>CAJQZJ010018538.1:2435316-2466465 GCA_907164525.1 Lophiomys imhausi | reverse complement strand
GTGTGTGTGTGTGTGTGTGTGTGTGTGTGTGTGTGTGTGTGTGTGTGCATGTGTGTGTGCGTGTGCATGCATAGAATGAGCTCATGTATGTGTGTGCACATGTGTGCCTATGAATGTAGAGGCCAGAGATTGGCATATGATGTGTACCACAGAGTACATGTATAGAGATCAGGGGACAACTTTCAGGAGTCATTTCTCTCCCTTTCCTTGTACCATGGGAGTTCCAGTGAACAAACTCAAGCTCGATGAAGCACCTGTACCAGCTGAGCCCTCTTGCCGGCCGCTCTATGTATTTTGAGACAAGGTCTCTCACAGAACCTGGAATTCATCAATTAGGCTAAGCGGACTGACCTGTGTTCTCCAAGGACCTCATGCCCTCTTCCTTCCCAGTGCAGACATATGCTGCTGTGGTGGGTTTTATGTGGATGCTGGGAATCCACACTGGGTCTACATGATTACATGGCAGGTATCGTACCAACAGCTGTCTCTCAGTCCCAGGCTGATATTGCATATGCTTCTACCGTGAACACCACTGGGCAGAGCGCTCGGGAGGGGAAACACAGTGGGCCTTGTAAAAGCTAAAAATAAGCATTCCATCTGGAAGACACCAGAGTTGGGGAGGCGTTTATGAAGATGGCACTCTGACAAGGCAGCATCCACTCAGCCTGTCTTTCAGTCGTGTCTAAATTGTTTGTTAGCATCAAGATGAGCAGGCATGGCAGTCACCCTTCTAAGATGCCCACTAGGAGCAAGGCTTGGTTGCTGCTTCCAAAAACCCAGCAGTGTGCAGCATAGGAAGAGGCAAAGACTGCACCAGCTGCTGCCATGACAACCCCAGCACAGTCATGCCCCCACTGCCACGGTTGCCAGACTGTGACCCTGAGTCTTCCTAGGAGTGAGTCCTCTGAACTTACAGTACCTTTGATGAGACTGGTCCTGATTTTTTTCTTCTGTTTGCAGAGGGTAAGCCTGGGGCACAGATAGGGTGAGATGTTTTGCTGAGGGTTACACAGCTCAGCTCTTGGGAAGGAAAAACAAATCAAGTCAGGTCCCTGACCAGAACCCCTTCTGGGCACCAACTGGGCTATTCGGCCCCTCAGATGAGCTCCGGTGAACTTTCCCTGGCAGGATGACTACAAAGGACAGCCTCACCCAGCCTGGGGTGATGGGGTGAGCCCCCAGCAGGGACTTTAGATGCCCTCCCCAGATCCTCCATGTTTGCCCACAGTCAGCTGGAAAACACTTAGTGGTGGGCCAGCAGGCTCCATCAGACAAGCTTTTTCCCCTTTGGCACCATTTGCAAAGACCTTTTCATCCATTAAATGCATGAAGAGGGATCCTTAGGAAAAAAAATCTAATGGTGCAGAAAGTAGGGTGGCACGGGGTCTGAGGCTGACGAAGATTGAAAATCCAAACCCAGTCTCCAAGATTCTGAAGCCCGCTCTTCCCCTGAACTTGGAATGTCCTCAAGGGCTAATTCAGGACAAGAAATCAGCCTCGCCCTGACCCTGAACCTTCCAGCCCCTCTGCGGCCTCCTCTTCTCATTCAAGGGGCAACTGATGAGCCACAGAGACCTGAACAGCACACACTTGGGGTGGGCTTCCGAGTTCCGGGGCACAGGAGAGTGGAGGAACTGAGAGGTGAAAACTCTTTACCCTGCCAGGGCATCCTGAACTAGTGACTGTGACCTAGTACAAACCATCTTACAATTTTCTCTCCCTCCCCAACCCTTAGAAGCTCCAAGATCCTGGTCCTGCAAACAAACCAGCCAGGGATGGGAGCCATTTGGGGTGAAGCCACTCTTTGCACCTCTTTATTGTTTGCTGGTGTTTGTGGGCTTTATTTCCCCAGTCCCCCAGCTAGGCAGGGAAGGGGTATCTCTATGGACCCTGCTGTGGCATCAAGCAGGAGAGGTGCCCCGCCGACCCTTCACCTCTGCCCGTGTGTCCCCTCTGTTTTATTCGCCCTACCCCTACTTTCCTATTTCTGTCTCCTTTTTGCAAAAGCTCAAATCAAATGCAACACACACCCTTGCCGAAAGGGATGTCTCATTCCCTGGGTGCCATTTTCATTCATGTGATAAGAATAGGACAGACTGAGATAGCTCCACAAAGAAGACCCGGAGGAAGGTGACAAAGAGTCAGCCGTGCTCCCTATGAGGTGTGCAGATGTGGATGTGGCACTTCGTGATCCCAGGCTTCTCCAGATGGATATGGCGACAGCATCCACCTTGCTGTGCTGATCCAGGGACCTGGAAGGTGGTTACTTTAAAATGGCCCCTCATGCCCATGGCTAGCAGACAGTAGACACTTAGTTCAAGGTGAAGATGCACTGACCGTGTGCACTGGAGCAACATCTGACATGCTGCTGTGTGTGGAGCTGCTGGTGTGCAGGTGGGCGTTCAGCACGGATTAGGCTCTTGCTGTTTACTAGACACTGTTCTAGGCACTTGGAGTTCATCACTGAAAGAAAAGCACAGATCTGTGCCCTCCCGTGGCTTAGATTTTGATCACAACAGGCAGCTGGGGGGCAGCTAATCATCAAGAATTACAGGAGGGGTTGGGGATGGGGTGGGGAGGGGACAGCTCAGTAACCAAAGTGCTTGCTTGGCAAGCATGAGGATCTGAGTTCAGGTCCTGGGCCCCCCACCCCCCATAAAAGCTAAGCTTGTAGCGTGTGTCTAGAAGTTAAGGGATCCATGGGCCATCATGGAGACCCAAGGATCCAGAGTCACAATGACAAGCCAGTATAGCCAAAATTGTGAGTTCCAGGTTCAGTGAGAGACTGCCTGAAAAACCAAGGTGAGGGGTGATAAAGTATCTTTATGTTTCATATCATTATACTTCAGATTGACCTCTGGCCTACACACAAATAAATGGAGCACACACACACAATGGAGCACACAGGCACATACATTTGCACACACACACACCATGAAACACACACATATGCACACACACACACATGCACAGCAGGGGCAGGACTATGGGCAAGGACAGGCACTTGTTAAGGGAGAGAACACAACAGAGTGTCTTCGAAGGCCCATGAAGATGGTGTTTGACCTCCAGACACACAGACTCGAAGTCTTTTCCAGAGACAGGTGAAGAGAGCCACCTGTGGCAACTGGCCCACACACCCACCCGATGGAGTAAACTCCATGGATGTGCTGCACCCAGCATCCAGGCTGGGGAGTTTGTGATGTGTGCTGGGTAATGTCAAACTCAATAGATGGTGCATGAGACACTCTGGCCACCAGAACCCCAGGCGCAACGTAAGCCACTGTGATAAGGCAGAGTTGGTGTCGTGGGCTTGTGGGGTAGGGGAGATGATGCCCAGCCAGGTTCCAGATGCCCAGGAACCCCGAGGACCTTGCTTGCCTTTTGTCCTCTGAGGGACACAGCCCTGAGCAGACATTAAAGAGACAATGTCACTCTCAGCTTGGAGCCAGCTCCTCTGTAGGAGAATGAATCTAAGTGCACCTGCTGAACCAAGCCCCGACATTAAGCCGCCCAGTGAAGCTCATTGTTGCTGCCTTCGATACATGGCAATTACACGGCATGTTTTGCTCATTAGCAGCAAATTGACATGGAAGCCATCCTGCTTTGTAAATTGCCACCATGCTCACTGCACCTGTTTGGGAAGAAGAAAGGGGAAAAAAATAAAATCTGCAATCACCGTTTCAAGACATTTTGAAGACAAACGCTTCTAGTTCTCCCTTAAAAACATCCTCCAGGCTCTTGGGCTTCTGCCTGCTTTTCAGAAAGGCCACTCTGGCTCATGCGGCAGGTTCCTGGGACCTCCATCAATGACACCAGGAGCAAAGGAGACCCGGAAGACAGACTGAACTTCCTGGACAGTTAGAAGGGAGATGCCACAACTGTCTCTGAGGTGAGGGATGTGGCGACACTAATGGGAACCCTAGTCCTCAAGGGGCTCATGGGAAACAGATTTGTTTGGGGAACTGGTGGGACACCGATGTTCAATGGGGAGCCCCAAAGCTCAGAGACAGACAATCCCTTGGCCAAATCACACAGCTCACCCCTCAAGCTAGTGTCAGGCTCGGTGCTTGGATCATGGTGCCTGATCCTCTCGCTTCTGAGTCAGTGTGGCTGTGCCGCGAACACCGAATGACTTCCTGCAGAAGTGGGTTTGGGCCTCCTATCATCCAATCATCTTCTGAGTGTCTGTTTCTAAAACAGTCATGTGCACAGGAGTAGGGACAGAATTTGAACATGTCAATTTAGGGACAAAATTTGAGCTTCTATGAGGAGAAAGAAGAAAAGGAAATATGCATATATATATAGTTTTATATATATATATAGTTTTATATATATATATAACTATATATATATATAAAACTACATCAGAGGGTCAAGTGAGGTTTCCAAATGATGAGCGGGTAGAGAAGTCTTCTCTGGGGAGCAACACTGAGAAACCAATGAGTGAATGGAGACAAAGCCCATGCACATGGATGGGTAAAAAGAGCATTTACTTAAGATCGGATGCAAAGGTCCTGAGGCATGGCCATATTTGGGTTTTGATGTCAGGAATGCCCTTGATGCATTTGGCAATTTGTGTCTTTCTGGTTCATGTGTGGAGATTGGGCTACAAAGAAGCTGGACAGTTGAAAAGCAGAGGGTGTTGAAGGGGTACATGACTGCTCTTGGTCTCATGTTTGGCTTAGTGCAGGAGACTCTCAGAGAAGAAAACCCAGCAAGTCACAAATGGCTCAACGTATGAGTGTACACATGAGTGTGTGTGTGTGTGTGTGTGTGTGTGTGTGTGTTGTGGCTCATGCATGCCCACATATGTTGGTTCCATGAACTATGCTATGTGTTGGCCCAGGTAGAGAAATCTTAGAAGTTCTGGCATGAAATCCCAGTAGCCCTTGGTGATCAAGAGTTGAACCCTTGGTGCCTGTGGTGGGAATTCCTGGCCACTAGGAGTCTCAGAATGAGAAGCAAGAGCTCTGCTTGGCAAGGTCCTGCAACAGTGTGAAGGGAATGATGTTCCCCATGGGCAGGGTGAGTTCTAGAAGACAGAGGCACCATTTGTTTATGTATCTTATTTCATGTATGTGTGGTTTTGCCTGTGTGACGTATGTGCACCATGTGTGTGCAGAAACCTGCAGGGGCCAGCAGAGGGCACCAGAGCTCCTGGAACTGGAGTTAAGGTGATTTTGAGCCACACACTGGCGTGCTGGGAACTGAACCCAGGTCCTCTGCAGTAGCAGCAGCAGGTGCTCTTCACTGCTGAGCCACCTCTCCAGCCCCTGGAGGCATCGTTTGCAAGAAGCTTCTAGGAAGCCTTCTGGAAGGAGGTGGGATCAAGACTAACTAACAGTGAGTGGACTCTGCCAGGCCTGGAGTGGTGTTCTTGTCTATGGATGCAGTTGTTGACTCCAGACGGTCTCTCAGGAAACCAAAACTAGGGCTCTGTTGATAGCAGACTTGGCAGGAACTCTATTTCCTGCACATTTCTTGCTTTTCTTCCATGTGCCGACTCTGGGCTCGGGGTCATGCATGGCACTGAGGAAGCAGCCTTGAACCTGCACTTGGCAGCCCTATGGGCAGCTATGTTGGGTAGAGAGGGGGGAAGCTAAGTGCCAAAACAAGGACCTTGTGCTCGCTTCTTTAGACTATGCAGAGCAAGAGGGTTCTCAGCAGGGAAATGCCTGGACTTGAACTTGGCAGGAGATAACCACTTGGGCATTCTGTTCAGAATGGATTTAAGGGAAAACAGAGGCACAAGAGGAAGTGCTACCACGCCTCTGCCCTCGTCAAATTCTGTGTGGTCCCCCTGCCCCAGTGTGGGTGGGAGGCTGGGGATGGAGCATCTATGGAGGGAGAAGAGGCTGCAGGTCTGGGAAGGGATAAAGGGTTTCCATAGAAACCTTTGCTTGCCTGTAGCCAATGCAGTTATTCAAATTCCCCAGGCACCATTCCAGTGGACCCTGAAGCCTTTATCCCAGGAAGCCAAGCCAAGAACCTGATTTTAGAGATGATGCTGTAGAATTGGAGGAGAGAGGGAGAGAAAGGCTAGACAAAGCTGTGTTTCTCTCCACAACTGGGATGCAGGCCCCCAGGCAGCCTTTGAAATGCCCCTGGCCCTGCTGCTGACGTGAACCTTTCTCTTCAAAGTGAGAAGGCTTTTGGGACTGCCCTCCCACACTGGCAGATGTCCTACACCATCTGGGATCAAGAGATCTTGGAAATTGCCCACTTTAAAGGCTACTATAATGACTTATACCCACTTCCCAGGTCTCCTGATAACTCTAGTCCCATGGGGTAGGTGAGGCAAGATACCAGGGTCTATTTTCTCTCTGCTGTCACTATGGAAGAATGCCAGACTCATTATCAGGATACCATGTTCTCCTCGCCAACTGATGACACACTGGCAAGTGACCCTCACAGGAACCGTTCCATATCCTGACCTCACATATCCTATGAATGTCACCCCCTCTCCTGAGCCCCATGGGCTATGAATTTAGGGACCTTGTTCCTGCTCTTGGTCACTGATCCTTGATGCAAGGAACTGAAAGAGTGAGTCTCGTTAAGAGCCTACTTTAATTATTTTTGTGAAACGAAGTCTTACTTATGTAGCCCAGACTGACCCAGAACTCATAATATTCCTACCTCAGCTTCTTGAGGGCTGTGATTACAGGAAGTCCCAACCACACCTAGCTCTAAATAATTCATTTAGTTGAAAAAAAAACCCACAGTACCAAAAAAGTACCACACACATCTTCCCTGTTTGAGACACAGTGCCAAGAACAGGTTAACGGGAATGAAACGGGAGTATATACTAAGGAGAACAGGTCTGTTTCTGCTGGAGATCTGGGTGGGGCGGGTCGACGCAGAACACTCTCTGTCTTCTCTGACTGAACAACCTCCTCTCCCTGGATCTCCCCCATGCGTGGCCAGTCAGCCTTAGTTCTGATACACAAACCCTAAATTAGATGGGGATGTCCCTCCCACTTCAGACGATTATGCAAGCAAGCCCCAGTTACAGAGGATCACCTGTGCATCTGAAGTAGGTTTGACAGACTCTGTACCCTTAATCTCAAACTACAGCTGTAAAACAAACCCTCGTGCTAAACCTAACCCTATCCCTAACCTCTGAACCACAACTGTAACCATAACCCTTAACAATAACCATAATCTTAATCCTAAAACCCATCCCAATTCTACCCCCTAAAGCTGACCTAAAACCCTAACCCTTAACTTCAAACCCTGAGTCCTAACGTTTAACCCTGACTCTAATCCTAACCTTAACTTTGAGTTTACCCCAACCCAACCCCAATTTGGTTGGAAGGAAAGGAGAAGGGGAAGAAAGGGAGTCGGGGAGGCCAGCCCAACCCTTGCCTTCCTGACATCCCTGCCTGTGCATCCTGTCCATTCCCACAAAGAACCACCTGGCCACAATCACTGTCCCTCCGCCCTCATCATCAAGAACCCACCACAGTGGCGGTGGCAGCAGACACACTCACATTTCTACCTGTGTAAAAAGATAATTTTTTCCTTTACTCTGACCCCAGACTTTCTCCTTCCTCTATTACCAATGCTCAAAGGAAGAAAAAAAAATCCTATTTCTAAGAACAAAGGGTGTCAATGTTTCCAGCCACTGGGGCTTCCCCTCACAACACTCATCTCCTGGGATAGTGTCATTAATTAAATTAAATGCAATAGCACTTATGGATACTTGGGGTGCACCCAGACATACTTGCTGTCTGGAACAGGGGCTGTCCGGGCAGCGACTGTCTGCAGAGTTAGAACAAATCTTCTCAAGGGTCTTTTGTTAATCACCTCTTTGCAGAGCTGGGAAACTTCCAGCCCATTTCTCATCTGCTTCCCCCAAGACACCACCTCAGCCTCAACTTTCCCATCAGAAAAGTGGGGGTGAATGGCCTGAGACATGAGACACCAGGGCAGGCCGCCTATGAGGAGCAGCGGGTAAAGGCTCTGGGAAGACTTTCCACTGTGTCTGAGTGAGAGAGAATGGTCTCTTCAGAATGGCCAGGCCAGCAACGTTCATTTTGCCAACACCGGGCATGGCCGGCTTTAGTGGCTGAGGGGTGTTAGGGTGGAGCACACACACACTCACACACACATACACATGCATATGCACACACACCACACCACACAGACACGTACCACACACACACATGCATATACACACATACACACATGGGAGAGGAGGAGAGGTACAGAGAGCAGATATTCATCCTCTTGCAATTCTGGGAGGGAGCTCCAAGAGAACATGTCAACGATCCCACCCTCTTTTCAGGGTCTGCGGAGCCCTGGAAGCCTGGCTCTTCCTTGACCTGCAACCTCACCTGTTCATGGTCACGTGGAGGGTCACATGGATACACATGGAGGCTAGAGGAAATTTTAAGTGCCCAACTCTTTCACACTCCACCTTGCTCCCTTGAGATGGGGTCTGTTACTGAACCAGAAGCCCACTGTGTCAGAGCTAAGCTGATGGAAAGCAAGCGTGTATACACATGTGCATGTACAGGCCAGAGGCCAACCTCGGGTGTAGTTTCTCAAGAAGCCATGTCTTCTGAGACAGCATCTCTCCCCAGCCTGGAGCTCACTGGTTAGGACCACTGTGAATATGAACTGCATTTTCTGTTGGTGGACACCCAGGCTGGTTCTGATTCTTGGCTCTTGTGAATAAAGCCTGATGCAGCTGATATGCAGGGGTCTGTGGAGGGACTGGAGACCCCTGAGAATGGTGGACTGGGGCAATTGGTTCTTAAGGGCTTTATTTTGGTTCAGCGTTTGGAAGTTCCAACCCAAGCTTAAGCCTTGGGTGTCTGGGCTATAAATAAATATAAATAAGGAACAAACAAACCTGTTCACTCCGAATGATTACAGGAAGGACTAGACTTGGGTCCCACTATGCCATGTCTTAGTGACCTCTACTTGACCCCACCTCTTAAAGGCACCATCTCCCATCAACAGTGTCATCTTGGGGCCTTTAACAGGAGAAATTGGGGACAATCAGCATTCAAGGGCAGAAACATTCTGGTGATGGGATTACAAAGAATAAAGAGATGTGAAATGAAGTTGCAGATCAGAGTACGGCAGTGACTCCCTTCCCAGGGATTCCCTCTCCCCAGCCCAGGGCTTCTTAAACTCCAGTGTGTACAAGTCACCCTGGGAACTGGCTGCAATGTGGGCCTTGGTTCAGTGGGTCTGGGATGGGCTCCAGGACTCTGCATGTTTAAGGAACAACCTGGCAAAGCTGCCCTGCTGTTGGTTGGTGGCGTTGGAGTTGAGTTCCTTTGGTGCGCCAAGGTATAGGAGGCTGCCTATATGGCAGGGGGGGGGGTGGGGGGGGATGGAGAGAGCAGACAGCAGTTGGCTCTCGCTCTGTGGGATGCCTGGCTGTACAAAAGCCTGGCCCTAGTTCAAAGGCAGGACTGAATGCATAATTGCATACAGATGCAACATCACGCTGTCTGTCTCTGAAGTGGGACTTTCTACTTCGCACACTTAGCTGTCCCTGAACCAAAAGCCCCTCTTCAGAAGGCTTTCTGTAGAAAGGACCATCCCTGTAGGATCTAACTGAAGTGGGATTTGAACACAGAGCTGACTGTAGGCCTGCCCCTCCCACCTAACTCTTAAAACTCACATCCACTGTCCAAATGAAGTGTTCTCTGGGAAGTGCAACACTGCATAAGAAAACAGACGGCCCAGTAAGGGGCCTGGTGTGCACAAAGGCCTGAATTAGGTCCAAACACCCATGGAAAAGAGCCTGGCTTGGTGGAGCATTTGTCAGCCCAGGGCTGGGAAGGCAAGACAGGTGGATCCCTGGCCTTGGACATTTAAATAAAAGTGAAATCATTACGTTTGCAGGAATAAGACTGAACTGGACAGGTTATTATGTTCAGCGACATAATGTATGTGTCTTCCTGTGTGCCTGTGTGTGTATGTATGAGTGTCTGTGTGTGTATGTGTGTATATATGAGTGCCTGTATGTATATATGTGTGTGCCTGGATGTGCCAGGGTGTTTGTGTGTGTGTCTGTGTGTGCATGATAAAACTAGGAAGCAGACGATAAAGGAGAAGAGACTCCAGAGAGGGAAAGGAAGGATGGTCCACATGTATGGCAAGAAAGCAGATGTGCAAAGGGGAGGGGAACAGGCAGGCTGTGGGGAGAGGGACAGATAGAACAAGGTAGGCATGAACATGCCATAAAGCAGCCCATTACTTTGAATACCAACGTAAACAATTAAAACAAAGTGAGTGAATTACCCAAGGCAGCTCATTAAAGGATGGCAACCCATCACGATTCCTCTACCCAGACACCTGGCCACACACAGGCGGCTTTTCTACAAGCCCTTCTGATCCTGACAGCAACAGTCTGGACCTGGCATCTGAGCCAGACCCCAAGCTGGCTGCCTCAGGGGCTTTAGCTGGTACAATCCTCATTCCTGCCTGAAGTGTGGGAAGTGTGGATTAACACACACACACACCATGTCATAGAATCCAGGTCTGCGATGATGAGGTCAGGCTTGGAACCCACCAGGACTCTGCTAATAGGTCCCTGCGTTCCTTCCAGGCTTAGCATCTTCCAGCCTCAGACTCCAGCCAGCTCCTACTGGGGAAACTCATCTCCCTACCTGTCTTCTACCCACCCTTCGTTGTTTTGCTTCAGTTTATTGTTCTCCTGTCAAGACCTTCCTTTAGCCTGCTCCTCCTACCTTCGTGTTCCTTTGCATTTGAAATACCAGAAGAAACGGGACTGGGGGCCTTGGAGTCTTCATTTCTGAATCCAGTACACTGAGTAATAAACAAAATCCATTGAGGGTTTCCTGGTCACCACTTACACAGTAATAATAAACTCATCCCTTCAGTGTATCACACACATTCTCCGGGTGACGGTACAGTCCCTCATGAGAGCAAACCTAGCCCCTGGGTTCCTGTGTGCACAGTTCTATTCAGCATGCAGACAGACAGCCATGGAGTTAAAAGGAACCATGAGATGAGTGATAATGAAAAAATAAAGGCAGTCTGGTGATGTAATTCAAAGTTATATCTTTCAAACACAGATGATATCCACACAAGAGAAGATATTGATAATTTTTCAAGGACACAAGTGAGAACTCACCGGAAATGCCTGTCAAGGCCAGATTCCTCTGGTGTTTATACCAACAGCAGGAGGAACTGTCATGGGCCAGGCAGCCTGAGAGGCAGGGTTGTTTTGAACTTGAAAGGTCCCTTGTAGATTGATGGGCAGCTCTGAGATGTAAGAGCTTCCTGCCCTCGCCCAAGGGCTTCCATTCCTCCAAGGAGCCTTCGCTTGGAAATGGAGCCACACTGTGAATGAAGATGCTCATCAACCAGGCAGCTGCTGTGGGGACAGGAGAGGAAGAAGCAGGCATGAGGATAGAAGGGAAAGTAGACATGACAGGGAGGAGCCCAGGCAAACACTGGCATGTGGTGAGGCCCCAATTAAGGTCCCTTCCGACCAGCAGCGAGGTCACACACCTAAGCATCCATCCCATGGGGGCTTCCGGGAGGAGGTGAGTGTTGGGAGTTGCTCTAGTTTCATTCTCTCCCTGTAATAAAGCACTCTGGCCAAAAGCTGCTTAGGAAAGGGCTTTTTGTCTTAGACTTCCGGGTCACAGCCCGGTCACTGAGGGAAGTCGAGGCAGGAAGGCAAACAGGAACTTGAAGCAGAAGACGCAGAGGATGGTACTTGCTGGCTTTCTCGGGCTCATGGCTAGCTGGTTTTCTTTGACAGCCCAAGCCTGGAGAACGGTGCTGTCCACAGTGGACTTGACTCTCCTGCGTCAATTGACAGGCAGGAGAATCTCTCACTGACAGACCCATGGGCCATCCTGATGAAAACCAGTAGTCACTGGAAACTCGTTTTTGTTTGTTTCAGGTGATTCTAGGCTGTGTTAATGCGGACTAGGACAAGAGTCATGATGAGAAAGGTTAGCACACAACCCCAGGAAGCAACAAGCTAAGGGAATAAATAGCTAGCTACCAAGGCGGGAGCGCATCTTTGAAGCTAGAGTACACCTTTCATCCTAGCTCCTTGCTGGAATGCTGGAGAGGTGCACAACTGCTGAACGTGCCAGGGGTGGACATGCTAGAGAGGACAGATGGGCTGCAGAGGTATGGGACATACATGCTCGAACAGAGTACACACGCTAATCAGAATATATGAGATAGACAGAGCCTCACCTTCACATGGCCCATGGCCCTTCTGACAAAAGGCAATCTATTTTAAAATTCTATATCTTACAGGGATCCAGGGAGAGATGGTTAGGCCAAAGCCCTCAGGAAGATCAAGAGGGGAGGGGAGGGCAGAGGGGGGGGCCTTTCCCTTGTAGAGAACAACCTGCTGTGTCAGTCCCCCTGCCCCTGTGCTCTCTGCTCACAAAAGGAGCCTGGGAAGTGAAAGACCAAAGATAAAGCTGGGGCGCAGAGAAGAGGGAAGCAAAATAGGAGCCTGAGGGAGTGAGAGCAGATAAGAGGGTGCTGCAGACAGGAGGGGAGGGGAAGGAGGGTAGTGGGGAGGCACAGAAGGGACTGGTCTGGGACAGAAGCTGACAAGTGAGCAAAGGCCCCTGCGGAGAGACTAGAGAGGAAGAGCCAGACCAGAACTCAAAGCAGCCTTCTGCTCCCCAAGTCCTAAATCTAAATGGCCTGCAGGTGTCATGCCAACAGAACACATAACAGCAAGGCTGTTCAGGGCTCCAACCATCGGCTTCAAAGACAGAAGATGCACACCCTTGTCTGCAAGGTCACCACCTTGAAGCTATGTCTCTCCTTCAGTGACCACCCCACCCCCACCCAGAGGCAGGCTCTGGGTCCAGCTGGGGCAACCCAGGCCTTGGGGCTTGTTCTGGTCTCTTTTTTTCAGACTGTGAACAAGCACACAAAAGACAAGAGATGGACTGATGCTGGCTTTAGAGTAAGAAAGATCAGTCCATGATGGTGGGGAAAGACAGGGCAGCCTGAGAGTGACAAGGGGTCATACCATGTTCCCAGTCAGGAAGCAGAAGGCAAGTTAATCTTGGCTGTAAAACCTCAAATCCTGCCCCCAGTGACCTGCTCCCTCTATTGAGGTTCCTCCTCCGTGGGCTTCACAAATTTCCCAAGCATCTCTACTAACTGGAACCAGTGTTCAAACACATGAGCCTGTGAGGACACTTCACAACCGAAGCACACAGTTGTTGAAGGGCTCTGGCTTGCTCTCACATGCTTACAAGGCTGATAACTGTTTCTGGGGGGGAGAGGGCATTTACTACTTAAAAGGACCCCTGACCCCACAGCATCAATACCTTGGCCCCATCTGATTGGAAAGGTAAAATGTAAGACTTGTCCCAGACCTGAAGCCTCCAAACTTTATGTGATACTATTAGAAAAAACCTGAGACTGGTTGGTTTATAAGTAACAGGAGTTCATAGGCTCTTGATTCTGGGGAGTGATGAATCCAAGGTTGAAGGGACCACAGCCAGGGGGAGCCTGCTTGCTGCCTCATCCCGTAATAGAAGGCAGAAGAACAAGAGTACACAGTTGAGCAAGCAAATGCTTCATGCTGATGGTGGTGAAAGACCTGCCCCAGATCTATAAGCATGATCCATTCCTTAGGCTCAGGCTCAGGACTGCTCACCTACCTCCCAGAAATAGATAGATAGATAGATAGATAGATAGATAGATAGATAGATAGATAGATAGATAGATAGATAGATGATAGATACATAGATAGACAGACAGATAGACAGATGATAGATAGATAGATAGATAGATGATATATAGATAAATAGATCATACATACATACATACAATTGCTTCCCTGCCTTTTGGCTAAGATCAAGTGTAGTACCTTCAAACATACATAGACAGGAAGATTCCTTAGCTGGAGAGGATGTTTATGCTGGGGTGGGGCTTATGCTGAGGTCTTGAACTGAAGCAGGAAGCCCTGGGGTGAGGACACAGGTGTTGTCCTCCGGCCTGTGTGGAGCACCTCTTAGGTTCCTGCAGTCTAGTGTCTGGCATTGTGATGGGGGTCGGGGAGTCGGGAGTTGCAGGTCCAGGAGGAAAGCAAGTGTTTAGCTCCAGCCAGCATCCAGTGTCTTATGGAAACCCCAGGAGGTTATCACATCTGACCCTGATACCATCTGTATTAGGAACAAGAAGCCACCCAGACTGCTCTCTCAAGATTAGCCTTCGTTCTTTAGAAAGATAAACAGCTCTGCTGACTCCACGCTGCTTTATCTATGTGCCAGCCGGCCTTCCTCTCCTCCCATTGAGACAGCCACGGAGGACTTCTGGAATGAGCCTGTCATTTCTAGTTGGCTCAAACTAAAATGTCTATTGTGAATGTCTACCCAGCTCTGTGGAATGAAGAGCGTCAGGGAGCAGGGCCAGGAGAAGGCAGAAGCCTGCCTTTCAAGCCTGCCCAGGCTGTGGAGAGAAGGGTTTACAGCAATCCATCCATCAGACAGTTGTGACCCAAGGGCACCACACATGCCAGCCACTGAGGAAACAACACAATAGCACCCAGCCTCCTGATAGTTGACAGCCACCAAGCATCATGAGAAGCAAACAGGCAACCATGAACCTCATGATCAAAATCCACAGATCTGGGTCTGGGGAGAAGGCTTGGTCAGCAAAGTGCCTGTCATGTGATCACAGAGTCCTGAGTTCCATGCCCAGCACCCACCAAAAGCCAGGGGCAGTGGCTCCTGCCTGCGACCATGGCAGCAATGGGCAGATCCTGGGGCCTTGCTGATTAGCCAGTCTGGCCAGTGAGACCAGTCAGTGAGAGACCCTGTCTCAAAAACTAAGATGGAGAGCAATTCAGGAAGAGTCCCAGGTTGACCTCTGGGTTCCACATGGATGCACACACGTGTATATTCACCTACACTCAAAACCCCACTTGGACATGAAGGCACCCATCTTTAATTCCAGCACTCAGGAGGCACACGCAGGCAGATCTCTGTGACTTTCAGGCCAGCCTGGGCTACGTGGCAAGTTCCAGACCAACCAGGCTACACAGTGAGACCCTGTTGCAAAATATTAGAAAAGAAAAGAACCCAAATCTAGCTAAAGAATCCCAAGAGCTTCCAGGAAGACTGATGCCAAAGAAAGTCAAGAGGAGGCATTAGCAAGGCAGGTGCAACAGACGGCACAAAGCTCAGCCCGCACCAGGCAAGGATAGCACAGTGCGGAAGTGCAAGGGAAATCCACTCACTGACAGCATAGTGGCTTTCTGTTGGAGGAGAGCTTTTCACCCTGTACCTAAGTGAGAAAACAGGGCTAAGGGGCTTTAGACAGCACTTACAGGAATGAACCTAAAACCCAGATTTCTGACCACTGGGCCAATCTTTTTTCTTTTTCAATCATTGTTTGTTTTCTATGTCTTGGTTTTTTAGTTTCAAAAAGCATCAGACAGTGAGCTTGATGAACTAATAATGGAGGATGATGGCCAAAGGCAGGCGGAGAATTTTGCCTTCTACGACTCCACACTCAGGGCTGTATAACTAAACAGCTGGCATCCACATGACGTATCTGTGGCTAGAGAAGCTCCTAGGATCTTCTGGACTCTTCCTTTAAGGTCAGCTGTGGCCACAAGAAGACACTGTGCTCAGTCACTCTCGGTTCCAAGCTGCCAGCTGCATATGTCCTTTGTATGGGCGTGGCATCGGGTCAAACCAAGGATCCTTGTGGTCTTAGCGCGATGGATAATCCTTTGCAGTTTCTCCATTTCAGCAGTTACACAGGGCTACACTCGATGTAGACCGCCCATCACCAGCAGCATTAAGTCCAATTTAGCTTTAGCGGAAGTGGTCAGGGACCCAGTTGTGTGTCAAGCTGAAAGAGTGAGGAGGGAGGGTCCTGGAGGACTGTTCCCTCCTGTAGCCCATGGGAACCTTGTTTTCTTTCCTCTCAGGCTTTGGTTTATCCTTTCCTGCAATCTCTTGCTAAAGCATCCAGGACACAGTCACATACTTCCTTGCATTCTCTTTCCTCCCTGTGTTCATGCTGCACTGCTGTTCTCTCTGGAATCCTGGACTTGTTTCCAACCACCATGATGTAGAATTCACCTATCTAGAAAGCAATATTTAACTCTCCCATTGATGGTTGCACAATGAACGGTCTAGAGGCTAAGGAGGTGAGCTGAACCCATAGTATGCATGTGAGAGTTGTGTAGTGAGAATTTTGGTTTCTTAAAAAAGAAAACACAGAAATGTTATGGGAATATGTTCTTGCTTTAATCCCAGGCATGGGGATGTGGGGCTGCTTCACAGCAGGCGGCTGTGATTTGCCCCATGCTCTAGCAGGGGTGTGTTTTTGCCAACTGCAAATAGTTTCTGTGAATGTGTGATGTCATTTAGAATTCTGGGGACTTTTCAGAGGATAGATAACTAGAGCCCTGATAGATAGGTGTGGCTGGTTGGTTGTTGATTGCTGTTGGTTGGGCTGGTTGGGGTTGGTTGGGGTTGATTGCTATTGGTTGGGGTTGGTTGGGGTTGGTTGGGTTGGTTGGGGTTTGTCAAGTAGTTGTCTGCAAAGAAGAAATTAGATTGAAGATCAAACTTGCCCCCCAAGGAACTTGACACCCCTAATCAACAGGAAGTAGTCTAACAATAACGATACCCCCTTTTCTCCTCTATCCTTTTTTCTCTCCTATCTAGTGTTAGGCATTGAAAGGGGAGAAGTAAAAGAGTGGAAAAGGGTAGAAGAGAGAAAGGAACCCACAAAGCAGCAAACTCCAGCTACAGAGTTATGTGAGTGTGTGTGTATGTAAGAGTGTGAGTGTATTTGCATATGTGAGTGTATGAGAGTGTGTGTGTGTGTTTGAGTGTGTGTAAGTATGTGTATGTCATGTATATTTAGGTGCACAAGGAGGTCAGAAGAGAGTATCAGAGGCCCTGGAACTAGACTTACAGGTAGTTATGAACTGCTCAACATGGTTGCTAAGAGCTGAACTCAGGTCCTTTGCAAGATTAGCAATTGGTCTTAACCACTGAGCTGTCTCTCCAGTCCCAAGCCTAAAGGGTTTTGGGCAGGAGAGTATCTTATAGGCATTATGGAAGAGACACCATGGAAACAGCGTTCTAGAGGGAGAAGTTGAGTTAAGGAATACTGTGGAAGGCTGCTATGATGTTCTAGGCAAGAGATGGTGGTCAGTTAAGACAGGCAGGGAGGTGCCTGTCTATAATCTCAGCTACTAAAGAAACTGAGGCAGGAGGATCAAAGGTTGAAAGTTGGCATGGGCTACATCTAAACGGTGAGGCAAATTTTATCATTATGAGAAGGAGTAAGAACATTGTGATTGGCTGTGGTGAGAATGGAAACAGGTAAATCTGAGGTTTCTGGTCTTTGATAATATGTCTAATACAACAGACGAAATGAGAAGAAAAATAATTTTTCACCCAAAACAAGAAAAAAGAAGGGGAAAGTTCAAGGGTATCACATGAAACACCACTTGAGAGGGGTATTGTAGCTCTCAGCACTTGACAAGCTGTGGGAAATGGAGACCAGTGTTCCATGCCTGGGAAAATTATTTCAAGATCGTTTTTCCTTGAAGAGCTATCTAAGGGGCAGATAAGACTTGGGGCTGTTGAGAACACAGAAGGAAGAGTCCTTGCTCCTAGTAGCTTTTATTCTGAACACAGCCCCCCCCCCAAAAAAAAATAGAAAAGGTGGAGATCCAAAAGAGAAAGAGGAATCAAAACTGAGTTGAAATAATAAAAAATCAGGTTTTAATATGGCAAAATGAGGAGTTATGAAGGCAAAGAGGGGACTGGTCTATCAAGCATCTTACTAAAGATGTAGGAGCTTTTAAGGCCACCATATCTTTGGTTCTCTGTCCACCACACAGAGATGTGTGATGCCTTATCTGAAATGCCCCACCCCCAGGCTATCTATTTTGTCCCTGGAATGCTGACCCTCACCTCATCTGTCTCCCAGGAATTATAGTTTATTTTATCAGCTGAAAATATTGAGAATTTGTGATTTCTGGGTATTGAAGGAGAGCATTTAAGCATTACTTAGTTCTGACTAGGCGAACATCTACTTTCTTCAGTATAATTACTTTCTCGAGGGGAAATTTTCCCAAGTGAGAAAATCATTCCCTGTTTCCTGATGAGACATGTTCAAGGTTGTCACACACCTGGTGAAGGACTCAATCACATGATCCCAAAAGTGAGCATCCACTGAAGTTACACACCTGGTGAGTGACTAACAAACATTTCCTAAGCACTTTTCATTCTTTGAGGAACCACAATGCAGGGTGTAGAGACAGTTCACAGCCCCTTGTTCTCACAAATCTCAGAATAAAATGGGGAAGACAACGTTGGCCACCTAGCTGTGGAAAGAAATTATTGCAGCCCATGGGGGACACGTAGTGTGTAGGTATTAAGCATGGGTGCAGGTGTCACCAGCATATGGCACTGGCCAAAACCAATGGTGAGCTTGGGTGACATGGGTGGAACAAGGATTAGCCAGTAAGAGAGTAGGTCAGAACAAATGGGTACCAGAATCTCAGAGAAGTCAGGTTAGTGTGTGGTGGTGACTGGGGGTGGCTTTCAGAAGCAAATGGGGAAGACAGAGAAACCATCCAGCTTCAGTCACATAGGCATCACTGGAAAAGAAGAGAGAGCCCATTGAGAGAGCCCTTGAGAATCAAGGCTCAGTCATTGTGGAGTTGTGAAAGCCTGGCCTAGCCATCTCCATTTCTCTTGCCTCCAGTGTGGTGGGTAAATTAAGTGCACAAAAGAGAAATATTCTGGGAATGTTAACATCACATTCTAGTTAGTGTTAGTGTCGGGATCCATTAAGACAGAAATCCATTCCTTGTCAGAAAGACAACATGGAGAAGACATGATCAGACTAGACCCTTTTGCCAACCTGAAGAAATCACCAGGGAAGACAAAGCAAGTCGTTGACCCTAATGTGGCCGGAGCCAGAAGCTCCCTCATCCACTCCCCCACTAAGTTTGGCCTCTGCTGTGCCTGGCTTCCCAAGCATTCCAGATTCCTAAACAAGGAGCCTACATCCCTACATTTGCCTTCCACTGAGCCTTCTGCAGGCTGGTCGACTGACTAAAACTTCATTGGTGAGAAGAGATTGGAATGTTGCAAGTCCAAAACTCAATTATCCCGAGTCTTCTTCAGCCTTAATAGCCTTTTGTTGCCCTTCCCTGCGTGAGTTGACATCTTTGTCACCGTTAGATAAATCCCCTGGAAGGTTCAGCCCCCAGCTTCCACCAACCAAGGGTTAGGTATGCTGTCAGAGAGCAGAGACCAAGAGCGGATATCTCTATCCTATACTGTCTGTGACCCATCCACCTGAGGGTTCAGCCAAAGTATGAACAGTGACTTGACCTCTGAGTTTCTTTATTCTGTTCCTGTGAAAGTTCATAAAATGACCACTCACTGGAACATGGAGTTTGGGGTAACTTACATCTGTGTCCTAGGCCACCATGGTCATTCATGTAATGAACTCTGTCTGTGTCTCTGTCTCTCTGTCTCTCTCACTCTCTCTCATCCCCTTTGAAGTGATAGCTGTATTTTTTTTT
The DNA here is from genome assembly GCA_907164525.1 of Lophiomys imhausi. Lineage (NCBI taxonomy): Eukaryota > Metazoa > Chordata > Mammalia > Rodentia > Muridae > Lophiomys > Lophiomys imhausi. The sequence continues at coordinate 2,446,910 of CAJQZJ010018538.1, read as the reverse complement.
CACCTACATGGGCTCCTGTTGAGCAGGGCAGCTGCAGTGTGGAGGTAACACATGGGGCAGAACTGTCCAGAAATCTGTGGAGATAAGGTCCAAGCAGAAAGCCTGACATCTGAGCAAGAAATGCCAGCCAGCAGCAACAAGGAGCATCTGAGAGCACAGGGCACACTCAGCACCCCAGTGCAACTGACAAACATCCTAACCCCTCTCATGTTGAAGCCATAAAGCAGAGGGCGGAGGGACCGTTGCAGGTCTAATTAGGGTTTCCTCTGCACTACACTCCAGCTCTCATTGCCAAGACCCAAAGCTTCCAGTGTGGGTAGCTGCCTGCTCTGTCACCGATGAAGGGTTCCACTCACAGCACTGAGTCAGAGCAAAGAGTCAGCCAAGGTCCTTCCTGTTCTGGATTCCCAGCATGCTCTAGGGATGTGATTCCAAGGCAGGCAATGCAGGGCTCAGGGACAAGTCAGTATCTGGTGGTGGCAGGGGCAGTCACATGACCACAGAGCTCAGACTGGAGAAGCACAGAAAGCAAACAGGGCACTTACGCTGGCTTCAGTGAACTCTGCGTGGTGTCCTTGCTTGCTGTTTTACAGATGTACAACCTTGGGCCAGTCATCTGACCCCTCTGAGCCTCCATTCTACTTACTATGCAAACTCACATGGAGACAACAACAAAACCAACTTCAAGTCTATTCCAGGCTTTAACACCAACGTGGGGCATTAGATCCAACTGCATGAAACTGGCTGGTATTTTCCCTATTTTGTAATTTAACCCTCTAAAACAGCCATTTTCATAGGTCTGGACTTCAGACAGAGCTTGGCAAGATTTTCCTCTAAAGCACCAGGTAGTAAAAGCTTGGGCTGCCTGATACTGCTGAGGAAACAGGAAGGCAACCACAGACACCATCGAAAAGGAAAAGCACACGGTGCCCAATAAAGTTTTATTTACACCGACAGCCAGATTTAGCTACAGTCCGTATTGTTCACCTGCTTTGAACCTACACAGTTCTCAAGCTATACCCACTGCTGAGCCTGCCCCACTCCCTCCCCACCCTACCACCATTCTTGACTTCTGCCTCACAAGCCCCACCCCCAATCTCCCCTCTGTAGCTGGGCTTCCTGAAAACACACAGGGGAGCTGGTAAGGATGATATGCCCAGAGCCTTCCTCAAATCACCCTATCCTTCCTGGCTGACTCCAGTTTTCCTCTCCGCAGCAGGAGCGGAGTCCCCGGAGGCTGCCGCACACTGCAGTTCACCCCAGCGAACAGAGCACTGAGTGGAAGTTTGGAGCGGGGAGGAAATGGTTGCTTCCAGAAAATTAGGCCAAGTAATTCCTATCTTCTCCAGGGGGAAAATTATTTAAATAGCATCTAAATCAGTTTCGGTGCCATTAAATATTCTGGTCTGCGTTTTAATTGAGACGACAGCATCTTCCCTAAAAAGAGACTAGCTGTTTGAAGCTTGTTGTTGCCTCTCTTGTTGGAGCCGGCAAGGGAAGAAACCTGGGAGAGCAGTTGCCTAGCAGCCTGAAGCCCCATTCACCTTTAGAGGGCTAGCCTGCAGCCTGGGTCACCTTTAGAGGGCTAGCTTGCAGCCTGGGTCACCTTTAGAGGGCTAGCCTGAAGCCTGGATCATTGTTTTTCTCCAAGAAATGAAGTAGATCTCTGAGTGTGACCAGGGTGATAGCAACTCTGAGTCCTGCATGTAACTGAGCCAGGTCATTCTGTCCCCTTAGGGGCTTGGCTAGGGTTGACTGCATGTGGTCAGGGTGTCTTTTATATCCCAGGAGCTGACATAAATGTCTGATTACAGGGACAAAGGACAAGGGGGCAGGCCCACTCTAGGCTTCGAAAGGGCCCTTCCTTCTCAGCAAACAGGCAGGCTACCTCCCCTCCCACTCCCCCCACCCCGTGATCCAAGGCCTGAAAGGGGTTCCCAGTCAGGGAGGAAAGAAGCATGTAAAATATAGGCAGGGTTAGGGTTGGGGGGAGTGTAGGAGTTAGATAAATTAGATTTAGGAAATATATAGGAGTTTCTGATACTGTCTCTTAATTCGGGGCCTGAAGAGCATTATCAGCATGAAGTCAGCAAAAACAGGAAAGACTCAATAGACTGAAAAACAAGTTTGAAGTCAGGAAAAACAGGAAAGACTCAAGACTTGAAGAAACAAAGTATCTGGCCTGACATTGTTTTCAGCTGCTAAGTGGGCGGAGCCCAAATTAAGCTGAAACAGTTCCTCCTATTTGAGGACAGTGCGTGGAGCCTAGAGGAAAAAGAGGCCCCTGATGCTAGAGAGCTCCAAGAGTCCTGCTGAAAAAACGGCTGGCCATTGATGGCCAGCTCTCTCCCTGAAGCAGAAAGAAGCCGGTGAGCAAAGAAAGCCTGAGCAAGACAACAAAAGGCCAAGGACTGGACCCTGTGGCTCAGCTTTTGCCTAGAGGGGTTTGATCTGTCCAAACAGTGGCCTAAAGGAAACGGTGCCTGGCTTTAAGGACTGAGGCAGAGCAGCTGAGTTCCTGATTCAAAAGAAGTAAGTTGGCCTGCAGACGGCTGGGGTCTCCCACAGAGAAGAAAGCATGAAGCCTTATTTAAGGTGAGACTGCAATAACCAACGACCCTGACGAACCTGCATCTGAGAGATCCAGAAAAAGGACTGCTAAGTGTGTTAAAGAATCTACAACAAATACTGTGTTCCTGACGACTGAGGACCTGCCCCAGAGACTGTATCATTCTAAAAGGTTATGAAAGTGGTTGTTATGATTATCAATAGATTTAGTGGATAGGTTAAAGGGGTTGTAGGAATTTATAGGATTAATAGTTAAGAAATTGTTGGTGTTTGTTATAAGTGAATTTAGTAATAAATAAGTGTTAAATAATAATTTAAAAGTTCGGTTACAGGGGAGAAAGAGAGAGACTGAGAGACTGAGGGACAGGGAAAGATAGGGAAAGATTCAGAGACTGAGAAACAGAAACAGCAATTGTAGCAATAACAGACATTTCCATCACTGTCATCCCAGAGCAGATAGGCCACCATTGCTGAGTTTTGGTTCTCATCTGACTTCTAAGCTCCATAGCAGGTACCGGGGTCAGGCTGGAAACCAATGAAAGGGAAAAAAACAATTAATTAATGAATTAACTAATTAGTTTGAGGTGCTGTAGAAGCATTAGGAAAAGAACATTTCTTCCAAAGGGACATGACTTTAGATTGAGTTCATGGGCTGACAGTGAGAAAAGGGGTCCTGATATTGGGGCGCATGTCACATGAGACTCTCTATCTCTACAGCCTGTGCTCCCTGGGGTCCCCTGTGCTCCTTCTGTGGGCAGAGCTCTGCCCATTTAATTCTCCACTGCCAGTGAGGTGTTGCCCACACACCCAGATGACCTTGGCTTTGGGAGGAGACTGACCCTCAGAGGCTCACTCCTGCCTCAAACTCTCTTTCCCGTGACTGCTGACTGCGTCTTAAGGCTTGGGGGTGACGACTTGGCTTTCAGCCCTCCCTTCCCAAACACAAGGCTGTTTTCAAATGCTGATGGGATGTTGATGTTGGGCAGGCATGTGGTGTGCTTTGAGGTAGGGCAGGAGGGTGGGTACTGGGGACACTTTCCCTTCAGAACCTTGAAATCCAGCCTGAAGATTTTAGCTAAATCTGGATAAAACTAAAATTCTGGGAAATACTATTTTATAGCATATAGAAAAGTGAGACATGAATAAGAACAGAAGGAGCATCCACATGAAAACTGCTCGGTGAAAGAGGGAGTCCAGCCGAGCTCATGGCATTTTCTTTTGGCTGTGAGACTTGTCAGAGCCTTGACCAAAAAGGTAGGCATCACAGTTTTCTAAGACTCCGAGAAAGAACATGGAAGCTCAACAGTGTGGCATTCTTCCCAGAGGCTGACAAAGCAGCGAACCTGGTAGACCTTAGAGGAACTGAAAACTACTGTCACAAGATCAGAGGGGAGGCCATTCCCAGACTGCAGGTTTGGGGGGTCTGAGTGAATGAGAGGCCAGAGGTAGATGGGGGAGGCTGATGGTCTCAAGATGCTCCCAGGCAGCATGTGATAGAGGCCACTGGGTTTGTGGGCTGCCTCAAACCCCCTGGCCTCTGAGACACACTTCTGCTCACAGTGGGCCTGGTGAGAGAGAGCGGCTTGCACACACACACACACACACACACACACACACACACCTACCCACACACCCCTTGGCCGCCCTGAACAAGGCCAGCTTTCCAGGGCAGCATAAGGACTGTAGCACATCCTCCAGGCCATCAATTAAATTGCAATCCAATTTCCATCCACAGCTTCCCATTGCCTTGGGAGTGGATCTGGCTGCAGAGGCAGGAAAATGGACTCTGGGCAAAACCTCACAATGTCTTTGTCTTGCACTGGAACCAGCCCCTCAGCAACTGTCTCCCTTCCAAAGGAGGTCATTTGCTGCAACATCAGGCTAAATTAGATCATAACACCGTCTTAAGCGATGGAAATTCCAAGTGGCCTTACTACCCCGTTCTATCGGCACTCCACCACCCTCACGTCCCATTTCCCGTCCCATGCACATATTCCACCTCATCTCCTGCATCACCTGGGAAGAAACAGGCTCAGCAAAGGTGTTAGGTCAGCCTAGGTCAGCCAAGGTCAGGGCTTCCTAATCAGTTGTCCCTCTGTTCTCATTATTTCTCTGTCTCTGTCTCTCTCCCTCTCCCTCCCTCCCTGTATGTGTGTGTTTGTGTGCACATGTGTGTGGTGGGGGTGAAGGCCAGAGGTCACCCTCAGTTGTTGTTTCCCAGGTGTGTCTGCCACTGGCCTGGAGCTTGGCAATAGGCTAGACCAGCTGGCCAGTGAATGCGGGCATCCATCCTCCTGTCTCTGTATCCTGAGTGCTGGGATCAGAGGTGTGTGCCCATCTTTTTTATGTGGGTTCTGGAATCAAACTCCATCCTTATGCTTGCAAGGCAAGCACTTTACCAACCAAGTTCTCTAACTCCCCAGCCTGGCCTTTCTTTCTCCACTTCAATCCAAGCTTCCCTTAGTGTATGCAGGGGTTCCAAAGCCTTCATTTGGCCACTAGCATATTAAATACAACCACCTAATGAAGTTGGCCTAAAACCGGCACCAACAGGAGCAGGGTGCACACAGCCCAGACCCCTCCTGTGGTCACAGTGCACATGTGGGCTGCTTCCTTCTTCACTGGGGAGGGACTTGTCCCTCCCATTGTAGGACAGAGCAGCACCCTGGCCCTCCTGATGCCTAGAGCCTTCTTACCCTAGCTCTAAGGATAAAAATGTCTCCAGCCATGACCACGCAAACCACCCCAGCTGCAAACTGCCAGCCAGAGAATACCACATGATGAATCTGTGGAAGTGAAGATGGGCTGGCCTTGACCTTGGCCATGGTATTATGGGATGTAGTGTGATTCTCCCAGGGCAATGGGATGTGAGTCACCTAGTGCAGATTCTTGCCCACCGCCCAAGATCTAACTCAGAGCATCAGCAGTACATTTCCAGTACCAGCCTGGGAGATTTTTCTGAGAAACATGGGGCTACCAGACCCCCTCCCCAGACTTCACAGTCATGGCACTCAGCCATTCGAGGGACACCTGAGCCTGTAGTTCATGTGGAGAAAGTGTCACCCACACTGGCTTCAGGTGCTCATGGCAACCCTAACATTGTCTTTGCCCACGTGAGAACTGGCTCCTGAAAAATTAAGCTAAACTACATCCTGTAGTCCATTCACCATATTGTTTTGAGGAAGCGTCCACATTTCTCTGAGTCTTGGTGTTCTCTTCTATGGAATTAGATAATATCTACCTCCTAGCTGAACAGAAAGTAAATGAAACCACCCATGCACAGCCATGTAAGAGCCCTGACACAGGGCCCGGCTCATGAACTCTGATCACCATCCATCTCTACCATCCCCAGAATCACCACGCAACTCCAGTTATGAGAAACCGTGCTGAGAATCCTGCTCCACCCTGCCTCAATCCAGATACTCCTGTTTTGGCTAATTAATAGATATCAAGACTACCACCAGTTTTAATAACTATCTAAAAGTGCTCAGGAGACCCATCAGCAAAAGGCATAGGTAGGCAGGACAGGGCCTGGGGACCAGCAACAAGCTTTGACTTCCTTTCCCTTCCTCCATCCCATATATGAGCCCCAGGGACACTTGTTGCTCCTTGGCATTCAGGGGCTCTATGGAAGGCTGCTCATGCAACCAGGGCTGGCCTTAGACTCCAATTCCTCCAAAGGTCAAGGTAACACCATGCCCAAGGCTTCACCACTAAACCCTATGTGAGCACAGACCACTGCTACCGTCCAAGGTCCCCACATAGCCAGGACACTCTTAGGTGGGTCTTACCCAGGGCTTAGAGGTCACCTCCCCCAGAACCAAGGTCAAGAGACAATTTTATTTATTTATTTATTTATTTATTTATTTATTTAGCTTTTATTTAATATTTTATTTATTTATTTTCGTCATTGAAGGGAGTTAGCTTCTATTACGTGAATACCAGGAAACCCTGAAACATTGTTTAGGAGAAGGGTCAGGGGAAACGAAGGACACATCTGTATTTGGAGTAAGGTATGGAAGGCTGCAGGACTCTCTCTGCCCCCTCTGCCACAAGCCAGAATCTCAGGACACCACAGTCCCTGATGTAAGACAGTGTGGTGTTTGCCTACATCAACCTCCTACGGGCATCAAGTCACCTCAGAGAGTTTTCCACACAACCTAAACTGTCATACCACGGTTGTTGCAACGCTTCACGCACAGAACCACGGTCAGGACACTTGTACAGCCTCTGCACAGATGCGGGTTCAAACACCTCCCTCAGGCAGCTGCTTGCAGCTCACACGTGGCATCCACAGGCTCAGAGGGCAAGGGCCAGCTGAACCCTTGTTCCTCTAAAGACTTTACTTGAAATGATTCTGTGGTGCAAGGCCTGGGCCCAGACTCTCCAGTGGGCTTACCAAGGGAATTCCCCTTCCATCAGAAGAGGGTGTGGCAGAGCCAACAACCTCTGCGCCTCCCTAGCTGCTTCCTCCTCTGCCTGAAGCCATGTCCTCAGCTGACTGAGTACTTTGCCCTCTGCTGCTGAGGAGGACCAGCGTGCACCCCCATTGTTCCAGGAGACCTTTGAGAGGTCCCTGGGACCTGGGACGACTCACAAACTTGTGCTCTCCCTGGTAGCAACCTTGCCAGGATTCACTGGTGGCCCAGGGGAGAGCATGGGACAGACGCAGCCCAGTCTCTCGCCTGATCCGGACAGAGTATTAGGGTGGCAGAGCCAAATGATTGTATGTCTCTGCTCCTCTGGTTCCATGTCTCTAAAATGAAAGTTACTATAGCTTCATTCCTCAAGTCCCTAGCAAACAACCACTGCTATCCTGGCTCCCCTCTCTGCAGTGATTGGCGATCCTGGCTACCCTCTCTGCAGTGATTGGTGATCCTGACTACCCTCTCTGTACTGATTGGCTATCCTGACTACCCTCTCTGCACTGATTGGCTTCTGGTCTCTCACAACCCAATTGTCTGCACAATTCGGAGCACACCCCACACCCTTTCTGTTTGCTTCTTTAAAGATGAGAATGCAAAGATTGATCTCTTAACTTTAGAAAGTGGGAAGCAATCTTTGTGGGGGGGTGAATTCTGGCTCCCTACCATCCTGGCTCGCTGAACTCTAAATGCATCTTTATATGTAGCTGTGGGCTCTTTATTTCTGCCTACAAGTCCAGGCTTACAGCTTCAGGAGACAAATCACCAACTTGCTCAGGTCTTTGAAGCTCGCCTGTGAACAATGTAGCTTCCTTCTTAGATTTGATTTGTCTTCCTGGGAATATAGGCAATCTGATGCTAATAGGGCTCCCACATTGGCTTCCTCCCTCCCTCGGTTACTCAGATGCTCGTTTCTTCAAATAAATCACACTGTGTCCTCTCCATGTTGGAACACTGCAGGAAGTCACAAGGTCCAACATGAGGCATGAGTGGAGCGGGGTGGATGGCAGAGGCTGGGGGAGAGAGAGGCAGGTGGGCAGGTTGAGGAGAGTTCAACGAGGCATGAATGGAGCAGGGTGGATGGCAGAGGCTGGGGGAGAGAGAGGCAGGTGGGCAGGGTGAGGAGAGTTCGACAAGTAGTGAGCCAGCCCTGCTAATCAGACTAAGACCCGGACACAACCACACACGGTGCCAACAGCTCTCTGGGCTTATTCACCGGGCGGGAGGATACAGTGGCCAGCCAGCATGCTGATGAAATATAAATGGACATAAAGAGTGTTCCAGGTTTTCTGAACCCAGCATGAATCACAAAGGATGTTCATGGGTTGGGAGGAAACCAAGGCAGAGAGAACAATGGTCAAACAGTCACTCCTGTCCCGTGACATTCCCTACGCAAGCTTATCCACTTGGCACCTGCCAGAGTCCCCTGCAGCCCTCCAGGCTCCTGCACAACCATGGGGGCATCCTGGAGGTCACTTTGCACATATACTCTGCTGGGTTTGGAGAGGTAGATGTCAGGCACCAAACCTCCCCCCCACTCCCTGTCCATCCCTGTGAGCACAGCATGATAATCGGGGCTCCAAACCATGACAGTGGAGGAAGCAAGTGTACCAGCTGAGAGTCCATCTGTCCTGTGGACACAACCAGGAGCTGTACGCCATGTGTGGCCCAGCTGCCTCCTGCTGTCTCCGTGTCAACCGAAGCATGGTTATTGGCAACTTTGACCATTGTTAGTGACCCTGGGGCAAAGGTGGCTCTTATTTCAGTTTGTTCAAATTCAGGACTGTTTACACACAAGTACTGTGAGCTACCCTGGGGTGGAGCTGAGGCTGAAAACAAACTCTATTCCATCTCATGGGCGCCTTATACACACAGCCTGAAGGCATTTTCATACAATATTTTCAGTAATGCTGTTCACGAAACCAAGTTCTATGGCATGAGTTTTTTCATCTATGGTGTGATATGGGACATGTTGGGTTCCAGATATGGCATGCTCAGCCTGCACCATAAACTCTCTGCAAGACATCATTTAGACAAGTAGGCCATATGTAAAGCACCAAGTCTTACTGTCCATGTGGTAAGCATGCTCCTGAGGAAATGTTTATGGGGCGCCTTATGTGTCCATGGTCACGGAATAGGTTCTAGGAGGCGTTGACTGGTAGAGGAGACATCAGCTTTGTCCTTAAGACAGAGCAGGGACATAAAAGAGGTCTTCATGGAGAAGAGTCCCCCCAGAGCTGTGACTGATGTTCAGAATTAAGGGAGCAGACTAAATCCAAAAAGAGAAGAAGCTCATGTAACAGATAGGGTGTCAATGCCACTCCTTTAAGATGGGGAAAATAAATGCTTTAAATCCAGACATTATAAGTCAAAATGCCCTTGGAGCCCCTACCTAGAACCTGGCTTCCTGGGAGCTGCACTGTGACAGCGTAAGATTGGTCTGGAAATAACAAAAGTCTAGGTTCAAAGGGCAGCTCCTTCTGAGTGCTAGAAGATTTCACATCTTCATAAAGTTGAAAACTTGTAAGAGCCGACATCGAAAGTCAGGAGGCCGCTGTATTAGAGAGGAGAGATATGCTGATGGGTGGATCTTAGGACAATGAACCCACTGACATGCTGCATGTCAGTGGGGACCCTGAGTCCGGTCTCCAGAACCTTCTAGGGAAAGACTTGGAGTTGAGCAGACAGTGAGATGAAGGGGTGTGGCCTTGTAAGGCACCATGGTTCTGTTGGAAGCAGTGTGGCACCAGAGAAGGAAGTGAGTATGAAAGGCCTCATTGTGAGGCCCCAGGCTAAGGCAGGTCCATCATAGCTGCTTACAGTGATGAGCTCTCCCACGGCTTGCCATCTGTGCCTCCCTCAGCAAAGCTGAGGCCTTCTGCACTGTGTAAAGATGAAAATCCATCTTCATCCAGGTCCACATGCAAGCAGGGGATCTCTGGGGCTTACTGGTCTACCTCAGGCATCTACACTCTGCCAGTGAGCAACCACCATGAGAGCTCACCTCTCAGAGATGGTGTGAGTTCCTGGAGGCCATTGCCAGTGGAGGGAATCTTTGAATGTCTTCATGAGGGTAAGCTTCCCAAGGAGAGTGCACTGGGCTTTGCTCCAGGGTCTTTGTGTCCAGTCACTGGCTGTGTTAGACTTCACTGTTATAACACGTACTTATGAGGGAGAGAGTTTGAAGTGGGGAGGATCCATTTGCGATAGGTCTGTGATGGGTCAGAGCACTGTGGTGGGGAGAGTTTGGCAACAAAAAGTACTTGCCCACCAGATAACAGGAAGAGCCTCTGTGTTCATGGCTCCCTCCTCCTCCTTGGTTCCATCCAGCAACACATCTTCCCTCCTCAGTCAGTCATGATTGAGATGGCCCCCACAGACATACCCAGAAACACGCTTGGCCAAGTCAAGTCTCCTGTGTCCGTGACCCTCAGTCCAATGCAGATCACACCAACTCTACATACAAAAGAAAGGCTGGGGGTCTCAGGTTTTCCTTGTGTCCTGACAGTGAGCCAAAGATAGCCAACCAGTGACAGAGGCTACACCCCCTTCCATTCACTAGCCGCCCCCTGAAAGGTGAGAAACAATCAGTTCTCCTCAAAGAGAAAGAGAGTGTGGAAGAGAATCTACTCATTCTGTCCTGAAGCAGATGGATTTGTGATTGTGCTCGAGTAAAAAATGCCTAGGGAATAGGAGACATGTTTTCCTCGGCAGTGTAGATACTGCAATGTGGTCCGTGTGCCTGAAAACTAACCCTCCCTTACCTGTGCTCCTGTGAGTGACCCTAAGGAAACACACTGTGCCACCACCCTAAATAAATAAAGTTGAAGGGGGCAGGCTGGGAAAAGGAAGGGGTTAGCAGGGTTGGAGATGGTGAAAGGGCAAATATGGAATGCATTATACCCAAGTGTGGCCATGTCATAAGAAGCCCATGGTACCAGCTGGTTTCATATGTCAACTTGGCACAAGCTAGACTCATCAGAAAGGAAGAGGAGGCCTCATTTAAGGAAATGCCTCCATGAGATCCAGCTGTAAGGCATTTTCTCATCTAGAGTTCAATGGAGAGGGCCTAGCTCATGATGGGTGGGGCCATCCCTGGCCTGGTGGTCCTGGAGTGTGTTAGGATTAGGGGTTTTGGAAGTTTGGCATCTCAGGTGAAGGGTATGGGCAGATCCAATTACCAATTACAAATAGATGTGATTGACATTGAAGGATGTGCTTGGAAAGCCCACCAAAGGTGGATGACATTTTTGATCATGGGACTTTGGACAGGTGCATTCCCTGAAAAGGCTGCCAGGAACCATAGCAACGACACTGTCAAAAAGAACTCCAGATTTTCATGACAGATCACTCAATCTCCTGATCTCTGGCTGCTCCTCAACCCCTCTGCAAGGAAAGCTATGGAGGGACACATTGCCCAAGGGTATGATTTGGAAGTGCCAAAAATCATGCTGCCAATTCATTATGTCAGGTGAAGAGATTTAAGTCAAGATTCCCGTGGTCACAGGTCACTCCTGTTTCACCCACTGTTTTAGATTAGGTTTTAGAGTTAGGATTTGGGATTTAGGATTTGGGAACTTTTATAGGCAATTGCTGGTAATT
>CAJQZJ010018538.1:2417601-2435306 GCA_907164525.1 Lophiomys imhausi | reverse complement strand
GAACTTTTATAGGCAATTGCTGGTAATTGTTAAGTATTAATAAATATATGTTTGATAAATCAAAATTTACTGTTAAACTGGATGGTGTAAGGAAGCAGTCTGAGCAAGCCTCGTCACCATCTTGTGCTCCCCGTCAGTGATCCACATCGGTGGAGAGCGTGACAAAATATGCCTTTTGGCAGAGTTGGCTGCCACAGACTCTGGAATTCCTGAGCACCTGAGCCAGAATGAGAGTGCCAAGAATGCAAAAACGGTGAGCAAGCAGTGAATATGGAGCCAGTTTGGAGGGGCTTCCAATCGTGAATTATTTGGACCTAGGACCTAGGACACAAGTCTTGACTGTTTATAAACTGATCTTAAGATCTCATGGATAAGACTCACAGACTGTAAGACTGAAAGACTTGGCAGAAATCAACCACCCGTACGGATCCACACCCAGAGAATTAGTCTGAGAAAATATCCTTTTAAGAAACTTTAGGTTAGTGCTAAGTGTTTGTTTTATCGGTATTAGGGTGTTTTAGATTAGGTTTTAGAGTTAGGGTTTGGGATTTAGGATTTGGGAACTTTTATAGGCAATTGCTGGTAATTGTTAAGTATTAATAAATATGTGTTTGATAAATCAAAATTGACTGTTATACTGGATGTGTAAGGAAGCAGTCTGAGCAAGCCGTGAGGAGCAGGCAGTAAGCAGCGCCCCCCACGGCCTCTGTCTCTCGCCCTTCCTGAGTTCCTGTCTTGACTTCCTCTAATAATGACAGGTATGATCTATGAGTGTAAAAGCCAAATAAAGCCTTTCCTCCCTAGCTTGCTCTTTGGACATAGTGTTTCATCACAGCATGAACCCTAAGACACTCATTATGTGCAACTGATACTGTGCCTTAAACTTTTAAAAATTAGAAATCCCCAGGGTGCTGGTGAGGCACACCTTTCGGCAGGTGAGGGTTAACTGAGGGAAAGGGAGTCACCATGAATGTGAGTAGCGCCCTCTCCCCTTCTCTCTGCTTCCTGGTCCACTGAGGTGTGAGCCAGACAGCCTCACACTCCCACCACCATGCCTTCATCGTGTGGTGGTCCATCATTGGGATGGACTTTACCCTAAACCGTGAGGAAAATAATGCCCCCTCCCTTCTGTTGCTTCATGTCAGGCATTTGGTCCAATAATCAGAAAGGTAACTAATGCCCAGGCACAGTGGGAGAGAGCTAGAACTGGCCTAGGAGAAACCTGAGGACCAGGCTGTAGAAGGACTCAATGGAATGTAACATGGGGACATGGTCATCCATAGTGATGTCTACCCTCTGCCCCTGATACATTCAGAATATTCTAGAGTTTATGGACTCCAGGGAATGCCATGAGCCTCTGAGCACATGCTCCACACCCTGAATCCTGCTCTCAATCTCTGAGTGTCCACTGGGTGGGTGTCTGTTGTATGTCAGGTACCACGGGAATCCAAACATGACAGCATCTCCCACCCAGCTTTCCTTGCTCCTTCCTACCATGGCCATTCCTCTCTCTGAGTTCACCAGCGGGTGTCTGTTATAGGGAAGCGTTATCACAGTTGGTGGAGAAGACCACAGCAGTCCCTTCTGGCAGCACCCCTTCCCAGCCTTCCCAGGACCAAGGCTGATGAGCAGTAGTGCCTCTTCTGTTTAAACTGGTTTCTTGACAGGGGGGAGAGAGGAGGAGAGGAACAGAGGGCAGGGCAATGCTGCATCCCAAGTTAGATGGTGTGGCAGGTGCTCAGCTGGAGGGAGCAAGAGAGTAGTCACAGGTGCATCCCATTAACAATCCCCCTCCCTGTATCCCCTGTGACCCTGTGAATCTTTCTAAGAGCAGGGGATATGACACAGAGCTGAGGGGCTGCTGGAGGAGGAAGTGGGTAGCCTTTCTTTCACAGATGGGCTGGCGGATGGATGGGTTGATTGACAGCACCCAAGTTGAGTGCTGAGTGTGGGTGATAAAGGCAGAACCTGCCATGTGTAACTGAGATTTCTAAGTGCTCTGAAATAGAGGAATGCGTTTAACTCAGTGGTCCCTGGGGCCCAGGGAAAAGCCCATTAGAGCGAGTTATTAACTTGCGGCATTTCTGAAGCCCAGGATCCAATTTAGACTGAGTTCGGAGGGACTTGGCTTTGCACGGTGTTCAGCTGGCTGACTTTTGAGCTGAGTCCTCAGGCTGCATGAACTGCAGGCTTCAGGCACAACTTATCAGCCTTGAAGTTGGCCTGAAGTTTGGAGCCAGCCAGCAAGATTTGCCTTGTGTGGAGGGGAGGGCACTTCAGTGCAGGATCAGAAAGTCCTTGGATGGGCAGGGTTTCAGGACAGTGGCCAGAATTGCCTCATGTGGGGCTGGCACCTGGCCACCCTGGGGCCACAGAGGGTGGGTGCAATGGTGGTAGGGTCATGGAGTCCATCCTCACATAAATGTTCCCTTGTGCTCCTGTTGGGGGTAAGGCAGTTTTAACACTGCACAATGTACCCCACACACGCCCTTCATGCCACCTGCTCCTAGGAGGCACAACTGGGAAGAACCAAGAAGCAGGAGAGAAGGCAGTTCTCTGATCCCACCTGATGCACAGAGACATTCACCAGGGTGTCACCCACCCAGTTAGAAGAGGGACTGTCAAAACAGATGAATTAAGAGCAACAACAACAAATGCTGGCATGGGTGTGGAGAGTGAGCTCTCACACCCTGTCGTGGGAGCTCAGATAATCATGGCCCGTTATGGACGAGGTTTGGAGATTCTTCAAAACATTAAGGTAGATCTACCATCATGTCCGGCAAACCCCAGTCCTGGCCCACGCTTAAAGGAAATGCAGGCAAATTGTCTATGAGGTACCTGCAGGCCAATGTCTACTGCAGAAGTCACAATGGGTAAGATATGGGACTGGTGAAGATCGCTGCTGACAGGCAGGTAGAAGAAGCCATTGTGCTCCATGGTCACAGTGGACTACTATGCTGCCTTAAAGGAGGAGCTCCAACACTTGAAGGAGCCCGGGTGGAGCTAGAGGGTGTGGTGTTGTGTGACATGCACCAGCACAGAAGCCAAACTCTACACAGTCTTGCTCACTTGTGACGCTGGGGTCTCGGAGCTCCTACAAGTAGAAAGGTGGGGTCTGGCAATGAGGAAGAGTCTCAGATGAGGACAGAGAGAAATGTGGGTGACAAGGGTCTCGGTGACAGTGTTTGGGGGTGCAGTAGGGGCTCTATGACCTGCAACAACCTACAACACATTCCAAAGCACCTTAAAAAGTGAGGCCAGGGGCTGGGGACACTCAGTGTCAAGACTGCTTGCAGCTCTTGCAGAGGACCTGAGTTCAGTTCCCAGCACCCACGCTGAATGGCTCACAGCTGTCTGTGACTCCATCTCCTGAGGATCCAACGTTCTCTTCTGACCTCCTTGGGCGTTGCACTAACATGCACGTACATACAGAGAGACACACATATGCACATAATTCAAAATATAATACACTAATACACACTTTTTTCAAAAGAGAGAGAGAATCCAAAGGTCCCCGATACACAGAGATGATCGTGATTTGGGCTGGGAATGTGGCTCTATCAGTAACATGCTAGCCTAGCACCCACGAAGCCCTGGGTACAATCCCTGGAACTGCATGTATCAGGTGCGGCAGCACTTGGGAGGTGGAGGCAAGAGGGGCAGGAATTCAAGGTTGCCCCCAGCTACATGAGAAGACAGAAGTGCTAGCTGCACTGGTTTCATCTGTAGTGAATTATCACACGGTGCCCAGTTTTCTAACTCCCTTCCTGATGCTGTGATTAAAATACCCCGACCAAAAAAAAAAAAAAGTAACTTAGAGGAGGAAGGGTTTATTTCGGGTCAAGATTCGGCAATGTATCACTGCAGGAAGTTACAGTGGCCATGGCATCACAGCCAAGAGCTCAGAGACATGAATGCACGCTGCTCGCTTACTTGCTTGCACTCAAATTGATGTCTCCTCTGTACACAGCTCAGGTCCTGGTGCCTGGGGAACATGCTGCCTGAGGTGGGCAGGGTTGTCAGTTACCTTAATGAGGCCAATTCCTCACTGACAGGACCCCAGGCCAGCCCAATGCAGACAATCCCTCGTGGGGACTCTTTGTCCAGGGGATGCCAGTTAAAGTTGGCTCTCACAACTGCAAATGCCTTCAAATGTTATCTGTTGATTTTTTTTTCTCACCAGCAGGGTTTTTTTAATCCTCGGCTTCTCAAGATGGGGTCCTATAACTTCAGATTTGGTGGGTGCGAATTTTGGGATGGTAAGATTTATCCTGGGGAAGGTTTAAAAAAAGATATAGCTCCCAGAAGACCTAGTGTGAGGGGAGAAGATGTCAAGTGACACAGACCAGTCCCTTAGAGGAGACAGAGGCAGGGGACTTGCCTGGAATTTGGAGCTATGTAGTGAATCTCTAGGCCACACTGGATAACAGAGCGGTGAATCTGGCCCAAGGCTGGAGGAGAAGCAATAAGTAGCTTACTCTTTGAGTCCAGGTAAACCTAGAGCTGATCCTGGCTTTGCTGTGTGGCCTTCAAAAGCACCTTGTGTCCCCAGCCCCTGTCTGCTTCTCTAAGGGATATAAATATAATTTCGTTCCTAACGATGCCGACAAAGGGAGCAAGAGACCTCCACACACACCCACCCAGCCACCAGCACAGTCCAATTGCAGTGAAGTGAAATGCCTGGCTTGTCACTGCCACTGTGGTCAAGGGATGACACCCTGATCTCTGTCTCTGCTGTGGTGCTGTTTATCCTCCCAATCGTGCTTATAGGTGCTCCCTTCCCCCCTACCCCTCCTCCTCTGTGCCCTGCCCCTTCCTCTCCTGCCCCTACCCCCTCCCATCTTCCCTGCTATTGGAAGGATGGGACATGTTTATGAAGGGCTAGCTGAACGGCCACAGCACCCAGCGACTCATTCACCAGTCCCCTTGCCTGACTTTGCAGAGTCATGGAGACCGGCTGTCAGGGACTTGCTGCTTCCATCCCTGTGGTACAGGAGCTGGCAGCCCTGACACCATCCTCTCTGGCTGCACACTTGACTGGAGACAAAGAATTTACACCATGGACTGTGACCCACGAAAAAGCTCTTCTCAGGCTCCCAACCCCGACTGCAGCCAAACTCTTTACATCCAACCCCAGACTGGGCACACTGACCTGTCACCTCCTCTGCATAAGTCTCATGCCCTCCTTTTAAGTCCACCTTCTACAAAGACAGCCACCATCAATCATGAGATAAAAGCGCTGGACTGCAGCTTTCTGAGGAAACCCATATATCCGATCTTCTGGGGCAGATGGAAGATTTCATTCTTTACAGAGGGAGCCAACTCCCCACCCCATTCCAGCGTGGGTGACTGCAGCTGTCAGGCCTTGAACCCACATTTCTGAAGTCTCGGCACTGGACCAGGAATCCATGTTTGGCTCCTAGATGACCTTGGTGTCTCTTGTCACTCATACCCACCCCCTCCTCCTCCTTGCTTCCCACTCACGGCTGCTCTGGAAGGAAAGCTGGCTGATGGTTTGTGCCACCCAAAGGTGCGTTGGTTGCTCCCAGCTGTAACTGTTGGGCCTACAGAGACCACACCTGTGCACCAGCTCCATGAAAGTTAACCAGACAGTCCAACTGCCTGCCGCTCCAATCAGTTTAGATGGCGGCACCTGCAGGAAACGGACGGACAGGGACAGCAGTCACACCAAGGACTGCTGTCCACATGAGAGAATCTCTCAAGACCTTTGCTGGGGTTTCTCACATCGCTCTGGCTTGCCACAGGGGAAAACAGTATGATCTCCATGGGGAGAGACAGCAGCAGCAGCTAGCACCTGCTAATGCTGGCTGGGATGCAGACCTTCTCCTAAGAGACCTGCACCTCAGCTCACTGAGGGAATGACAGCCCTAGTGATCGGCAGAGAGCAGCCCCACTGGACAGCTGAGCAGACTGAGGCTCTGGGGGAGGGAGCTGCAGCTGGGAGCACACCTTCATCTTCTGCAGCTGGAAACACAGCATCTCAGGAATGAAATGAACGTGATTTCTGTAGCTCTGCTGGGCAGCTGCTGGGCCAGCTTTCCTTGAAGAAATTATGTACATGCCACAGCTCAGCTTGGAGTTTTCCAATTTAAGATGCTATCCTGGCTAATTTTATGCCAACTCAACACAAGCTGGAGTCATGTGAAAGGAGAGAACTTCAATTGATAACATGCCTCCCTAAGATCCAGTTGTAAACATTCTCTTAATTAGTGATTGACGGACGAGGGCCCCGCCCATTGTGGGTGGGGCCATCCCTGGGCTGTGGTCCCGGGTTCTATAAGAAAGCAGGCTGAGCCAGCCATGTGGAGCAAGCCAGAGAGCAGCACCCCTCCATGGCCTCTGCATCAGCTCCTGCCTTGAGGTTCCTGACTTCCTCCAATGGGGAAAAGAGGAAACAAACTGAGGGCAGCCTCCCTCCTCTCCTTCTCCCTCTCTCTTCTCTCTTCTCTCTTCTCTCTCTCTCTCTCTCTCTCATCTACCAAGGTTCTTGAACCAAAACAAGCCCTTCATCCCTCAGCAGCTTTGTGATGGGTGTTTGGCCACAGCAGTGGGGAAAATAACCACCACACTGGTGTACTTTATTTCACTTCTGCATAAAACAAGTTGTCTTCTTTCTCAGTGTCTGTAATGTTCTCTCCTTTTCCTTCTGCCTGATGCTTTTCTTCTCTGCTTGGTGTAGTGCTAGGCACACTGAATGGGCTGCTCTATTTAATATGCACATCTCCAGCAACTATCCTCATTTGACAGGGAACAAGCCAAGTCTCTGGGAGCTGGGGATTCAACACACAAGGTCACATAAGACCAAGTCATCACTGGAAACTGGAAGCTGGAAAGTTTGGGGCTGGTATGTGGTTCAGCAGGTAGAGTCCCTGGGTTTGAGTCCTGACACCACCTAAAACCTGTAATCCTAGCACTTCGGTGGGAGGATCAGGAAGCCTAGCTTATCTCCAGCTACACAGCAAGTTTGAGACCCGCAGGAGCTATAGGAGACCCTGTCTCTAAAAGAAAAGAAAAAGAAAAAAAGAAAAGAAAAACTTGGCAATTTGACTCCAAAGTTTGAATTCTTAAAGGGGCATACTGACATCTAAACTTTCCCTAAAAACCCTCAAACCTGCTGTCTTCTTTTTGCTGGGACATTGTTTGTTCATTATAGATGGAGTGAAGATTAACCCTCTGTCAACAAAAAGAGAAAATCTTAATCTTAAACCATTGAAGGTAACGCCAGTGATGCTGCCAAAGCTGTACCCTCTCGGCCATAGTCGGCTGGAGCTCAGGTCTTTTCCTGGACTGGCAGTATGTGGCACTGTGACATTGGGCACTGCAGGCAGCTGTGTCCTGGTCGCATGTGGGTGAACAAGGAGACCAAGGGACACTCACTCCAGGACATGACACTGCTAAGCTGTGGAGCTGGGTGTGTCTGGTGGACTCTCTGCACCTTCAGCTTGCAATCCGTTTATTGTGACTTGATTCCGCTGTAACTCAGGAACCATGTTTAACTTTCAAGTTAGAAATAAAGCCACGAACTAGCAAGGTCCAGCCTCCCTCCCTCCCTTCTTCCCTCCCTCCCTCCCTGCCTGCCTCCCTGCCTCCCTTCTTCCCTCCATCCCTCCCTCCCAGCCTCCCTCCCTCCCTTCTTCCCTCCCTCACCAGCTCTGGCCCTAGACCTCCTTCCTTGTGCTCCCTGCTCTGTGGCAAACCTCCTTCCCAGGCCTCCACCTGTATTCATGCGTCATGAATCTACCTCTGCTTCCATACCAATCAGCAAATAACTGTGTCCCCTGCAATGTCCTATGTCATCAGTCATTCCTGCCTCACATTCAGCACCATCACCATTAGGCCTGAGCCGTGACTTCTGTAGTCTGTAGGCTTCAGTGGGTCCCAGCGTGATGGACCCCGACTTTTCGAGAAAGAAAAACAAAGGAAGTGAGGATAGGAAAAAGGGGAAGGGAAGACTGTGAACTAATGGCTGCCCATCAGGTATGGGGTGTCATCTTTAGAAGCCACCCTCTAAAGTTGACAGGAAGTTAAGGCCCAAGATAATAGTTCTTTTTTCTCCTCTTCTCCCCAGATGGTGGTCCAGAGGGAGATATGCACCCTTCCATGGCCTACCTCCTGCCCTCTGCCTCGCTGGAGAGTGGCCAGGAAGAGGGGGTGACATCAGCAGCCCCAGGTCCCCTGCCCTCCGGGGACACACTGGAAGAACTGGAAGGGTCCTTGCCCCCTGCTCTCCCCGATGACGCCAGCGTCCAGCACACCCCGACCCTCAGGAAGGGCCTCCCGTCCCTGAAGCAACTCAACTCAGCCAGGAGGCAGCTGAGGCCCCTGGCTACCCCGACAACTGTGCAGAGACTAGGGTCCCCGGCCTCTGCGGCCCCAAAGCCACATGTGCCCGGGGACCCTGAGCTGCCCACAGCGCCTGCGCCACTGCAGATCGTGCCTTTCACCGCACTGACGACCACACTCCCGCACAGTCCACAGCCTGCACAGGCCCCCGACGACACAAGCCCGGGTAGCCCACTGGACAAGGGTGACAATGAGCTGACCGGCTCCGCCTCCGAGGAGAGCCAGGAGACCACTACATCGACCATCATCACCACCACCATCATCACCACGGAGCAGGCCCCAGGTGCGCACACTCGCTTCCCACCCCCACTGTAGTTCATTTTTGGATTTTACATAGTGGCGTAGAACGGGTGCCTTGCACACTAGCAGTGAGCCTCCAACCGTCTCTTTAACGTGTGTGTGTGTGTGTGTGTGTGTGTGTGTGTGTGTGCTGGGAAGAGAACTCAGATCTGGCACATGCTAAGCAAGTGTTCTACTACGGAACCACCCCCACATCCAAAATGCACCCCCACTTTTCCCGCTTAGCAGCCCTCCCTTACTTTGGGCTCCTCTTCTGTAGTCAGCCAACCATGGCTAGAAAGTATTCAGAAAATTTAGTTGTGTCAGTCCTGTGAACCCCCAGACTTCTTGCTCCATCTTACTTTCTGTTAGCATACAGGTGATTCAGCTAGCCTGCCCTCAGGGACCTAGCAATGGCACGTCATCACTTGCCCCGGCCAGGTGCCTCCAGTGTTGGCTGTCGGATAAAAGGACCTCGCTACCCTAGCTCTCTGGCTGTTTTCTGTGTTCCTGGCTTCTCTCCCCCTTCTGTCTTTCTCTATGTCCCCTTCTTCTCTGCCCTCATTGCCTGTCTACATGTCCACTCATTGGCCTCAACCCCTTCTCCAGGTCTTCACTCTTTCTTCTCCCATTAAAGCTCCTTATGCCGGGCGGTGGTGGCGCACACCTTTAATCCCAGCACTTGGGAGGCAGAGGCAAGAGGATCTCTGTGAGTTCAAGGCCAGCCTGGACTACAAAGCGAGTCCAGGACAGCCAGGGACTGTACAGAGAAACCCTGTCTCGAAAAACCAAAAAAAAAGCTCCTTATACCAACTCTGTGGTATGGTGTAACAGGGGCACACCTTGGCAGAGGTCCACCATGGTAGCCCCTCATCACATCTCTATATGTCATAACATTTTCTAACCCTTACAAGAGCCCTTCACACGGTGTTCTGTCATTACAGGGCTAGGGACTCATCATAGATCATCACAGATGACTGAGACCCTATGTGAGGAGGACACTCATTTCCTACACCTTTCTATAGAAGGGGTTGGAGCTTAGGTGATATGCAAGGAAGCCATGGAGCCTCCCACCATGGTGTGGATGGACTGCTAAGCCTGCTCTCTGGCCTGGGCTTGGTGCCTGTCTATGTTGAGATTCTTTTCCTATGGAGAGGGGCTTCGGCTGTCAAGCATGCATCAACTTGGCTGCTCTCTGTGTGATCGAGGATGCAGGGAAACCACAGAACTAGACCTCTCCATGGGTAGGAAGAAAGGTTTATTGGGGGAACAGGCTGCCAAGGCCATCTCCACCCTCCTCAGGGGGATGGAGGACACAGAGAGAAGAACAAAGAGGTGGGAGAGCAATTGGATTTTATATGACAGTCAACAGGGTAGCGTCTCTGAGCTGAGACAGGCTGTTCAGATTGACCTGGAACTAGATGCCCTTGCCTGACTTCTGGGGCAGATTACAGGAGGTTCCTGGTAAACAGCCTTACCTTTAGGCTTCTGCTTACCAATTAACATCCTTTCTGTTTACCCAGCCAAAGTCCTTCTATTATCACCAGCACTTCCACTGGTGGGAGGGGATGCCACTTTGGACCAAGCAACTGAAGGCCAAGATGCTAGGTCTGAATCATGTATGCTGTCCAGAGGGAGCCAGACGGGGGCCTCTCCATGCTTTGGTTTGCTTGTCTTTAAGATGGGAATGGAGCGCCATTCTGTCTAAGATTGAGTGGGGCTGCCCCTGGTGACTTGCTACTGCAGTCACCAGGGCAGAGTTCAGCAAGAGGCTAATGAAAACAGAGCGGCAATTCCCATTCAAGCTTATGGCTGCTGGGTTCTGATCTTGACTCCCCTGTGCTTCTGTAGACCCCTTCTCAGCTTCGCCTCTCCTGCCTGTTCCCCAGAGACAGAGCCATCAATGGTTTTGTTTCTGTGTTGACTCCAGGGGTGGATGGGTGTGGGTGGACATACAGTAAAGCACGGAGTCCCAGGAGGCCAGGATCCACCCCACAGCCCATCTGTGAGTGACCCCCGGGCTGGCAGCAGCCCCTGTACCCTGACGGCAGTGTTCCTGTCTCCGTAGCTCTCTGCAGTGTGAGCTTCTCTGACCCCGAGGGATACATCGACTCAAGTGATTTCCCACCGCAGCCCTTCAGCAGCTTCCTGGAGTGCATGTACAATGTGACGGTGTACACTGGCTACGGGGTGGAACTGCAGGTAGCCCAGAGTGCCTGGCATGCCTAGTTGGCCTTGCCATCAAGTCTCCTTTCCTCAAATCCGGGTTGTTTTAGTTGGGTTTTATAGAGAGTGGGCATTTCCAACTGCATGTCCCACTGAAGCCTGAAAACATGGAGAGGAAATGCTGGCAAAGCACTAGATGTGTCTCCCAGAAAGAAAGTCCATTAACGTCCTGTTTATTAAACAAAAGCAGGCACCACATGCAACACATACATGCATGTGTGCACATGGGTGCACGGTTCCTCCCATATGCCCCCTCCAACACAGACAGCAGAAGTAACAGTGAGTGCCTGGAGAAGGGTGGGCTGCACTGGAGTGTGGTTACAGTGGGGAAGAACGAAGGCCAAAAGAGACCTAGAAATGAGAGTGTCCCTTGGTCACCAGCTCAACAGTCACACAGACAGGAGAGAGTGTGCCGAGTCAGGGTCCACTCAGTACCCAGTGCAGTTGTAGGTCCCCCATCCTCAGAGCTGTACCCCTGTTGCCCCAGCTGTCTCTGTCTACCCCGTGTATTCCCAGGTGAAGAGTGTGAACCTATCCGAGGGGGAGCTGCTCTCCATCCGAGGGGTGGACGGCCCCACCTTGACAGTCTTAGCCAACCAGACTCTCCTGGTGGAGGGCCAGGTGATCCGTAGCCC
The DNA here is from genome assembly GCA_907164525.1 of Lophiomys imhausi. Lineage (NCBI taxonomy): Eukaryota > Metazoa > Chordata > Mammalia > Rodentia > Muridae > Lophiomys > Lophiomys imhausi. Next base: position 2,423,802 of record CAJQZJ010018538.1, on the reverse strand, counting down.
CACCAACACCATCTCTGTGTACTTCCGGACCTTCCAGGATGATGGCCTTGGGACCTTCCAGCTGCACTACCAGGGTACAGTCCACTGAGGCCAGCCAGATGGAGACACTGGCCTCACTTTTCCCGGACACACAGCCACACTCTTGGGCTTTTTTTGTGCCAGGGACCCCACTGGCACTCTGAGTAAATCCGCAGAACCCTCCCCCTGACTGATAGCAATGGTTTTTAAAGCCAAGAAAGGAAGGTACCTAATTTTGGAACTGGAGAGGGCTCGGGTAAAGAGTTTCCCATACAAGCATGAAAAGCTGTGCTTCCATCCCCAGAACCCACAGAAGAAAGCAAAGCGGCGTACATCCATAACCCCAGTAGCAGGGTGTAGGGGCTGGAGACAGGAGGATTCCTGGAGTTTGGTGGCATTGCCAGTTTAGCCAAATCAGCAGGTTCTGGGCCAGTGAGAGACCTTACCTCAAAAGATAAGATGGAGAAAGAGCAAAGCTGGCAACTCCTGCACCTTCCCAGGGTGCCCCTGTGCCCTCAGCACACAGCTACTGTCAGGATGTGGGTCACACTGCTTCCCTGTCCTCGGCCGAATGTGCTTGTGTGTCTCCTTTCTCCTTCAGCTTTCATGCTAAGCTGCAGCTTCCCCCGCCGGCCTGATGCTGGGGATGTCACAGTGATGGATCTGCACTCTGGCGGGGTGGCCCACTTCCACTGCCACCTGGGCTACGAGCTGCAGGGAGCCAAGACCCTGACCTGCATCAATGCCTCCAAACCGCACTGGAGCAGCCAGGAGCCTGTCTGCTCAGGTACTGCCAGTGTCCATTCCTCATGTTGTGGTGACCTCCCATCATAAAATCATTTCATTGCTACTTCGGAACTGGGACTTTGCTAGTGTTGTAAATCATAATGAAGATATCTGATATGCAGGATATGTGGAATATGACCCCTGTGAAAGGGTCATTCAACCCTCAAAGGGGTTGTGACCCACAGATTGAGAGCCACTATTCTAGGGCACCAGGAGTAATCTTGGGCAAGGCTCTTGCCCTCCAGGCTATGTTGTAATAAAATGCATAGAGCATGAAATCAGCTCCTGAGGACACTCACCACATTGCAACACGCTGTGTCACCACCACCATGTCCAGTGGGAACCTTGCCCGTTAGCAGTCACACAACAGTCTACTTGGTGGTGGCAGTCATCTTCTGCGTATATTCAGGATACTAAGCCTTCGTCAGACATGCAACACCCTGCCCACACCCCGGCAGCTGCCTTTCTTCCCTGTGATCTGCAGTTGTGAGTGTGCATGCAGGTGGCACACACGTGGCTCCTTCCACTTGACATGGGGTTTTCAAGATCCGCCTTATATATGCAGCATATATGAGCATGTTGTTCTTCTCATGGCTGAGCTATATTCCATTGTGAGGGTTATAATCTGTTTTGGTTTTGTTTTATCTGTCTTTGGACATCAGAATTATTTCCACTTTTTATCTAGGTAACTGCTCTGCTCTGAATGTGAAAATATGTTTTATGTCTCTCAAATGCTGTCCTCAGAGCAGAGCTACCAGGTCACATAGTGTAACCAGTACAACCCCACACTTCCCACGAAAGCCACATAACTTCACCTTCCCATGGCTGTACACCAGTTCTGCTCCTTCCAACCCTCACTGACTCACTATTTTCTGTGTTCTGTAACCAGCACAGTAGGACTATGGCTCCTCACCACATTCTCATGCTTCCCTGATACAGCTGCCAGTGTGCTGCTAGAGAAAGGGCTCCTCAAACCCTTTACCCTTTGTTCAAGAGGCTACTGAGTTGTTGCCATACTGTAAGCTCTCTTTACATAGCTGGATCAAAACCTTCATGAGCTTCTATTTGTAGACCTCTCCCACTGTTCGGTGATCTTCTTTTGATTTCTTCATATGGCGTGTGGTTTTTTTTTTTTTGTTGTTTTTTACAATGATGATGAGGTTGACTTACCCCTTGCTTCTTTTGTTGTTTGGGTTTTGGGGGTTACTGGTGCTGGTTTGTTTAGTTTCTTGAGCTTAGTCAATATGAACTCAAAAGTTGAAGACAGCCACCAACTAAAGTGGTCTGGTACCCTCTGGTGGAGAGACTGGATGGTGCAGGTCTGCAGATGCAATCCTAGACTTCAAGAACAGCAGGATCCTTCGCCAGTGGACACCTCAAAAAATAAGATGGAGAATCCATCAATGATCCTTGGCCTGTGGGTCTGTCATCTATCAAGGATCCTTGGCCTGTTGGTTTGCCATCCTGCCATCACCCATGAGCATCCACTTTTTACCAGGTTCTGCACCCTTGATCAGAGACATGAGGGCCCTGCTCTCAAGAGTCTCCACCCTAGTCAGGATGCATGTCTTACTTGCTGTTCTATGCCTGTGAAGAAACATCATGACAAAGGCAACTCTTCTTTTTTTTTAAAGGCATTTATTGGGGGTTTTCTTACAGTTTCAGAAGGTTAGTTCATGGTCACTGGCCGTAGTGGGAAGCAGACAGTCATATAAGCTAGAGCAGTAACTAGGAGCTTTATATTGTGACCCACTGGCAGGAGGCAGAGAGAGAGAGACACTAGGTCTGGCTTGGGCTTTTGAAACTGCAAAGCCCACCCTCAGCAAACTTCTTTCAACAATGCCACACCTCCTAATCCTTCCCAAACAGTTCCACTTCCTGGTCACTGAGCATTCAAATATATGAACCTATGAGAGCCATCCTCATTCAAACCACAACAATATGGGAACAAATGAGCAAACAAGAGGGGAGGCAGAAAGTGCCAGGAGGGTCATAGGGGTAGTGTCACAGAGCGGGTAGGGACAGAAGGAACCCTGTCACCATGGAGGAAAGGGCTCAGAGCTAATGGTAGCCCAGATACCAGGGAAGGAGTCCCCAAGGAGCTGGGCTGTGGAAGCTGAGTGGAAGGCACCAGACTGAAGGCAGAAGACAGAAGTTGTCCCAGCCAGTGAGCCAACCGGAGTAAAGGCCCAAAGGTGAAAGGTCAGCAGATTTGAGGAAGTCACAATCAGAATCACTTGGGAGGCAGAGGCAGGTGGAGCTCCATGAGTTCAAGGTCAGCCTGGTCTACACAGTAAGACCCTGTCTCAAAGAAACAAAGCAAACAAATAAAAACAACAACAACCAAAAATTTAAAAACAAAAACAAAAAAGACTATACTGACATGTCAGAATATGATGGGACTGGATGGGAAGCAGCATCATGTTCCTCATGATAACCTGTCAGGGGTGAGGTCATGCCCTCCCCCATCACCATGGGCACCCCTCGGGTTGAGAGGGAAATCCTCCATAAGCTTGTGGGAAAGCCATAACAGGTATGTGGCACAATGGAGGTTTGAGCCCCAGGCTGACTGACAGAGGGACAGTGTCCCTGGGATGGAATAGGAAGGGAATCCTGCACTCAGGAAGAACGGCTTCTCTCCACTCTGTCACACAGTAGAGTCCGGGGCAGGGCAGAGCTATCAAGCCTTCCCTTCTACAGCCAGCCCAATTCCACCATGTTGTCATTCATCACTCTGTGAGTATCTACTATGTGTCAAATCTGAGCTGTGCTCCACCCACAACCTTGGCTCCTTTCTGAGCCACCAGATGTCACTGTCAATGAGGTGAATCGGCAGGAAGCAGCCCCGGCATGCATCCCGGTGGCTCTACTGTGAGTCCTTGAGCAAGCTGCTTAATGTCTCTTAGCTTTCTTTGAGTCTTCTGTAAAGTGAATAGTTGCTACTTCATGGGCAAATGCTTTATGATCCAAAGCATGATGGTGTGTGCCTTCGACCCCAGCACTTGGAAGCTGAGGCAGAAGATTCAAGGCCAGTCTGGACTACAAACAGAGACCCTCTCTCAAATTTTAAGAAGTAAATAAATAGAAATTATTATTTACTGAGCACATACTACAAACCATATTATCTGGTGCTAAGGTCCACTAAGAGCCCACTGTCATTACAGCCAAGAGCCCAAACTGTTATGAAATGTGTTTTGCAAGAAATTCTTAGAGTTGACTCCCCGCTGGTGAGAATAACACAGAGGTTGGTTGGCAATGAGTGACTGAGGCACATTAATTAGAATGCTCGCCTGGCATGCACAAAGCCTGGGGTTCGATCTCCAGCATGGCTATAATCCCAGCTCTCAGGAGGGGGGGCAAGAGGATCAGGAGAGTCCAAGGTTATCTTCACCTACATAGTGTGAATTTGAGACCAGCCTGGACTATATGAGTTCCTGTCTTTAAAAGAAAAAAAAATGGGGGGGGATATCAAAGGAAGGAGTTGAGGAGAGGGAACCCAAATAGGGATTTCCAGGACATGGGGCAGGAGCCAGGACCAGCTTTTGTTCTCTAGGGAAGAGACAGGCTCTGTAGCATAACCCATCTGATCTGGATCCATTCATGCCTGTGAGTTTGTGCTCATCTGACCCTGGAGGAGGAACTGGAGACTTGTGCTTTGACAAGAAAGATTTCTACCTGTCCTCAATCCTCCTCAAGGACCTTGCAATCAACTCTCCCAAACACCACATTAAAGCAGACCTGCATAGCGACCCCCTGAGACTGGTCCCAGTACCTCCTCTCTGCTGTGGCCTGACAGCTGTGCAGCTCCAGCAGGCCACAATTCACTTAACAGTGTCACCTGGCCATATTATTTTAACATAAAAGTGTTAGATGGCTCTGGTTAAAAGAAAATTCCAGAAACACAAATGTACAGAAGACAGGAACAAATCACTTTTATATTCGATGGTCTCAACCTACCCCTGCAGATCACTCACAGAAATGAACCAAACAGGCCATTTGCTAGCATGCTTCTTCAAGCTCTGGGATTCATTCGTAAGCAGTTGCTGAGATCGAGGTGTTTGATGGCCCCACGGAAACCCAGTGTGTGCTTGGAGATTCACTCTGGTTCTGGTTTTAGGTTTGAGGATGAAAGTGGTACTGGGCAGCCTCATCCACAAATCAGTTCAGATCTCCAAAGCTTCCCACAGGATAAACTCCCAGGGCTCATTTCTGGGTCAGGGTGTTCCGACATAGTTTTAAAAGAATTTTTGCTGAATTGCCCTTTGGGAAACAGTCATGATCCACCTGCTGAGTTACTCGTTCTGAATAGTGAGACCATGCCTACTGTCCATACGGCTCTGTCTTACTGATATTTTTCAGCCTGCCATTGGGTGGGTAGGAAGCAGAACACAGCCGGGTTTTCTTCCATTCTTCCACTGCTAGAGTGTCTCCACACTCAGTCCTAAACACACGCTTCTCCTGTGACCTGGTCCCATCTGCCCTTGGGAGTCATTTCATAACTAAAGGTCCAGGCATCGAGCAGTGAGATGATTCAGCAACTTAAAGCCTAAAGACCTGAGTTCAACCCCAAGACCCATGTGGTGGAAGGAGAGAGTCAGCTTCTGTGGGTTGTCCTCTGACCTCCACATAGGCATTGAGATGGGAATGAAAGAACGAACGAATGAATGAATGAATGAACCAACAGATGGATGAACGAACATTAATCTTTGAATGAATGTGTAGGCATAATCAACACCGCAGAACAGTCTTTAAATTGAGGTACTCCCTGCAGTAGCAGCACACAGATATTGGTAGCTCCAGGCATGGAGGGGGTTTGACAGGACAGCAGACCCCTCACTCCACTCTAGCTAAGGGCTTGGGTACAGCAGGGAGAACAAGTCCACCACTCAGCTGTTCCCACACCACCTCACACCCCACTTTCTGCACCCAGCCCCATGTGGAGGAGCAGTGCACAACGCCACCATCGGCCGAGTTCTCTCCCCGAGTTACCCTGGAAACGCCAATGGCAGCCAGCTCTGTGTGTGGACCATCGAGGCTCCAGAGGGGCAGAAACTTCACCTGCATCTTGAAAGGCTGCTGCTTCATGAGAGGGACAGGTGAGCTGCCCATGCGTGCCTCTCCTCCCCAGCTTAGAGAGGGTACAGTGTATACCCTGGGTGTGGGTACCTCTGGGTGTGGGTACATCAGGGTGTGGCTGAACCCCAGAAGGAAAACCCAGGGGAGGTTGGTGAGGAGCTCAGGACCTTTCTGTTTCTGGCCATCAGGAAACTGAGGCCCTCAGCGGGAGAGGAACCTGCCTTAGCCACCTAGGAAGTTAGGGGAGAGGGAGTAGGAGACACACACACACACACACACACACACACACACACACACACACACATATACACACACACACAC
>CAJQZJ010018538.1:2384763-2409118 GCA_907164525.1 Lophiomys imhausi | reverse complement strand
CAGCCCAGGGATGGCCCCTCCCACAGTGGGCGGGGCCTGCTTTCTTACAGAACCCAGGACCACAGCCCAGGGATGGCCCCACCCACAGTGGGCAGGGCCTGATTTCTTACAGAACCCAGGACCACAGCCCAGGGATGGCCCCACCCACCATGGGTGGGCCCTCCCCTACTGATCACTAATTGAGAAAATGCCCTGTAGCTGGATCTCACAGAGGCCTTTCCTCAATTGAGGTTTCTTCCTTTCAAATAACTCTAGCTAGCTTGCGTCAAGTTGACATAAAACTATCCAGCACAGGGAACAAGAGCTCCGTGGGTACTGGGCTAGAGCCCACCGGTGTGCCATGAAGGGTAAAGAGCAAGGCTGCACATTGCCCATGTCCGAGTGAGAACTTGAGGCTAGAATTGTGTGGGCCAGGGTCCGCAGCATAGCCGATGCTGACCACTCATCTGGGTCTGCAGTGAGAGAGCAGCAGGGAAAGCAGAGTGGCAGGAAAAGTGTGAGGTTTGCAGTTGTTGAAAGGATTGGGCCTGTCAGAAACCACCTTATCTACACAGGCTAACAGGGAAGGCACTGGGAGGGAGGAGCCCACCATGAAGCTCCAGATTGCAAGCATGTGGATGCTTTTTAAGAAGACCCTGAATTAACACAGGCCTGAAGAGACTCCTTGCAGTTAGGGGACCCTGGATGCTCTTGCCAAGATTCCTGACAGCCACTGAGGCCCGGCCACATGAGGCAGGATCACAGTCTCTGCAAAGAGGGCCCCAGAGGCCGGTGCGTGAAGCTATGAGGATGAGGCCATGATGGAGACTGAAGGGTGCCAGGGGCATCCACCAGGGAAAGCTGCAGGCATAGAATGCACCCAGAATGAGAGGCCGTGGGAGCTGCAGGTGGTAGAACTGCAGAGAGGGAGACACCCAAGCTCTTGGAACCCAGTTTACCCCATCATGAGCCCCAGATGCCTGACAAGCTGAAGGGTGTGGTGCTCCCCTGGCTAGGTTTCTGTCTTGCTTTGGTCTGATCTTTTCTTGCTGTGCCCTCATTCTGCTGTTTGGAATGAGGACATTCGCTCTACCTTCGTATGCTAGACATACAGAATTTGTCTTTTGACTCCAGGGGGCTCACAGCTAAGGAACTATTAAAAGACCCTGTAGCAAGTGGCTTTTAATATTATATTATACATTCTAATTTATTTTACTATCCTTAATACTTTATGCCTCACGTCCAACCCTCATTCCTCCCAGTCCCCCAACACTAAGTGGGAAAGAAGGTTAAAGGTGAAAGGGACCTAGGTCTCTTTGAGCTACTTCCTCCTGATTAGGGTCGTTGGATTCTTTGGGGATTATACCAGTCTCATTAGAAGTCCAGCAAACCAGGAGACAGCAGCAGGAAGAACAAGCAGCAATTTGGGGGAGCAGCAGCAACTGGGAGAGCAGCAACCACTTTTTACCTTGTAGCCCTTTCTCTTCTCTGTAGAGCCTCTTTACTCTTCTTTGTAAAGCCCATTCTCTTTTACTTCTTTTTTTTTTTTAAGATTTATTTATTATGTATACAGTGTTCTGTCTGCAGGTATATCTGCAGGCCAGAAGAGGGCACCAGATTTCATTATGGATGGTTGTGAGCCACCATGTGGTTGCTGGGAATTGAACTCATGACCTCTGGAAGAGCAGCCAGTGCTCTTAACCGCTGAGCCATCTCTCCAGCCCTCTTTTACTTCTTTGTAGCCCCCTTCTCCTTGGGGCTCTGACTTTCTATTTCTCTCTCCCAAGTCCTGAGAGTTAAACTTGCTCAGCTGGTCAAGCCACGCCCCTGCTAGCTCAGGAGACTGTTAATACTTAATACCTGTGTCTTAAGCAGCCCACCTGGGATTAAACAAAAACATTCTCACAATTAGTTTTAATAGACTCCTACCACAAGACCCCAGGGACTTTGGAAGTTGGGAGGAGTGTATAGATGACCATGAACTATACATACATGGGCATCAGGGACAGAATGTTGGGTTGTAATTGTGGAATGGCCCCCACAGATTCCTGTGTTTGACTGCCTAGTTAGTTCCCAACTGCTAGTGATATTTTGGAAGGTTCTGGAAATAAGGAAATGGAGAAAGTTAGTCACTGGGGGTGGGTTGAGATCTTACAGTCACCCCTACTTCCTGTCCGCACTCTGCTTCCTGAGTGCAGTCTCAGTGTGATCAGATGATTACTGCCTCCCACTGCCAAGCTTCCTGGTCACGATGAACTATGCCCCCTCTTCGCCTGGGAGCCAAAAACACGCACCCATGCTTCCTTGAGTAGCTTTTTGTTGGAATGCGGTCACAGCAACTAACACATCGTGGAAGCCCAGAGACAGATCTGGGACCTCGAAGTGTCCACTGATGCAGATGTTAGACAAAACAGAAAGTGACCAACACCCAACTCTGGACCTCACTGGAGAATGGATTAAGCACCTGTGCTATATTCCATGGGTTGCTTTTATCATTTTCACAGCCCAGTTCTCTTACGAGCTGCTTTTTGAGTGCCCTGATGCTGCATATAAATGGGTTTGCCTCTCTACTGAAATTAGCAGTTTGATGGATGGATCATGTGCATCCATGTATATAATTCATATTTAAATAAGTGCATAAGCTTTGGCATTTTTCGTTATGTTTGCCTGCCTAAATCATCTTGCAGATGCCTCTTGGAAAGCCTTTCAAGGGCAGGATATCTACGTAAGGGACCAATGCTTATCTGAAAGGGATGAAGGAAGACAAGGCAGTTGGCTCATCATTTCTTCCTGTGTACACTGTGGAAGGCAAACCCCAGCTGAGTGGTTACAAACCTCATCCACTGCCATCTCCCCACACCCAGGTCACAGACCAGGCTGGACTCCGGACCAGCCTGACCCCCTTCCCTCCCCAAAGGCATCCCGATATTACTTTCCTCCTTATCTTTCAGTCTGCTTCTAAATCAGTTCCAAAAAAACCAGCACAGATGGTTTATTTGCCAAAATAAAGGCACCCAGACTAACAAGTGTCACATTGGTTTTGTTAGGTCCTCTTAGCAGCAATACATGAAATGAAGTTAATTACCACCAAGGAGCATAAAATATATCAGGTAGAATAAAGCAGGCTGTCCCCAGAGAGCAGACGATATTTTCTTAGAAGGAAGGTCGGACATCCAATCAGGTGTTTGTGAAGATAAGGGGATTCACAGTGCCACAGCTGAGAGCGGTGACACCCATCCCCCAATGTCACTTGTTATTGTTTGGTCCCATTTTCTGGTACATGACTGAGTCAGACACACTTCTTGGAGACATGGACCTGTGGCTTTCTCAGAGAACAGTGTAAACTGCTAGTTCAGAGCCAGGCTCAGCTAGGCGCAGTGGCGCACACCTTTATTCCCAGCACTCGGGAGGCAGAGGCAGGCAGATCTCTGTGAGTTCGAGGCCAGCCTGATCCACAGAACGAGTTCCAGGACAACCAGGGTTACACAGGGAAACCCTGTCTTGGGGAGGGGGGGTAAGAGCACAGTCTCAGCATAGACAGACTTGCTTTGAGCCCTAGATTTGATCTCCTGTGGCCTGGGGTGTTAGCTTCTAATTGAGCTCAGTTTCCCTGTCTACAAAGTGGAAACAATCCTCCAAAGCGGGAGCCAGTGTGAAGGCCTCCCCTCTCCCAGGAAGCCTGGCTTCTATAAAGCCAAGGTGCAGTGTTGAGAATTGTTTGCAGCTGTCCGGTTGGGCTGCTGTGATTTGATGGTGTGTCTCATCCAGTGTGCAGGGTGACCGGCATGTCAGTGAGCCAGTAACTTTCAGGTCCCAGAAAAAATGTGGATGCAGCAACAGGAGCCCAAGGAAATGTTGGAACAATCGCTGGGGATGCATGCTTCCCATAGGCTTCTATGGAACCAAGTGATAGGGGCCCATTCCAGTGTTGAACAAGTGAAAATCCAGAGTTAGGGCCCTGTCTTAGTTAGGGTTACTATTGCTATGGCAAAACGCCATGACCAAAAGCCAGTTGGGGGGGAAAGGGTTAATTTGGCTCACACTTCCACACTGTAGTCCATCCTTGAAGGAAGTCAGGGCAGGAACTCAAACAGGGCAGGAACCTAGAGGCAAGAGCAGAGGCCATGGAGGGGTGCTGCTCACTGGCTTTGGTTCTTTGCTGCTCAATTCTGACCACTGTAAACACCCACATAGAACACGTGCAGCAGTAAACGCTGCATAGGGAATAGGATGGAGTTGTCCATCAGCTTCAAACACAAGCACTTGGCCACTTACTGGGCCTCCTGTCCTCTGGCAGCGAGGTCCCACTGTGCCCTCTCAAACCCTCCTGATGTCCTATGCCCAGCAGGATGGATGGCCACCACTGAGACTGATCTTAAGCCCTTCACTGTCACACCCTGTCTTCCACCCTCCTTTCCACTCTCTCTGCTCCTTGACCTTTACTGTCAGGAGTTAAGTAATCACAAGTAGGCTTATATTTTGGGTTGTTACAAGCTGGCAGGTCATGTGATACTAACCCCAGTACCTCATCTAGCATTTGTGTCAAGACCTAGCCCAGTGTGGTGACCCTCCTCATGTCCACCGTTCCCTCACCACCACCCCAAGCCAGCCTCTCCTAATAGCATCTGTCTGTCTTGCATATGTCTCAGGATGTAGGGTTCTGGATTCCTGTCCCCCAAACGTTTCCAAGTAGGCAGGAGCTCCCAGAGTCCTACTGGGTTGAAAATGTGGAGTTGCCACCTTCTCCTACACACAGTAGGTGCTCAATAATGATGAGAGAGCCAGACAGAGTCTCTTAAGCTCCAAGCAACATAGGAATCAAGCATTAACTGCCCTTGAAAGTGCTAGGTGAGGCTCAGGTGGACAGTCCTGCCTGACACGGACTTCACATGGACTTCCTAGTCACGCCATAGCTCCAGGCAGGGGCTCCAGTCCATTATCCCTTAGCAGTCAACATGAAGTAGCCAAGTCGTCAAGCGTGTGAGTGGATTTCATTTAAAGTCCCTGACAGTTATTTGTTCTACATAAAAGGAAGGAGCTGTGTGCTTGGATGATGATAAACAGACTTTTATTTTGAATAATCACAGGGAGACTTTTGGTTTGTTTTTTTTTTCAAGAACAAGACGTTTCACATGCAAGTTAAATCTGTAAGCAAAGGTACGTCCAGCAGTTCATTTCAGCGCAGTTTTAGATGAGATCATTTTATAGCCAAGTAAAGGTTAAATTTCTACAACGTAATGCCGAGGCTTTTTGCCCAGGACTCAGTGAACTGGCTGTATTTTGTCACAAAGGAGCACACAGCCCAAACAGGGGGCCACACTCCACATCATGACCCACAGCTCTGCAAACCAATCCAGCCTCAGCCAGGCACAAATGCAAAGAGCCCAATTCCCCACATAGCACCCCGCACACCCCCCCAAGACACAGATGCTGCTACTGTGAGATGGGGTGACTGGGTGGAAGGTGACAATTACAAAAGGCACCCCGTTGTCACGAAGTCCACACTAGAGCAGGAACTGAGCACCAAAGTCTACACTGCAACAGGGAACATGGAAGGTGTGGAGTCTAAAGAACAAAACCTCCCAAATGCTGTGAAGCTTTCAGTTAGGGTAGCCCTTTGGGCTGCTGGGTAGTGGAGCCATGAGAGACAGTCCAGGCCAGGACCCTCTGCCCCTCTGAGGAGCTCAGCCCTCCATCCCCTTGGTGCTTCTGTCCTTTTTGCATTATCAGATAGCATCTTCGTTCCTTGTGTAGCAGGCCCAACTTCAGCTCCATTCTGCTTCCTGGGACATGGCAGCCATTACTTAGGAATGGCTTTTAGCCTGGCACCCAGTAGATGGCCCTGTGTTGGGTGAGGAGCAGCCTGTGGGTTTGTGGGGTGGTGTTTCTGCTGCTGCAGGCGCTGCCTCCCCCGGGCCAGAGCCTCCAGGTACCACTGCTGCTCTTTACACTGCTGCTTTCTCTGCTCCAGCTTCTCCCTTCTGTTCTCCAGCTCCCAGCATTCCTGATCCAGCTGCTGGAGCTGTGTTCGCAGCTGCCTGTTCTCAGCACTGATACCCCGGCAGAAGTCCTTGTGAGCCTGTTTGACCATAACTTCCAAGGCCTTGGCCTTCTTCTTCAGTTCCCTGGTGATGTTCTCTCCTGACTCTAACAGCTTCAGCTCCTCCACTTGCTTCTCCATGGTGGTCTTTTTCTTCAGGAACTGGTGGTGTGCCTCTTGGTCCAGGAGGGGGATGTCAGCCATTATTCTGACTTGCTCCTGCTCTAAGGCCTCGATCTCCTGGTCCTGGCTCTTCTTTACCTGTGTGATGGGCTCCAGGGTTTTCAGCTTCTTCTTCAAGCTGGCCTGCAGCTTCTTGGCCTGCATCAGCTGCTTCTCCAGGTCTGCAGTGCGTGAGGTGAAGGAGGAGAGCAGCTCTTGCCTCCTGTACTCGATCTCCTGACGCTGTTGGATGTAATCTTCCCACAGGAAGTCATACTTCTCCTGGGCTCTCTGGTTTCTCTTCTTCAGGTACTCCATGAAGGGCCTGCTTTCTGTTTTCTCATATGCCTGCTCATCTTTCAGGATCCTAGTGTCCCTCAGCAGCACTGCCCTCCGGAACTTACAGGCTTCCATCTCCTGCTCCAGCTGACTCATGGCCGCCATGGTCTTCCTCTTCACCCTCTTCTCCAGCCATGTCATGAACTCTGACTTCATATAGTTTTCGAGAATGGTCACCAGCGGAGCCTTTGTGGGTGGTTTGGGGAGGTAGCTATTGAATTCATAGGAATCCTGGAGTTGACTGTGGCTGCTCCCCTGATTTTTGAGGCTGATGCTTACTCCTGAGGAACAAGAGTTTATATCACAGGACTTTCTGTCAAGGGAATAGAGTCTAGAGGAGGGCAGGCCCTCTCTCTGTGCCTCCTGGTCCTTGCAGACTATCTCTGGCCACCTCACCCTGAAGTCACACATGGCCCTCTTCTTGACCAGGGAAGTCATGTACTGGTGTTCAATGGCCGTCTGAAAATTAGTCTTTCCTTGTCGAGCAGAAGGCCGGATGGAAGTCCTGGGTCCTCTATGGGGGAAGACGGTGACATGCTTGCCCCTGATGTCCCAACTCGGGTAACTTTGACCTTCGGACTCCATAATTTGCTTGACCTCCTGAGGGCAGGACTTTGTCCTTTATAGTTCCCAGTATGGGATGCTCAGCCCCCTCTCCAGGCTACAGTAGTCCCAGCCAGCCATCCTCTGGGTTCCTCAGTCACTGCTTTTGCTACATTGCTCCTGCTCTGGCATGGCCGACAGGCCTTTGTCCAAGTCTTGGAACCAAAGGGGTTCTTTGCACAATGAGGGGTCAGAATGTGGAATGCTCTGGGAGTCTCAAGTCCTTAGCCTTGATGTGGCCCTACTAAGTGGATTTCCAGCAGAACTTCGCCTGCAGGAGGGACAGACTCTGGGCTTGAGCTGTGGGCTAATAATGTACTGCAAGGTTGGAAGAAAAGCTGCAGCGGCTTGGCGCCTGTGGCGGGCAGCACTTGAGTTTTCTCATCCCTGTGCGGGAGACCCTTTGCATCCCTGACCTACACTGAGCCGGCTGGGCAGGAGCCCTCGGAGGGAGGGAATGGGCCGATGGCTTGGAGGCTCCAGACTCGTGGCTCCGCTTTGCAGTGTGGAGTTTGGGCGCAGTCTGGGTCTGTTTTGCTGGCTTCAGACGCCCTCCATGCCAGCTGGGTTCCCTGTGGCACGAGCATCCTCCTGAGGCCATGCCTGGTGTGTGAAGGGTGGGGCTCGCACAGCAAGCTACCTCAGTTTCCCAGGAAGGAAGAGCCAGAGCCGCCTCAGAATTGTATCCTGTGCAGCCACTTCCTGGGGCAGTTACAGTGTTGAGAAGGCCCCGAATGTGGAGCCAATGCTCTAGGGAAGGATATGGAGGAAAACATCCCACAAACAGAGCGGCCATGCAGAGCAGAGACAATCCCACCTCCCATGAGCACTGCACTGGTTGGCTCCCCCTGCTGTGAAGGACAGCTGAGGAACTTTCCCAAGGAAGAAAGCACTTGGCTTGTGGTGAAAGACCCGGGGGAGGGAAGTTCCTCACCCGACATTCAGGATATCACGGCCGCCCCAAAACTCGCAAGAGACCATCTTGATGCAATCACAAGAGGTTTATTTCAGAGGGAAAAAGGAGAAAGGGGGGGGGCTCAGTGCACTGAGAGGCGCCACTCGTATCCCACGCAGGGGTAGGAGTCGCGACCCTGATTTGGGGGAGAGTCCAATATTTTATGGGGGAGCACCACAGATTAAGGGAGTGGGGGAAATTACAGGTGGGAAGTACCAGCCCAGCCCATTGTTTACCACAACCCAAGGGGGAGGGGAAATACAGCTGGAATGTACCAGCCCATTAGTTAGTCAGCGGGAAACATCCTACATCTGTTTGTCTCGGGAATGAATCTAATCTTGTTTTGTTATCTACTTTGTGGTCAGCCAGTTCCTGAAGCCCTGGGGGCCCGTGGCCCAATTGACCTTCATTCTTGGTTTCAACCTGTTTATGGTCAGCTAAGTTCCGGGAATCACCTGGCGGCTGGCCTGGCTCTACTGCCGACTTAGGGGGTCTTTTAATAATTTTCATTCCCTTCAGTGGTACAGGAGGTTTCAGTGTCTCCTGGAAAGGAGGCCCATGGGAGCAGCAGGAAGCAGGGAGAGGTGTCACTCTGTCTGGAGCCTTGGGTAGGAGGCTTCCAGGAAGGCCATGCGGAATTGATGTCCTTCCCTATGTGCTACCAATGAGCTCATCTCCTGCCCTGCTCTCCTTTCAGGTCTAAGTTCAGCACTGCTGTGTGGCTGCTCTGTGGGCAGACACCAACTGGGTCCCCAGGAAATGAAAAGGGGTTGAAGGAAGCTTGAAAGACAAAGAGGAGAAGCCACCACAGGGGGAGTAAGGACTCTACAGGCACCTTTGATCCCAGCAGTGGGAGGTGGTGGCATGGGCCAGCAGAGAGATCCCTGTGAGCTTGAGACCAGCCTGATCTCTAGAGCTAGTTCCAGGGCTACTCAGTGAAACCTGGGCTCAAAAGAGAGAGAGAGAGAAGAAAGGAAGCAAGGAAGGAACCTGTCTTTCCTTGATGGATGCTTGCATGGGCTTCTGTGACCTCTGACCTCCCCTCTGCATCATTAACCATCCAGTGGCAAGTCTTTGTCCTGCTTTGAGGTCTTTGCGTCGCCCCTTATAAGGGTGATGTTGACAGGCTTGAGCACGGGCCCTGCATAGGCGCCCACCTCACTGTTCCACACACTATGGAGAACTCTGTTGACTTTGAGGAATGATAAGAAGCAGTTCACTTTTCTCCCATGGACAGGCAGGCTGTGGTCAGCAGGGCCTGGAGAACAGCACTAATGTCAGATGACCTCCCACCCTTGCTCAGCATCTTCTGCATCAGCGAGGGAAGACCCATGTCACATCCCCAGCACATAGCCCCATGCCCAGCCCAGCACGTCAAACAGTGTTGTCAATGGACAGCGAAGCCGCCTCATTACTGTGCGTGATTTGGCTTCGCAGTGAGACACAGACGGGGAGAGCTATTCATAAAGGTCTCCTCCAGAGCCCATATGTCTACAGATCTGCCTGTGTGTTTGTGGGAGGAGCAGTGTGCCCTGGTCCCGTTTGCAGTCTAGGCCTTTCCACCCCTGCTTCCTAGCCTGCGTCCTGACACGTTGCATGTCTGAAGAAATTCTGTGTCCCTTAAAAGGTGACTGGTGCTCATGCAGACAGGAGCCTCCAGTGACTCCCTCCTCTTCTCTCTGCCCATCAAGCCTGAACCTGAGCAACAGTGACATCCTGACCATCTATGATGGTGATGAGGTTGTGCCCCATGTCCTGGGCCAGTACTTTGGCAACAGCAGCCCTCAGAAGCTGTACTCCTCCACACCGGACCTCACCATCCAGTTCCACTCGGACCCTGCCGGCCTCATCTTTGGCAAGGGCCAGGGATTTATCATGAACTATATAGGTAGGTGTCTCAACCCATCATCTTGTTTGTGTTGGAGGAAGGGCATGGTGGTTTCCTGTGGGTACATCCATATGGATGCTTAGTGGCTGGTGAATCTGTAAATTTCATTGGCATAACTGTCCCATGTGGCTTTAAGAGGATGGGCTCTCTAATCATAAGGACCAGGGTTTATATCCCAGCACTATTGTGAAGGGCTGCGTGGCCTTGTGCAAGTCAGCAAGCCTTTCTGAGAACCTTCCTGTCACATGTAAAGTGGAAACACCGAAGAAGTGGGTGTGAGTAATATTAAGTAAGTAATGGTAAGACATTTCGTTTGCATCAGCTGTCTGCTGTGACTTCATGGTACTCACCCACTTCCGTCTATTTGCAACTCCTCAAACCCAGTCTGCTCCCTGTCTCCTGACCTAACCCCATCTCTCCATAAGGATGCCCTTTCTGCTCAGTCACTGACCAAGGCAGCTCTGCCTATCCTCCTCCATATGCTTCAGGGCCTGGACCCACAAGCAGGGCACATCTTCCTTGGTTCTCGGTGTGAACTGTCCATAAAACAAAGTAAGAAAGCAACATATGAAGGCCAGTTCACATCTCACTGTCTACCATCATTACCACCCTCACCATTGCCACCAACAACAACCCCATCACCATCATCACCGCCACTGTCATCAACACCTTAACAGAATATTTTTATTTATAAACACTTATATCAATATTTAAGAAACATCTATAATACCTAAATCTTATAACCTAAAACCTATAATCTAAAAATCTAATCTAAGAACACCCTAATATCTAATAAGACTCTAATACCTATCTAAAAACACTTAACACTATTTTAACTTTCTTAAAAGGATATTAATATTCTTAGCATAGGTCCATGCAGGATGACTTGGTTTATGGCAGTTCTGGAAGGCAGTCTTTTTCAAAGCTTAGTGTTCATTGGGCCAGTTTGCAATGCCAGTTTATTTCCACCACCAAATTGTGGTCAGTTTATAAAGTCTGTTTGTACCAACCGCCAAACTGAGGGCGGCTTTTTCAATCAGCTAGGACTCGCCTCCATGGTCTCTTTGGCCAGGGCAAGTCTCAAGGCTGAAAGCCTCTCCAAGTGGCTTCTGAACTCTGCTGGCCTTGCTCACTTTTCTGGTGCTCTGGGGCCCCAAGACAGACAGATGCCTTTAAAGAACTCTTTCTCAGTAGGTTTATGCTATGCCTTTGCCTTAGGCTATAGTAGTCTAAATTCCGTTAATGACATACCTTGCTGTGTACTTCTTCAGCGTGACTTTTTAGTCAGTGAGGGCAGGAGGAAGAGAGAGACCACATGGAGTTCTCTGGCTTATATATCACATTATCTTATAATACTTGCAAGTCTGGAGGGTCCACCACAAGATTTCTCAAGATGTCCAACAGTCCCGTTGCTTCTCGTGGCAAACGACATCACCTGCATGGCTTGCAAGGTTTCTTAGCCACACTCCTTCAATCCCTTATATATCGTCTGGCTACAACTGGACTTTTGTCCATATCAGCAAACCAAAGGGACACAGAGCTCCTCCTTATGTGTTGCCAGATGCTAATCTGAACTGCCTACTAATTTCACTAAAGAGACCTAACTTCTACCACAAACACCACCATCATCACAAGCCATAATACCACAACAACAATAACAACCATTACTTATACAACCACAATCACCAAAACCAGCCCCTCAACTACAAATACCACAA
The DNA here is from genome assembly GCA_907164525.1 of Lophiomys imhausi. Taxonomy (NCBI): domain Eukaryota; kingdom Metazoa; phylum Chordata; class Mammalia; order Rodentia; family Muridae; genus Lophiomys; species Lophiomys imhausi. Next base: position 2,397,434 of record CAJQZJ010018538.1, on the reverse strand, counting down.
CCTACACAACCCCGAATACCACAACCACAACACTAACACATCAGTACTATGATAACATCCACCACTACCACCATCACCATTGCCACCACCATTCCCATCCCCAACAACACCCCCATCCCCATCACCACCCTATCACCACAGCCCACAACATTTACTTACACAAACAACCACAATCACCAAAACCAGCCCCTCGGCTTCAACTACCACAACCTACACAGCCACAACACCTATACCAACACCACCAATACTATGACCACATCCATCATTACCACCACCACCACCATCACCACCATTACCACCACCATCACGACAACCACCAACGGCAATAGAAATGTCCTTTTCTAGGAAATGGGGCAACAACTTCCCTGTTTTTCTGGCAGCTTCTTCATCCCTTGCTTCCATCCATCCATACTCTCTGCTTTCACAGCATCCTTAGATCAAGGCACATCTCTACATCCTTCCAGAGACACACCCTTGGCCCAATCCACCATCATCCACAGCAGTCAGGAAAGTAGGACACCATGACATCCTGCTTATGCTAGCCCTGAAGAGACTTGGGCAACCAGCAAAGCCTCTGGACCAGCCTTGTCCCAAGGTGGCAGAAGCTACCCTAGATCAGTGAGGATGGGGAGTTTGTGCATCAGGGCAGAGCTGAAGAACACATCCAGGTAGCCTCATTCCCAGCTCTTTGAGTCTCTCATTCTGTGTCCTTGGTAGACACAGAGCACCTAAGGGTGCAAGGGATGATTCACACCTGACTTCTGATGTCCAAGATTATGGGACGCCTGTACATCCTGACCTCTGATGTCCAGGATGGTGGGACACCCTGCACATCCTGGGAACAAGGTTAAGCTGGTGGTCACAATCTATGCTGGCTCCTTCCAGAAAGTAGTTTAGTATCTTAATTTGCAGGATGCAGCATGGAAACAGAGGACTTGTCCTGCCAAGTCCCTGATTTCTACCACAGAACCCCTAGGGATGGATAAACGTTCTAGATCTTTAGCCTGGGAAATATCTGGCCTCTAGCACCAACTTTCTTGTCTGCTCTTATCCTGGTATCTAAGTTGACAAGCCATGCCTCTGACCACCAGCGCCCCAGGAACCTGGCACATGTTCAGATAAGCCAGTTGCTTTTAGCTTCCCAGCTGGTGAGCAGCCTCTTCACCCTCATCTGCCCCCTCCCATTACGCTTTCCAAGAGGCTAATGCAGGCATACATTCTCTCAGTTCTGCTTCTTGGGACTTTTTTTTTCTTTCATTGTGCTGCAAATGTCTAGGGATGTTACTGCTGCTGCTCCTGAGTTCTTCTCACAGGGCACAAATGGATGCTTGGTGTGCTGTGGAGGGAGGGGTTCTGGTGGTTTAGTTCCCATCTGTGTCCACAGACTCCCTCTCCCTCCCAGCTGAAAAATGAAGTCATCCTATGGCTCCTCTATTGCCCAGTGCTCGAGACAATGTTCCAGAACAGCATCAGCTGGATGTCAAAGATCTGACTCTGTCCAAAGCTGATCAAGGTGACCCCAGCATCTGGACAGTGTTCTTTGGCAATGTCTTAAAGAAGTGTTCTTGTACATTGAACTTGAAGCTGAGCATCCTGTGATAGTTCAGGACTGGCAAGTCCTTTCATGGATTTTACATACTCATTCCTCATAGTTTGGGGTAGTAAATGAACTAAACCTAAGGGACAATGTTCCCTGCTGTCCTGTTCTGAAGACTGAGGGTTCCACTTGATTCAAGGGCAATGATTGATTAGTGATGTCTGCTATGAACAAGACATTGGCACATGGAGCTGCGTGTTTGACAGTTCTGGACATTTCTTTTACCCAAAGGTTGGTTGAACCCTGGTGCTAGCTTGACCTGAAATCATGACTTCAGATTCCTAGTGCCTGCTAAGGCCTTCACAGACCCATGATCAAACAAACAGAGGAATTTCTACATCTCATCAGGGCCATGTCTGTGTTAATTAACCCTCAGATTGCCATGTGGCATAGACAGTGTCATGATTCTTGACCTCATCCTGCAGTTGAAGACAGTGAAGCTGAATGTGTGTGTCTCAAGCATGACTAGGGCTGCATGGCTTCTTTAAAAAGGAGAAAGGACTGGGATGGGCCCTGGTACAGTCAATAGAGAGCTTACCTGCCATGCATGATGGCGTACGCTTTTAATCCCAGTGCTCAGAAGACAGAAGCACGTGGATCTCTGTGAGTTCAAGACCAGCGTGCTCTATATAACAAGTTCCAGACCAGACAAGGCTGCATAGTGAGACCCTATCTTTAAAATAGAAAGAAAGAAAAAAGAAAAGACACACATGAAGTCCTGAGTTCTATCCCAGCACTTCATAAATGACCTGGTGGTGTAGGACTGTGACCCCAACACTCAGGGAGATTAGAGCTTCAAGGTCACCTTCAGATAAACAGTGAATTCAAGGCTGACAGAGGCTACATGAGACTTCATAAAAGTCTCTGAAAGTAGAGAAGAAGAGAGGGAGGGAGAGGTGAAGGGAGAAAGAGGGAGGATCTGACTACCAGACCAGCCTCCTTGCTTGTAGCAGGGTTGGTAAGAACCGATGGGACGTGCAGTTCTGGTGTCTCCATGCTGCCTGCTGGGGAAAAAGAGAATTTCCATTTTCCTGGTCACAGCCTCTGAAAAATGAATGGCAAGTATAGGTGACTCAGCCATGGCCACCCAGGTAGAGAATGGTGCCAACTAAGTATTCTCTGAATGTGACCCCTGCCACAGAGGGGACAGAGTTCTCCACAAGGGTGGGGCATGGCAGCTCCCACAGAGGGTCAGCAGGATAACCTGTCTGAAGGCATTGGCCAGAGAAAGTCCACAGCACCCACCCACTTCTCCCTTTCCATTCATCTCCCAGCATGTGCAGCTGAGTCCCAAATCCAGCTTGGCTGATTTTTCAAAGACCTAAAAATAGGGCACCCCTCCCCTCCAGGCAACTCTAGAAGTAATTTCCCTGTCCCCTTCCTGCAGACAGCTGGGAGAGGTCCTTTCTCCAAATAAAACTGCACTGAGATGCTAGGAGAACCCCTGATGGCTGCTCAGGGTGGCTTTCCTCAGGCTGTCAGGGATGTCTGGTCCCTAGAAGTGCACAAAATTGCTTCAGATCTGCTCACTGTGCACTTGGACACAAAGACAGCATGAGTGGGGTTTGGGTTGTCACCTCAGCGGCAGGGTTCTGTAAGAGGAAGAGAGGATCCCACCAGTGGGCAGCTCAGCAATGCCTTTGGGCGTCCCAGGTTGTGGCAAATCTTTTCCAGCACTGTATGATGATCGCTTTCACTTGTGGTAAACTATTGTCTTGCTGTGAATTAATCCTCCACAGGTTCAGGAGGCAGCAATGGTGCACGGGACTCTACGTCTTAAACTGTCTTTCCCAAACCTAAGGAAAATGTCTTTGTCTTAAAGAGGTGTCCCGGAATGACTCCTGCTCAGATTTGCCCGAAATCCAGAACGGCTGGAAAACCACTTCCCACACAGAACTGGTCAGGGGAGCCCGGATCACATACCAGTGCGACCCCGGCTATGACATCGTGGGGAGCGACACCCTCACCTGCCAATGGGACCTGAGCTGGAGCAGTGACCCCCCATTTTGTGAAAAAAGTAAGAAAGAGGCATTGTCCCCTCCCTCCATTGTCCCCTTGGATGTAAAGTCCCTCCCAGGGGCACGTGCCACATGGAGTTAACCTGCTTGTTTAAGCCAGCTTCCTTTCTCAGGCTCTGCTGCCTTACAGCCTGGCCAAAAAAAAAAATGCAAATAAACAAAGTACATTGGGTGGAGAGTGGCAGGGAGCCGTGGGGACTGTAGCAAATGCGTGTGGCCAGCCTGAGTGGATGCAATATTGGCTCTTCCAATTGTCTGTAGAGTCAAGCAAAGCAGGTCAAACCCATCTTTGCTCCAGTTCTACTCCCTCCATAGGCAGCCAGTCTCCCTCCTGCTCACTCCTAATGTATATGTGTACTCTGTGTGCCATGTAACTGTCTGTCTCTCTATAACTATGTAGAGGTATGTCTGGATGGATGGATGGGCAGATGGACGGATGGACGGACGGATGGATGGATGGGCAGATGGACAGATGGACGGACAGGCAGATGGATGGATGGGCAGATGGACGGATGGATGGACGGATGGATGGGCAGATGGATGGGTGGACGGACGGGCAGATGGATGGATGGACAGATGGATGTGGATGGATAGGCAGATGGATAGATGGATGGATATACAGACAGATAGATGATAGATGGCTACATGGATGGACAGAGGGTTGGCAGATAGGTAGACAGACAGACAGATAGCTCACAGGTAGAAATAGCTGGAAATGGATATTCCACATGAAGGGATGCACGTAAGTTAACTGTCCATGGCGGCTCTGACTAAGGATGGCGGACACCTTTTCCATCACTCAGGTGTTCACCTCCTTCCTTCTTAAATAGTTTATTATTTCCCTTTTATCTGTATTGACTTTTTAATTAAAGTGCAATTGATGCTTGTCTTCTAGTGTCACACATCACAGAGAGAGCAGGGGCAACCTCCCTTTGTTCCTCCCCATCTGGCCATTGCTCAGGATTTCATGGAACGGATGTTCAAACTGAGCCTTCCCCCTCCCCACTGTGCTCCCCAACGTGATCAACACCCCGATGCTCCCCACCATGCTCACCCTCCTCACAGTGCTCCCTGCCCATTCTCACCCTTCTCCATGATGATTTATACTTCAGATGTAGGTTCAGATCCTGGTGAAAAATCTTGGGCACATTCAAGAACAAGATTCAGGTCTCTTTCCACCTGACCTGCTCTCCAGCCACCTCTGTACACCTGTGTGCTGTGTCCTCAAAGGGCAAAGGGTAACTTAAGAAGCTTTCTAGATCCTCCTGCAAATCTTGGTGACCTGGTGTGTCACTGTGTGTCCATGTACCCTTCTCTCCGCAGTTATGTACTGCACGGACCCTGGGGAGGTGGAGCACTCCTCCCGCCTCATCTCAGACCCTGTACTCCTAGTGGGTGCCACCATCCAGTACACCTGCAGCCCTGGGTTTGTGCTTGAAGGGAGCTCACTTCTCACCTGCTACAGCCGCGAGACAGGGACTCCGATCTGGACATCTCGCCTGCCCCACTGTGTCTGTGAGTCCAAACTGGGTTCTATGTTCAAACTGGGGTCCTTGTTTCAGGCTTGCTTCCTAATACAGAGGAGAATGGCCTGGAGTTGGAGGGTAGGGGAGAGACATCACATCACATGCTCAGGTTGTCACCACCACACGCCAATGGGTGCTGACAGGGTATTTATGTGAGGGCCTTCAGGTAAACATGGCAGCCAAGCTTCCCTCACTTCTCTCTCGAGGACCTTGCTGTTGTCCTCCTGTTAGGAAGAGGGTGCTAGAGCTGGAGAGAAGGCTCAGTGGATGAAGCACTTGCCGTGCAAATTTGAGGGCCAGAGTCTGAATCCCCAGCACCCAAATGTCTCAGGAGACAGAGACAGGGGAATCCCAGGCTGAGCTTCCAGCTAGATTAGTGGAACAGAACTCTGGGTTCAGAGAAAGATACCACCTCAGTAAAGTGGAAAGTGGTCAACGAAGAAACCCAGTGTCAACCTCTGGGCTCTGAACACATGCCCACATGGTGCATATGTAGTCACACACATGTACACCCACACAATGCCAACATGCACATGCTTGCACGACACACTTATACATGCAAAAAAAGAGAGGGGAAGAGGAAGATTCTAAGACCAAGTATGGTGCATGCCTGTCATCCCTTTGGGGAGGTTGAGGCAGGAGGACTGAGAGGTTGTGGCCAGGCTGGGCTTTACAGGGAGACCTCATCTGAGAGGTGGAGGAGGGGATGCCAAGGCTCAGAAGGGCCTTGGCCACCAACTAGTTATCAGAGTTCAGTTGCAAGGCCAGGCTTCTGATGAGCCCCAGGAGTCCTCCTCAACAGTCCTTCCCACAGCAACTACTGACCAAGGCAGTGCAAGGAAAGCAGACTGTACAGCAAGAAGAGAGCTTTGCACATCATTGAGGTTTTAAACAGTTGTGTTCCCAAGCACCTATGTTGGGCATCTCACAACTGCCTGTAACTCCAGCCCCAGGGGATCTGACTCATGACACACCCATAACAGGCACACAGATGCACACACATACACTTAAATTCTAATACAAACAGTCGGCTGGAAAGAGGTCCCTGAGGTTGTATGGGCAGTGAGACCCCAGAAAACACACCTGGGCCTCGGGAGTCTAATACGTAAAGGAAAGAACTAATACGTAAAGAAACTTCCCAGGAACTAATACGTAAAAAAAAAAAAGGGAGAACAGAGCCTTGGCAGTGGACGTCTGGTGGCCTGGATGCTCCTTCAAGGAGAATACATCCTATGACCTGTTAGCCAGGCCTGGCCCCCGAAGACTCCAGCAGCAAGCAGCCCCACCAGCAGACAGGCAAAGCTGCTGGAAATCCAGGAGGTCCTGCTATTGGTGTGTGCTTGCCTTGGGCAGCACACTGTCACCCCAACTCCTCTGTTCTTGTAAAAGAAAAAAATGAGGTGTCACTTCTGATAGAGAAGAGAGAGTAGACAAGGTGAGGCCATGTGCTCTCCTCAAAGTTTGTGTTTGTGACCAAAATCCTGCTTGTGTATACCTACTCACACATGTGCAAATTACAGAAAGCTGAGATTCACAGGGTGCAGTAGCCTGTGTTACCATAACTAAACCCTTGAGGCAGATTGATTTAGAGAAAGGATTCATTGAGCCCGTCTGTGGGTTCTAGTCCAAAGGCATTTGGTCTGATACACAACTTCATCAGGATGTGTTGCGAAGCAGAGAGCTGGGGCCAGGGTTCCTTTAAAGGAACATCTAAGTAAACAAAGGACCCCAGGACCTCTACTAGGCCCCATATCCCACAGTGCCAGCCTGAGGAATACTCAACATCAGAGGTGGGGGCAGCCTCCAGAGCCCAAGGCACGAGCCCTGAGCTCTCCCAGTGACACCCAGGTGCTCAGAAACCACATTCTTAAAGCCGAGGCTGCAGAGACTCCAGGTAAGAAGATAGGAAGAGCCAACCGTCTCCAAAGACAGTACCCCACCCAGGTCATGGAGGCCCCAAGCCTGGAACTTCCCTCCACTGGGACCAATGTTCCTGGAGATCTGGGTCAGGTGCAGGACCGGGTGGAGCGGGCTTCCCTGACACCCACACTAATGAGCTCGCAAGTCACAGCAGGTGTTGGGACACTAGGAGGCTGTGAGAAAACCCAAGGAAGAGGGGAGGGGAGAGATTGAGAAGCCTCAGTGGAGGAGGGAGATGGAAAGTTCCTTCTCATGAGCCCCTTCGTGGGAGGCTCAAAACTGAATTGGACCACCCTGAGGACCAGAGTATCACCAGGCTCGGACTATAGCTTGGCCACTTCCTCCTGTGAGACACTTGACAAATGAGCTGCCTGGGCCTCAGTTTACCGATCTGTGAAATGTAAGTGCAACCAGTTGTTGACAATGGATGACAACTCCTCCAAAAGCTTGTCTCCACTGGTTAAGGGCTCAGCAACTGTGGTAGGTGATCCAATGGTTCTTCGCCACAGATAAGGAGTAAGGAAGACAACTGTATCTGTGTCTTGGGGTCATTGGAAGACCCTATAAAGAAATGATTTCTGAACCATCTACAGCAAGATTGCAAGTTCAAGGCCAGCCTGAGCTATATAGCAGCAAGACCCTGCCTCAAAACCAACCGACAAAGCTGGCTACGGGATGCTGCTGTGAGGAGATACAGGATTCTGGTCATGACTGCCGGGACCTTGGAGGCTTAGGATGGGTATCATCTATCCAAAACGAACATTCAGATATTTCAGATATGAACTAAGGGATAATTTAACCCATTAACCATACTGTGATGCCACCTCTTCTCTGTGGACCTAACTGGATTTGCAGCTTCCTAGGAGACACATCTCTGGACATGTCTGTGAGGAATTTCAAGAGAGAAGACACTGTCACTATGAAACCTGGATGTGGGTAGTAGGCACCATTCCATGGGCTGGGGTCCCAGGCTGGATAAAAAGGGAATTTCATCTCTCTGCCTCCTGAGTGTGGGTACAGTGTGGTCAGCTTGCCTCGTGTGCCTGCCACCATGCCTTCCACCCCCTGGTGGACCACACCCTTGAACTGTAAGTCTGAAAAGACCCTTGGCTCCCCAGCAGCTTTCGTTAAGGGTTATGTCACAGCAACGGGAAAGCGAACTGTAGACCTCACTGGGCCTTTCAGAACAGCATCCTGGTAGCCAGGCATGGCAGCTCACACCTGCGACCCCAGCATGTGGGGTGAGGTACAATGGTTGTGGAGTCATTTAGTATTTCAAGACAGACAATTCCCAAAAGGATTATGGAGAATTCTCCTGGGGTGCCGCTGCCACCTGCTGGTCACTTCTGGGTACCACAGGGATTGCATGGGGCTTCAGCAGGGAGCAAACGCAGTCCTGATTTCCAGAATGACACGCACAACTGCTGGTGGCTGCAGGACTTGAGCTGGAGGAACTTTCTCAATTGTGATGATTGTTGTCACTTGCTTCATTCATCCAACTACTCAAGCCAGGAATATTAAAGTCAACATTTAAACTGAGCATCACAACACGCACTTGTCTTCTCCACCCTGGGGCGGGGCTAAAGCAGGAAGCTCATGAGTTCAGTGCCTCCTTGGACTACAGAACCTGTCTTTACAGAACAAAGGCTGGGGATGTAACCTACTGGTCAATCATTTGCTTAGAGAACCTAAGACTCAGAATGTAAGCTAAAAATAATTAAATTGAAAAGTTCTCCCTTCCCAAAGGCTCAGGCACATTCTTCAGGGTTCAACAATCCTTGGGTCTCACCGATGGACATAAAATGCAAGAAGGCTTGAAGACTTGGCTGCAAGCCTCAACTACATGCAGAGCCAAGGGCAACCCTGAAGTATGTGGATGACCTTCATTTCATTGGGGCAGTAGCGTTGACCAAACATGGTCCTCATGAGCCACTCACTCCCCTGGGGAGCTGATCTGAAGTGGACTCTGCACTGGTCTGCACCCCTGTCCCTGATGTGACACCCCTCCTCTCATGGAAGGAGGACCCTCCAGTACATGAAGCTTCATCTGTCTCCTGCACCCACCAGCTCGTATCAAACCTCCACTTCCGTGCCTGGTGGACTCATGAGAACATGGAGTGTACACAGACTCAAGGGCAGGACGAGGAGTGACCTGCCCCGTTTCTCTGCAAGTCCCACAGCCAGGCAAGGCTCTAGGAAATGGGTATCAGTTCCTGCTGGGACAAATCCACACTATCATATTCATCCAAGATATGCCTCCAGCTGTATGGTGGCCTGAAAAGTCCCTTCCATCTGATTCCTGGGCAAACAATGTCAAGTGTGAGAACATGGACCTTAACTTCTCCTAAAGGCTTTTGTTGGGATTTAGAGACAATTGCTCTCCGGGGCATAGTGGCTCATGCCTTTCTTTAATCCCAGCACTTGGGCGGCAGAGGCAGGCAGATCTCTGTGAGTTCAAGGCCAGCCTGGTCTACAGAGTGAGTCCAAGACAGCCAGGGATACACAGAGAAACCCTGTCTCAAAAGAACAAAAGAGAGAGAGAGAGAGAGAAAGAAAAGTAGAAAGAAAGACAATCGCTCTAATGTCAAGTGTGGGACCCAGGTACCACCTACCCGTTCCAGATGAAATCCTGGATTCTTCTTGGTACTGATGGCCATTGCTGACACACATTCATCTATTCATTTTCTCTTTGGGAAACTGAGTCTCTGGACCACCTACAGGGCTGGGCAAGTACTGGCTGCGAGACAACAGGACTGACAAGGACTGTGGCCACACAGTGTAACAGCTGCTCAGCCCCAGCACGTCACTGCCAGTTGACCGCCAGCCTAGCCAGCAGTGCCACCTCCAAAGAAGCAGAGGTCCAGCCTGCGGTGTGAAACACCCTGACTCCTGATGCCTCAGAGCCACTGTGGGGCCCATCAGCACTGTGTTAACTGCTCTGTTAGTCACTCTAGCAGAAAAAAGGCTGGCCCTGTGTCCTGTGTGCCTCCAGCCTCAGTCCCTGTGGGGCCAAGCTTAGATTTGTCTTATTTACTTCTGTGAACAGTTAGGACAAAATGCCATCGAGAAGCAATTTCAAAAGGAAAAGGGTTGATTCCAGCTAACAGTGGAGGGACTGCCGTTCAGCCTAAAAGGGGTGGTGGAGGCGCAGGTGGAGTGGACAGGCTGCTAGACACATTGCATCTGCACTCAGGAAGCAGAGAATGAACAGACATACATCCTCCAGCGAGTCTTCACCTCTCATGACTCTAATAATCAGTGCTCCCAGCCAGGCAACGAGTGTTCAGTCACATAAACCTGCAAGTGGCACTTCACATTCAAACCACAACACACCACACCACATTCTTGGGTGCTAGCACGTGGTAGCTGGGTGAGATACATTAGCTGACTGAGGAACTGTTTCCTGTGAACCAGACCCCGTGCTGGGCGCTGGGATCCTGAAAGGAGCACACTATAAGATTGGGTTCCAGGAAGGAGGCACATCAGAAAGAACACATAACCACCCGGCCACCCAGCCCCTACCCACAGTGCTGGGGACATTGCTGAAGCTCCAAGGGCCTTGAAATCCCCTGAGTCGGCAAGAAGGCCTTTTTACATTTTACAAAATAAGAGGCAACACCATTTAAGGCCCTAACTGTGGGTCACGAGTCTGAGGTCCGTGTGGTGATGTCCTTCAGCATACACCACAGCCAGGCGTCCCACCCACCAGTGAGGATGTATTTGCTGGAAAGAAAGAAGTGCCCATCTCAGACAATATCATCAGCATAGAGGTGCCCCAACCCTTCTGCCATGTTCACATCCAAAAGCAAGTCTCAGGGTCCAGGCCACACTCAGGGGATGATCCCAGGAGGGACCACAGAGCCACATCTGTCTGTGAAGCTTCCCTCTGACAAGAGGAGAGAAGGGATGAAGAGAAGGAAAGAGAAGATAGGATAGGGAGAAGGGGAAGGAAGAGGAGAGAGCGTATGCAGGGAGGGGAACGGGGCACAGAGAGGGGGGAGAGAGAGGGCAGGTAGAGAGAGAAAGAAGCCCTTCACCTCAGCAAGGCACACGTGTTTAGTGTGAGGCAGGCACACTCTTAGTTATGAAGATGATGTGGCCCTGGGGGGACAGTTGGGAGCAGCTGTCAAATGCTTCCAGACAGGCCACTTCCCTGAGTCCGCAGGGTTACGACAGGAAGACAGATGGAAGATGTGGAAGCCTAGGCCACAGGCTTGCCTCGGGTTCCTTCTCTCCGGAGTCTTGCTCACCTGGGGGCACCTAAGGCTGCTGAGGAAGTCACTCCCTCTCATCTTTCTGAATGGCCAGCAGCTGGTGCGGGAGGCAACTCTTGAACCCACAGCTCTTCTCCAACTAGAATGAGGCTGCACGGGTGGAGCTCTGATATGGGAATCCCAGAACCTGTGTGCATCATTAGTAGGAACACGGGAAGGGGTAGCTGATGCCCAAGACCGTATACAGGTCCTCAAAAATCAAAACGGGAGATATCCTGGGACCCAGTGGTTATTTTCCTGGGTATCTATTCCCAAAGAACCAGGAGTGGGACTCAGCTGGATTTGCACCCCAATGGTGACATCAGCGCTGTTCACATTAGCCTAACCATGGAGGTAAGTCACGTGTCCACCAAACTGGGACACAGGACGTAGCTGGCTCCTCAACAGAATACTATTCAGCTTTGAAAGCAAAAGCCCCAGCTGGGCGGTGGTGTCTTGGGCCTTAATCCAGCACTTGGGAGGCAAAGGCAGGCAGATTTCTGCGTTTGCGGCCGGCCTGGTCTACAGAGTGAGTTCCAGGACAGTCAGGGCAGTTACACAGAGAATCCCTGTCTCGAAAAACAAACAGTAAAATCCAGAAGCACTTATGATACAAAGAGGAGCCTCGAGGACCATGTGCTACGTGAAATGAGCCATTCCTCCCAAAGTACAGTCACACCTGTATAAGCCCTTACCTTCCTTAAGGTCACAGACACCGGAAGTAGAAAGGTGGCTTCAGGAAGCTGGAGTAAGGGAGGCGGGCTGAACGCTAGTGTCTCCAGCAAGGTGCACCGAGTCCTAGACGGCGGCTGTTCACGACTAAGTCGGTACACTTTGTAAGGATTTTGCGACCGTTTAAAATCTTGTGAATGCTTTAGGATTTGTCGTGCTTCGTGCGGAGCCGTCACTCAGGGGTAACCGGCTCACCCAGCAAGTCCCGCCCTAGGTCCCCCAGGACTTGTCGTCGGCAGTACCACGGAGCGGCCACCAGGGGGAAGCGTGCGCCTACTGGTTGCGGCCACAGACACTTGTCCTGGATAAATGCCACGTTTTACAGCTGGGTGGAAGAAGAAAACACTAGAAATTTGGTGGCGGGTGGTATCAGGGAAGGATTCCTGGAGGAGAGATAGAGATGGACACACCAGACGGGCTCTGGAGGAGTGGACAGTCTGTTTAATCGATCACATCGCGATCCGTCACTTACGGGAGCACCCTCCATATGGCGAGGATGTTCTCTCCATCTCTTACGCCCATTCTCTTATGGAGTCCTGCAGCCGTGTTCCCACTTGCTAAGGAGAAAACTGAAGATCAGAGAGGGTGCACTGCTTTCTGGAGGTCACACAGCTAGTAAATGATG
>CAJQZJ010018538.1:2359972-2382212 GCA_907164525.1 Lophiomys imhausi | reverse complement strand
TCCTCCTCCTCCTCCTCCTCCTCCTCCTCCTCCTCCTCCTCCTCCTGAGGGTGATCTATTCTTGTGGACAGGTGACAACAGCTAGCCAGGGTTCCTTTGTTTGGTTCTTGCCTTAGTTCCTTGTCTCCTTGCTGTGACAGGACTCCCAACAAAGGCAGCTTAAGGGAGGAAGGGCTAATTGGGCTCCCAGGTCCAGGGTGTCACGGAGGGGCAGCTACTCACCATGCCCACAACTGGAACGCAGAGATCAAAGCTGTTGCTTAGCTCACTGTCTCCTGTGGTCAGGGACCCCAGCCCGTGGGATGGGGCTGCCCATCTTCTGGGTGGCCTCGCCTCCCCACATAGACCTTCCTGGACTATCTCATAAACACGCCCAGAGGTGTGTTTCCTAGAGGATTCCTGATCCAGCTGGGGGGACAGTGACAATGAACCCTACCTCACATGAAACAGCATGTGTCCGTTCAGCTCAGTGCAGGATGGCGGACACAGATGGCAATCACCTGCTTGTGTCATTTAGAAAAGGCCTTGACCAATTCAGCAGCTGTTCCCTTTGTCTCTAGTGCCATTACTGTTGTTCTGACAACATACAGCTGGCTGGGTATCAGGCTGTGTGGATTATAGGTTCTCGGGTGATGCTCACGTGGCAGATGGTACTTTAATACAGCAAAGGTAGAGCAGGGGACAAAGATAAGTATTGGGAGGATAGTGGGTCAGACATTCAACTTGGGAAGCAGCATGTCCCCCACAGTGTCCCTCTGCCTGGGAATTCCCAGCTGCCTTTTGTTGCACAGTGAGCAGTGGAAAGGCCACCCAGGGCCCTGATGCTCAGGAAGTATGAATGAAGCCAGGCTGTGCATGCTCATTGTGGGGTTCAGGAATGATCATTTCCCCCATGTAGGAGCTGGCTAATGGGTTATAGATGGAAGGGTAGCTGAACCTTGGGTGGCATGGCCACAGAGAATGGCAGAGGAGGTCAAGCTTCTAGAAGCAATGTGAGAGAGGGGGATCCAACCTCAAACTGTGCTGGCAAAATGCTCCCAGCTCCCCAAATACCGGCCACAACCTCTGCAGTTGCCACATGTGTTGGGGGCAGCAGGATGGTGAGCAGCAGAACTGTCCCCGCTGCCCCTAGCCACCTGGGTGGCATCCCACTGGCAAGCTCTCGAAGGGTTTCCCAATCTGGTGCAGTAGCTCACAAGGTGTGTCCAGAAAGCAAGGCAAGATTGTTCCAGAACTTTGTCTAAGTCACCCCCTAGATTGAATTTTGACTAGATTTCTGCCCTCCACAGAGCCCTTTCAATGGGCCTGGAATGGCCAGGGTTCAAACTGGTTCTCAGCCACCCTCTTGCCACCACATCCAAGGGTGACTCTGGGCTCCCTAGCAAGGGCCGGCAACCTGGCCTCTGCTGTCTGCCTCTGTCCATGTGCGGCTCTCCAGTGTCTAAGACTGTGGGACATCAGCTAGGGAGGGGCACTCACTTGAGAGCCAGGTTCCCCCTGGGTGAGGAGCTGGTGGGAAACATGACGCTCAGCAGCTTGTGTTCTCAGTAGCAGAAGCGGCAGCAGAATCCTCACTGGAAGGTGGAAATATGGCCCTGGCCATCTTCATTCCGGTCCTTCTCATCTCCTTGCTGCTGGGAGGAGCCTACATCTATGTCACAAGGTAGGCGGGGTTGTGTAGTTGTGAGCAGCACCTGTGGGGCCTCAGTATCTCTGCCGGGCTCTTCTTTAGCTGGGTGGGAGGTGAGTGGAAGGCACTTTCACTCAATGGGACTCCCACCCCATGCCCTTCACAAAGACTCCTGCAGAGCCTCCAGGGTGGAGGGGCAGGGGTGCAACTCAAGCTCTGCTGTCTGTCCTGCAGGTGCCGACAGTACTCCAGCCTCCGCTTGCCCCTCATGTACTCCCACCCTTACAGTCAGATCACTGTGGAAACTGAGTTTGACAACCCCACGTATGAGACCGGGGTAAGTGGTCTCGCTGCTCTCCTGGAGGGCTCCCCTTGCCCACAGCACAGCTAGCAGAGGGGACCTCTAGGGAGCCCTGCCTCATCCCTACCTAATCCCCTACTGAGCAGAGTCCGGGGAGAAGCCAGCTCTGTTCACCGGTGATTGGAGCCCAACTAGGGGTATCGAGGGGCAGCTGCTGTGTCTGTCTGAGCTCCACTCCTTAAAAGCAGCATGGACCACTCTGCATCTTCCAGATGGACAGCAGGACACACTACTTATACTATAGCCATGCCTCCCTTACAGACGGGCTTGTGGTCTGAGACAGTGTCCCCTTGATCTCCCTGTCAGGAAAACCTCACAGGGCACGCTTCCATGAACCTGGATGGCCCAGACCCCTCATTCACTAGAGGTGTTGAGGAAAGTCTAGTAACATTGTCTCTGGTAGGCTGCATTCAATGCTGAGGCCTGGAGACTGGGCAAAGATGGAGGTAGGCAGGACTAAGGTTCACGGGCTTCAGAGAGAGAGAGCATCTTAGGAGAGAAGGAGAAACACATGCCATGGGGTAGATTAAAGAAGATCATTCCACATGGCCTGGAACATCGGCTTAGCATGGAGAATAGCAGTCCAAAGGGACATATGTATATATGGGGTCATATTTGGGTAATAGAATTATGAGCTAGCTTAGATGGGCTAGGATTGCACAATTCAGGTCAAGGCTTATTAAAATCCACATGGTGTCTGTGTGTACTCATTTATAATGGCTGGTTAAGGATTAATGCCATCGAATCAATTAAATATAATCTTAATACTGGTAAACAATTTAATCTGGTTAAGGATTAATGCCACCAAATCAATTAAATATAACCTTAATACTGGTAAACAATTTAATTAATTTTTCCACATATGGTGCCCAATGTGGGGCGCCACCTGAAACTGCAATTTAATTAATTATTGTAGTTATTAGTAAGTATAAACTGTAAGATTAAGCTGGTGGAGCAGCAGCGGCTTGGCAAAGGAGTGGGTGACCTGGCTCTCGTGCCTTAACAGGTTGCCTGATTTATCCTGGGGAAAGAGCCCAGGACCAAGGGTGGCCTACACCACCTGTAACCTAAACTCTGTTAATTAATATAAGTTGTTATATTAGGCCAGTCAAATTACCAGCAGCTTTGCGGGAGCTTCGCCTGGGTTCGAGGGGAGTCTGGAAGTCCAACAGGCCCAGGACTGCTTGGACTGAGAGCCTATAAGTTGTCACAGTCTTTTCCCCAATAATTAAACACACCGAGACCTTTTAATGTTTTAATGCTGAGCCCTTAGCTGGGCAGACTCTCAATTAACTACTCTAAGTTAACCCGGATCACCTAATCCCAAACCACCATGTGCCTGCGATTACCTTCCAGCATTCTCAAGACATCTGTCTCCTTCTGTATTTCTTGGCAGAAGGAGAAGGATTCTCTGTAAGGCACAGAGTTCCTGTTCTAATCTCAGGAAGTCCCGCCTTCCTATACTCTTTCTGCCCAGCTAATTGGCCATAAGTGACTTTTATTAACAAACCAAAAGAATGCCTCAGAAGGGGTGGTAACCAGATCTTAGCATTGAATGCAGCCTATCAGAGACAATGTTATTAGACCTTCCTCAACACTAGAGGTGCTGGAGAGATGGCTCAGTGGTTAAGAGCACTGAATGCTCTTCCAAAGGACCCAGGTTCGATTCCCAGCACCCACATGGCAGTGCACAATTGTCTAGAACTCCCAAGATCTGACAGCCTCATACAGAGATATATGCTGGCAAAACACCAATGCACATAAAATTTAAAAATAAATAAATCAATTATGAAAAGAGTTAAACTAGAGATCTAGGATGTGTTGCTGGCCTCATGTGACTTGCATTTTAAGTCTGCTTCTCCTGTGTGGTGAGCGGTGTGAATGCAGGAAATAGTGCTCAGACAGCAAAGGCCGCAGTTCCCTGTGCTCTTCCAGCATTATGCAGGGCACCTGCATGTGCCAGGCTTGTGCACTGCAGGAGCCTCAGCCTAGCTGCAGGCTCCAGAGTGTTGCAGTGGGTGGCTATGTCCACAGTAGGCAGTGGGGGTCCTTTCAGCTCCCTAAGAACCTTCCAGCATCACCAAGAATGTCAGCCATGGTTGTAAAGCTGGCTACAGGTGCAGTCCCCCACTCCAGTGAGCACAAAAGCCTGGCAGAGCGCACAGGCATTAACCATGGTGTTTGACGTACCACGTGACGGGTATGTGACCCTCAGACTTTGTGACTCAAGAGGACACGGAGGTCCAGAGAGATCAAAGCGACTCAGACAAGGCTGGACCCAGCCAGGAGGCAGGAGGCCAGCTGGACTTGACATCCTGAGCCCTCATGCCCTCCTGCTTCCCTGACCCTCGGTGGAACCTTTGCGTGACTGTGATTAGTTATCATTCTGAAGGACCAGGAAAAGCTAGACAAGTTGTATGACTGCATGACCGGGAGCTTTGAGGGTGGCGGGAAGTTAGTAAAGCTGAGATGTGGATGAAGGTGAAAGTTAGAAGGTGTCAGGCAGGTGGAGCATGTGAAAAGGTCCAAGGTCACATATGGAGAGCTACCAGGCTTAGGGCTGTGTGACAGCTCTGCCTTTAAGTCATTGTGTCTGACATGTGATTCTCCCTGCTGCTAGGATATGGGCAAAACTGTCCCTTGTCCATGGTGGCCTGCCACCATTTCCCCTCCTTTAATCTCCTGTGTGAACACTCTGCTTCAAGGCTCACAAGCCAGGGGTTCATTAAGGCTTGGCCAGGGAAGGATTCACACTGCCCTGTCTCCCATGGTTGCTTGGACAGGGAGACTTGTGGGTAGTATTGGAAAAAGAGGCAGTTTACCAATAGAAATGAACGAGCTTTGAGATGGGCCAGAGTTAGATTGGCCAGGGGCCTGTGACCTCTGATGGATCCCTTAGCCATTGTAGAATGTCTCTGAGTGGGATGTTTTGTTCCCTGAAGCCTAGGGAGGGCTTCCAGTCATCTGATCTTGGCCTCTTTCATATCTGTGTTGAGCTTCTGGAGGCTCCCCCCAACCCTATCCTCCCCCCACCCAGGCAGGACCTTTAGAGGTGGGGTATGACCACCTCACATTCCCATCTGCCAGGGAGTGTTGATGTGACCGTAGCTGTGTTAGCCTCACGGGAAGTGACAGTGCTTCCGAGATGGAGGCTGTGACTTTATTGGCTGCTGGCCCTCACTCCTGGGGCTGGCTCAGGGAGCAGTGGAGAAGGGGGACCAGTCACAGCTGTGTGTTCTCCTTCTTCTGTTCTCTGATCACAGGTAAAGGTCCAGCTGATGGAGACTGAATTTAAAGGATGGATTCATATTGACCAGGAGGGTCCAATTCCCTGAGAGTCAGAGCACACATTCCCGGTCAGCCTGAGGCAATGCTAGCAGCATCAGCAGGTGGTCGGGGTTCCTAGAGGACCATGTCAGTTCTGCTCCCCAGTCCTTTCCACCTCCATGGTCACAGTGTTGGTGAGAGGTCAGACCCCAGAAAAATGCCATAGCACATCCACACACACTTGTACCACTGACTGAACAGAGCAGAATTGTAGTATAGAGCCACAGTCCCCAGGCCAGGGACACAGGCAGGTGTGACACCCTGGAAGCCTTGGGATGTCACTCTGCCACTCGGGGCTTGACCCATCTGTGCCATTCTGTCCTGCAGGAAACAAGAGAGTATGAAGTTTCCATCTAAGAGGAGCTGTCCTGGAAAAGGAGACTTTAGAGACGAACATACAGACATGAACCGTCAGGGCCTCCTTGGACATCCATCAGAGACCTCGTGGCGTTGGGCTGCAGCCCAGCGCGGCTGCCATCTTTCCTCCACACTTTTGATTCAAAGATTCACTGTTTCTTCGCTTACTTACTATATTTAAAATTGAAGGCATCGAAATCGGTGAGTTTGGTACATTACGGCTGCAGCCGAGGTCACGTGACAGCCTCCATTCCCAAGGCAAGCAGAGAGGCGGCAGGTAGTGACACGCCAAGCAAATCAAGTTGGATCAGCAGTGCCGCCACACTTGGGCTGCGCCACCCTGCATGGTCTTCAGCAACACACCACAGCGTACTCAGTACAAATGGAAGCCCCAGAGTTGTCAGAGTGTCTCTCGCAGGACTGCCTCAGAGTGGAATTTAACCTGAGTACTTAAGCCCAGTTATTTCCCCTCCAAAACAAATTCTGTGTCCTCTTTTCCAATTTTAAAAACTTATAAAAGGTCTCAGCCCCTCTTCTCCCTCCCACGGCCTTCCAAAGGCAGCAAGGATATTTCTAAGCATTCCCTGGACTCAAGAAACACTGATAAGATGAGAAAATAGCCCCTTTCTAAAAGGGAATAAGCCCAAAGGACTGTCAGGGATGAGGCACAGGAATCCTGGGGAAGGAGGCTTCAAAGAGGGATGGATACCGGGTGAGTTGTGTGCTGGAACCCACCACAGCTGGCTTGGTCATCCTAAGGTTGCGTTATACATCCACAGGCAGCTTGGACTATAGTAGTGTCTACTGGGGAGGGAGGGATGCCCTGACCTGAAAGCCAGGGATCAGCTCTGAGTCTCACCTGGTGTTCTGGACTGTCTGGGCCTTTGACATAGCCATGAAAGACATTCCTTCCAGATCTTCTTGCTCTCACATGCTCCTCAGCTGAGATAGAGGGCCCTCCCTAGCCTCTGAGGGGGGGAAGTGGTATCAATGCCTAAGAGCATACCCCGCAGATGGAGCAGGGTGGAAACCACAGGATAACGAGGCACAAGGTCCAGACTGAACCTCAGTAGAAACAGAACATTTCCAAACAACAGACCATCCCAGCCTTCAGCTACCACTCGGTTAGCAGGGTCCTTTGTTAGAGGTCGTGGGTCTCCAAAAGACTATTTTCTAAGTGTAATCATGAAGGAGTGTGACAGGGTTAGATTCTGGAGGAACAGCAGGTGTGGGCAGAATGGGGGTGGGAAGTAGTGGTCACTTGAGGGCCATGTGGTGACCAGGGCGGGCTCAGTGGCTCAGGCATCAGGGCACTGGGCCTTGAGGGTCCTCCTTGTGTTCTCCCACACTGTCTGGGGTTGTGTTAAATCCCTGGGTTTCAAAGAAGAGAGAGCCCTTTCTGGCTGCCGGGTTATAGAGAGAGTACAACCTCTCAGCCTTCATCCTGGCAAGCCCTCATCATCCCCCTCCATGCATGTGCCTGACCACTGTGGCCAGGGGGTTCTGGTCACCCAGCCCATCCACCCACAGAAGAACCAGAAGAGAAACTGTGCAGGGGCCCCTTGGGGAAAGACTGTACCATGAATAACGTGGCCTTCCTCCCAGAGGCAGAACCTACTTGAGATGCTTCCAACCCCAGCCCTGGGTCACCTGGGAACTCTGTCCATACCACTTGATTTTAGTCCACTCTATGCCCCTGTGGAAACGAGGCATTTGCCTTGCATAAAGGCTGACTGGATGTGGCCCTTCTAACCCTGCTCCTTAAAGGTAACCAGGTCATTCCTAGGTCATTTCTTGGCTATGGGGGTTGGAGGGTAAAAATGTTGATTTTTTATTTTTTTAAACAGGAGACTAATGTCTCAGTTCTGACTTAGTGGTACAGTCCCTGTAGCCATGTTTTAAAATGTTCTAGCCTAGAGGTGGATCATACGAGCTCACAATGTACAATGACTGAAAAGACATACCAATGTCTTTTATTCTTTCTTTCTTTTTTTTTAATAACGGACTGTGTATTTGTAACATGTAAAGGTTTGGGGGAAATGATGCTACCAGTGCCAAATGTATACAAGGCATCTCATGATGGTCCATCCCTGTCTGTTTTTACAAGATGGATATTTGAACCCATCAGAATTAAGTATTTTTTTGAACAGGATACACTCGTGAGCCCTTCCACAAGCAGCTCCCTGTTCCAACGTCAGTGGGGAAACACGTTTACAAAGCCCAGGCTTCCAGAACGTGTACATTCGCCACCCGCAGGCTGCTCCTGTCAACACGCACAGCTCCTTCCTCTTCTGCTTGGAGCTCATCTTCCCTGTTAGCTAACCTTTTAGGTAGACTCATTTTGCCAGCATAAGTATTCTAACCTCTACCTAGGGGGCCATCTTTCTAAGTGATCCCCGAGCCTTTGAAGTCAGCTCTTTGAAGAACTCACAAACCTCAGGGGACAACTCTGGAAATCCACATGTAGCCCTGGAGAAAGAGAGCAGTTAAACCCAAAGGGTGGCACCACAGGGACTCCAACAAACCAATGGGTGGCTTCAGGAACTGTACGGAAAAAAAACAACCTCTTTTGGTCTTTTTGCGTCTTTGATGAGGCCCAGTGAGGAGGCTTACTCCTGGTCTGGTCTTGTGCTGCACTCAGCACCCACAAGGGTAGGCGTCTTCTGAGATGCTTGCTTTTTCATTTATCATCAAACAGAATTTCAAAAAGCAAACTTTCTAAGCTAGAAAAATTAAATGAAATCATTTTCCACTTTGTATATATTGCTGCTAATAAAACAGATGTAAAAGAAAGATGGGTGTGGGTTTTGTTCCAAAGCTCCCAGGTGACACCAAGGGCTACGTTTCTGGTTTCTGGGGATCTTTTCCAGTTTCTGGGGATTGGGGTGGGGTAGCAAATGCTGATACTTCAGTTGGTAAGACAGGACTTGTCCTCTCTGCAATGGCCCTGGGCATGTTTAAAGAATGTGAAGAACAAGACCTGCCTGGGGGACTGCCACCAACACAGCCCGTTCTACCTCTCAGAGCTGTGAGGCCTGCAGGCTCAACATTAATATGCTGACCTGTTCGGTTCCTGGTAAGGTAAGGATTCCTGTTCTGGCTTAAGGGTGGCCCCTGTTAAAATACAGTGTCTACATAGCTGAGGGGGTTAGATAAAGGAAAGAGTAGGGCAGAGAAGGACAGAGAAAGAGGAGAGCATTGGTCTCAAGAAAACCCATCCTAGTAGAACCCAACACCCAGGCATGATCTGCTTCCTTCAGCCCCCAGAGGCCCCAGGGCAGGACAGCATCAACTCTTCAATAAACTGCCGGCTCCATTCCCACACTCAAAACAGAAGATGAGGCAGCCCCACCTCCGGGTACCAAAGGAGGAAACAACGTTAGTGGAGTTAGGTGGTTCAGTGGTTAGAGTCACCAGGCCTGATGACCTGACTCTGACTCTGGGACCCACAAGGTCGGAGAAGACTGCCTCTACCCCTCCTCTGACCTCCGCATGCTTGCTCTGGGTCCCACACACACAAACAAGCACACACAGGAAGTAAATGTAACTTTAAAACTTTATTTTTATTCAATAGACTAAAAATCTCAAAGCAATCCATGAAGATAAACCATTTTCCTTCTGGTAGTAATGTATTTGAGTGCCACATAATTTTCAAAAGAATATATCAGATCATTTCTCAGGGGAAAAAAGAGGAAGAGGAGGAGAAGGAGAAGGAAGAGGAAGGAGGGAACTCCTATAATCCAGCACCTGGAGACAGAGGCAGGTTAGAACTCAAGTCTGTCCTGGCCTACATAGTAAGACTCAAAAAAAAAAAGTTTTCAAACATTAGAAATTTTTCAATTCATATATCTGAATCCAATAGACTTTCTCAGTAACATGAATAAAGAAATGTGATCACGTTGTTTGTTTCTTTGTTGAGACAGGGTCTCAGCCGTTAGCCACAGTGAGTGCAGCCTCATTCTGAGGGCTGTGGTTGGTTTCACAATTCTGTCTCCCGTTTTCCCAGCCTGCCTCAGTATTGGGCCTGCTTCCCTGACACCTGCTGGTCAGCACTCTCTGTAGAGCTGGCTTGGATGGGCTGGGTGGACAGCAATCTAGGAGAATATCTGAAGAGGAGGCAGACATGGCCGCTCCTGTCCCAACCCCTTTTCTCCCTGCCTTAAACCCAGTCAGACGCCCTGGAGCTCAGCAGGTCCTGCATGGAACCAACAGCAGGACAACAAAAATGAGAACGCAGAGGGTGGGTGAGGAAGAAGAGTCTGCATTGCTCCACACAAGCAAGCCATGAAGGCAGGTGGGGGGTGTGCACATTCTGCAGCCAGGGGGTGCCCTAGAGGAGCCTGAACTTGGGGAGGTTAGGAGTGACATTTCCAAAATTCTACCAACTTTTCAGATTTTTTTTTTGTCCTATAAACTTTCATCCAAAGTTTCTCACACTTCTTTGATACACACATGTATGTGTGCATGTTTGTGTGTGTGCTTGCGCTTATAGAGGCCAGAAGGTAACCCCAAATGTCATCCTCAGAACACCATCCACTCTTTTAAGACAGGGTCTCTCTCTGGCCTGGAGCTCACCAAGCCCCAGGGGTCCTCCTGTTTCTGACTTCTCAATGCTAAGTATCTTCTGCGTAGCCCAGGCTTATATGAAATGTACAGCAATTCTCCTGCCTCAGCATCCTAAGTGCTCGGGTGACAGGTGAGCCTCTGCCCATGGTTCAAACTAAGCCACTGTGGCATCTCTACAGAGAGATCTTTTGGCCTGGGAAGGAGACATTATGCCCTAGAGGCCCCAGTCGGAGGGAGCTCTTGAGTAGCCTCACTAGACATTCAAGCCAAGAGTCACAGACCTGCCCTACACATACATGTGCAAGCAGGCATCTCAGTAAATATCATTCCACAGAGTGTCTAGAGCTGGCACACATGTGGGGCCAGGCCAAGCCATGGATGTGGCAAACAATAGCAGCTTCTATTGTCAACTGCAGGCTCACAAAAGCTGAGGCCAAAGGAGGAGCTTCGGTGTGCAGAGGAGACTGCCCAAGAACATAAGGAGGGGACAGCCCAGGAGGGAGGAGCATGGCCAGGCTAGGCAGAGCCCAGGCTTAGTGCCCTGCCACTCTGCTGGGTCCTCAAGGATTGCCTGCAATGGGACTGCCCTTCTCACAGGCCTGCCTGCACGGAGTTGAGGCCACAGAGCACAGAGGGTGTGCTCTGATGTGAATGTGTGATTGCTGAGGCCAGCCTGGGCTATGTGTAACCCGGATGATGGAAGAAAATGAACCCCCTGAACGTGGGAGATGGAAACAAGAAAGTTGTCACAAAGCAGAGGGTAGTCACATGGCTGCTGCTAGTGAGAGGGGCTGCAGGTGATGGGCAGGCTCTGGGGAAGGGGGTGAGGTAGGTTGGGAGGAGGAGAGGAAGGTGGCTGGCACTACCAAATCTCATGTTACGGCCTCAGAATGTCCTCACTACTCACAAAAGCCTTGGGGCGAAGGCAGGCAGGCCCATGTTCACTCACAAGGCAGTGTGTGGCCCGTGCCCACACTTTCTGTGTCACAGTGAGTGAAATGTGGGCTGGACATGCTAAGTCCAGTTAATGGTTGTGGAACAGGGGGACATGGTGGTAAGGAGTTGAGTGCTCAGAGCCCGCCCAGCCAGGCCAGTGCCGGGTGCTGTTTCAGATCTGGCAAGGTGGCCTGCCCCTCTCCCATCTCCTCATCCGCTATCGAGTATCCTCACCTGTTTGGCTGCTCTTAAGTTAAGGCAGAGGCTCCTCGGGAGACTCCCATGGTCACAGCCAGAGTGCGACTCTCCAAGCCAATGCCATTGCTCCCAAGGCAATGGAAACAACTGGTATCCTAACCCAACAGCCAGTACTGGCCAAACCTAGACAGAGTCACAGCAGGACCCATGGACAGAGCCAGAGGGTCTGAACCAAGTATGGTCTCCCAGTCACCAGAGTGTGGACCTGCCCTGTCTAACCCTCAGGAGCTCTGGGTCCTGCACCTGCTGGCTAAGCTCCTACTCAAATACATCAGAGGCGGGAAACCTGTTTGTCTACCCCAGGGGGGTTCATGCAAGCTCCACCCTGGGATACTGTGGCTAGGGGGCTCCGGTAGTGGAGCAAGTAGAGGGGCACTGCATGAGATCCCAAAGTGCGTCCACCTCTGTTTCTATGTCAAATCTCACCTGAGGAAGGGAGGTGATGAGTCAGGGGCCCAGTGGGTCTGCCAGGACCAAAGGCCTGAGGCCAGCCTTGCATCCCCCAGAAGATGCCAGCAGGCGTCTGCATCCCAGAAAGGGCTCTCTGCCAATCAGGTCTTCACGTTCACACCAAGTGTCCTCATCCCACCCTCCAACTTGAAACCATCCGGAATTAACCAAAATCCAAGCACCTGGGAACACCTGTGAGGGATTTTTTTTTTTTTTTTATTGGATCATTTGCAGCGAGAAGACCGATCCCAAATCTAGACATCTGAGGAAAAGCCACCCTCTTTCTGGGCCACACCATCTCAGGCAGCCTACATTGAAAGGACACAGAAGAAGGAAACTTTTGCCCTTGCCTACTTGCCTCAGCCTCAATGGCAAGCTGACCTGTCCTGCCGCTAAGGCATTCCTTCACTGGCGTTAGAACCCACTTCTTCAGAATTCCAACATATATGAAAGAGCAGCTGAGACATCTAGCCTTGTGGACCAAACAACTATTGGATTCTTGAACTGTCCATTGGTAGACAGCCAATGTTGGACTAGCTGGACCTCAGCCTGTAAAACTAATAAATACCACCCTACCTCACCTCTGTGTGTGTGTGTGCAGGCACTCATGTGTCCTATCAGTTCTGTTCCTCTTATATATCATTTGTCTCTACAGTTTCCCTGTGGAGTGCTGACTGTTTTCTGTGGATAATGACATCTGATGAAATGGATTCTATCCAATGAAACAGAATTCTGTCTGGAGAAATGGCAGGCTGCCTTCCATTCTTGGCAGATAAAGAGAAACCAAGGTCACTGCTATCTCTGCCGTGTTCATGAATCATGCCCAGGTTATAGAGTGTGTGTGTGTGTGTGTGTGTGTGTGTGTGTGTGTGTAGAGATAGATAAACAGATGATAGATAGATAGATAGATAGATAGATGATAGATGGATGGATAGATAGATGATAGATGACAGATAGATAGATGGATGGATAGATAGATAGATGATAGATGACAGATAGATAGATAGATGGATGGATAGATAGATGATAGATAGATAGATGATGGATGGATAGATAGATAGATAGATGGATAGACAGATATAAGATAGATAGATAGATAGATGATAGATTATGGCTATCACCAATAAACCTATAATAAATGTTGCAAAGGCTGTAGAAACTATTGACTGTTGACGGGAATGTCAATTAGTAAAGGCATTGTGGAAATCAGTTTAGGGTTTCTCAAAAAATTAAAAATAGAATTATGATAGGACCTTGTAAGGAGATAGATTAATATAAATTAGATTTAGTAAATATCTAGGGGTTTCATTTACAGTCTCTTAATCCGAGGCATGAAGATCAACTTGGCTGTGGATAATTAGCTTATCATCTTATGAACTAAAAACAAGGATAAAGCCAGGTGAAACAAGGAGAGACTCTATGGACTAAAAGCAAGGTATTTGGCCTGGCATTGTTTTCAGCTGCTAAGTGGGCAGAGCCCAGATTAAGCTGAAGCAGGTGGAACAAGGAGCGATCCTATTTAAGGACAAGTGGATGAGCCTGGGAGCCCCACGCTAGAGGATCCCATGCTAGAGAGCTCTGATGCTAGCGAGTCCTCACGCTAGAAAAGACAACGAGTAGTTTGTATCCTCTGATAGAGAAAGTGCTGGTGGACTGATGGCCAGATCTCCCTGAGGCAGAAAGAAGCTGGTGAGCAGAGAAAGCCTCAGCAAGACAGCAAAAGGCCAAGGACTAAACCCTGTGGCTCAGCTTTTGCCTAGAGGGGTTTAACCTGTCCAAACAGTGGCCTAAAGGAAACTGTGGCCAGCTTTAAAGACTGAGGCAGAGCAGCAGAGTTGCTGATACAAAGGAAATAAAGTTGGCCTACAGACAGCTGAGGTCTCCCAGAGAGAAGAAAGCCTCAAGTCTTATTTAAGGTGAAGTCACCATGGCCAATTTACCCTGACGGATCCACGTCTGAGATATTCCAGAAGAAAGACTGCTAGGTGCATTAAAGGGTCTACCCCAGAGACTGTGTTCCTGACGACTGAGGACCTGCCCCAGAGACTGTATCCTTCTAAAAGGTTAGGAAAATAGTTGTCAATAGGTTTAGTGCGTAGGTAATAGGGGTTGTAGGCATTTGTGGGATTAGTAAAGTGTTTATATTTGTTATAGGTGAATATAGTTACCAATAAATAAGTGTTGACTAATTTTAAAAAGTTTGGTTTCAGGACCTCGGTATTTTACTCCTGCCACCTGCTTCTGCCTCCCCAGTGCTGGGACTAGAGATATGTACCCAGAGGACTCCACACACTCCATAGAGATATTTGTACCCCATGTTTATTGCTGCTAAACTTACTAGAACCAACCAAGTTGCCAACAGATGGATGGATAACAAAGGTTATCCATTGTATACACATGGAATGGAATAGTATTCACCTCTAAAGAAAAATGAAATCACAAACTTTGCAGGAAAATGGATTGGCTTAGAATGTATACTATTAATTGAGGTCACATGATATCAGAAAGAAACAAAGCACATGTTCTCTCTCATACGTGAACTCTAGACAACAATAAATGTGTGTATGTAAACAGTTGTACATGTGGGTACACTATAGCATGCAGACAAGAGAACAAGAAAGGCTGCATATAAACAGGGCAGTGG
The DNA here is from genome assembly GCA_907164525.1 of Lophiomys imhausi. Classification (NCBI taxonomy): domain Eukaryota; kingdom Metazoa; phylum Chordata; class Mammalia; order Rodentia; family Muridae; genus Lophiomys; species Lophiomys imhausi. Next base: position 2,367,683 of record CAJQZJ010018538.1, on the reverse strand, counting down.
GGGCGCACACCTTTAATCCCAGCACTCTGGAGGCGGATCTCAGAGTTCTAAGCCAGCCTGGTCTACACAGTGAGTTCTAGGACAACCAAGGGTATACACAGAGAAACCCTGTCTTGAACCACCCCCCCCCAAAAAAATGAAAAAAACAAGAAAGGCTGAATATTACGGGGTGAAGATGGACTGAATGCAGGCAATGGGCGTGAGTCATGAAAGAGGACACAGAGCTACTTGTTTTTCTAGCTTGAAATCTGTTATGGATTTTTCATTTTTGGTGGTGGCTAAGGACATAAGAATGTATTCTACAGTGAGAGTACAAAATCTCCCAGTGTCCACCCCAAATGGCAATACAAACTGTATAGGGGTTATAGAACTGCATAGTCTTTAAATTTGGTTATTTTCAGTGTGTGGCTTTTCATTTGCAACTGTTTAATAATAAGGTTTAATATGAACTTCAAGTTGAGCTGGCTGTGCTGTTAGGGGTGGTTTTTTAAATTACAGTTTTGTATTTATTTACTCTGTGTGTATGTGTGCACACAGTTGCACATATGTGTGTGCATATGTGTGAAGGTCAATGGACAATTAACCTCACATTTGATGGGTCCCTGTATTGGCTGGTTTTGTGTGTCAACTTGAGCCAAGCTAGAATCATCACAGAGGAAGGAGACTAGCTGTAAGGCATTTTGTCAATTACTGATTGATGGGGGAGGGCCCAGACCATTGTGGGTGGAGCCATCCCTGGGCTGTGGTCCTGGATTCTGTAACAAAGCAGGCCCCGCCCACTGTGGGTGGAGCCATCCCTGGGCTGTGGTCCTGGGTTCTGTAAGAAAGCAGGCTGAGCAAGCCATGGGGAGCAAGCCAGTGAGCAGCACCCCTCCATGGCCTCTGCATCAGCTCCCGCCTCCAGGTTCCTGCCCTGCTTGAGTTCTGACTTACTTTGGTGGTGAACAGCAATGTGGACGTGTAAGGCAAATAGACCCTTTTCTCCCAATTTGCTTTTTGGTCATGGTGTTTCATCGTAGCCATAGAAACCCTAAGACAGTCCCAGAGACCAAACTCTGGCCTAAGGCTTGGGAGCAAGAGCTCTTGTTCTCTGGGCCAGCTGTTTCACTGGCCCTGGGCTACCTATGCCCAGAAACAGGCCCTGTATCTTCTGCTTGACCTCCACACACAGCGCTGCAGCCTGTGGAGAGGACCCTGATTGGTGAGCGCTCATAAGAGGATAAAGTCCATGCTGTGCTACCACCACAACAAAGGCTTTAGTCACAAAGAAAAATAAAAGTGCCACCCATCCTGCCTCCGAGCACAATCATTGTATGTGAGTCCTAGTGGTTTTCCCTTCTGCTTTACTATGTGTGAAATATAGAGATGTTCTAAATGTCACATTCTGGCCAGGTTGAGTGGTGCAGGCCTGCAAAACCAGAACCTAGAAAGCTGAGGCAGGGGGATTGCAAGTTCTAGGCCAACCTGAGCTGTGTAGTATGAAAAAGAGCCACATGGTGAGTGTAATGAGCTGATGTGGGCTTTTTGAGAGTGATGGAGTCTTCGCTCTTGGTAAGAGGCTTTCAGGAAGTGAACAGCCAGCAGAACCAGCTCAACTCTGTCATTGTCTCACGCCCAAGAAGAATAAGGAACTAAAGGCAAGAAGAGCAAATATGGTTTCATTAAGGAATAAGAAGGAAGAAGTCCTGGGGGAGGGGAGGCTCTGAGGGAGGAATGCCACAGTGTGGTCTTCCCAATGGCCTCTACGGGTTTTAGGGTGGGGACTGGATGAGACCGAGATCAGCCTATGTGGCTGCAGCTGGTGTCCAGTCATGGTCCCCACACACTTGAACTTTTATAGGTACATCACATGCCTGTAGACTGACCAGGAATCTTCCGCAGAATTCCAGACCTGAGAAAGATGAATGCTCTGTCCTCCCACACACATGCGAATATGTAAAAACCACAAGCTCCTAAAGCAACTAGTCCTGCCTGAAATGTGCTATGAAACAACTCAGGCTGCTAAGAATATGTCCCACAAGAAACAAAGTTTCCAAGCCGGGAAATGTCAGTCAGCGACGGAAGTCGCCCCACCTAGCCAGCTCCACAATCCCAGGAATGATACAAGTGCCATTGCCACACCTGATCTATTGGTGGCTTCAAAGCTGAAGAAACTTGGAAACTTGATGATGGCTCACAGGCCCCGGATGGTGGGGCCGGCGGTGGGGCTCCATCTCCATTCCACTTGTCCTTCTTGAGAAGGTCAAGTTGACAGACTCAGAGGAAACCCCAGGGCACAGTTCTCTGGCACTCACTTTAACCAACAGACTGACACGCACTCCCTGGTGGCAGTTCTTAGGCACTGAACCTGCCACCGCCTCTTCAAAACACTGCTGGTTTCCATGGAAACCGAAAAGCACTCTAGCTGGAAGAACTGCTGGGAACTGCAAATCAAGATGCCCCTGCAGCACATTTCTAAGCCCTGATCTGAAAAAGAAACGGGAGCTCAGGTTTGCAATGGAGATGGGGGTGGCAGGTCCTTAAAGGAGACCAGAAACCATTTCCAGACACCCCCCATCCCCATCGTCCTGTCTGAACCCATGACACTTTCTACTGTGTTGCTTTCTACTCAAAACAAGTTCCCTCCCTCCCCGGAGATGCAGAGAAGGTGGGTCTGGGATGTGCAGGCTCCTGGCGTTAGGGTCTAGTTTGCTATTTATAATGCCCATGTTCTGACAAGGTAGAACAGTTCACAGTGTGCCTGAGGGCACACCAGCCAACCTAGAGTCCTCTGCTGCCGATGTCCTCCCTCCTCTTCAGGCCTAGGAAACGGCTGTCTGCCTAGAGGTGATTATATTTCTGTTCTCAAAAATCCCCTACGTGAGACAGGAATGCAAAATGAAAGGGAAGGGCTTCTACAAACAGCCACCGGGCTTGGGCAGCAGAAGAAGGGATTTTAAAAGACAACAACAGACTCCATTTTTTTTAAGTACATTGAAAAAGTACTTTGAGCGAAGCTACAGACATGAGGACACATGCTGTAACCCCAGCACTTGAGGTGCAGAGGTGGGTGGAGCAGAACGTGAAGTTGACTTGGAGCACAAAAGACCCTGACTCAAAACAAAGTAGTTAGACAAACTGAAAATATCCATCTTTTTTTTTTTCCTATTATGAAGTCCAAGCTTGGTGGCTAGTGGGTTTTCTTGTTCTTGGCCTAGGAAAGCTGTGTGGGCCAAGGGCTTGCCATGCATGGAGGAGGGCCTGGCTTCAATCCCAGCACTTGTGTAAAAAGGCAAACTTGGTGGCATCTGCTTGTAATCCCAGCACTGGAGTGGAAGTCTGGAGGATGGCTGGGGATGGCTGGCCAGTCAGCCGGTGAGACCCTGCTTCAAGAAACAGGTGGAAGGCGTCTGAGGAAAGATACCAAAGTTGTTTTCTGGCCTCTACATCCTCAGAAGTGCACACACACACACACACACACACACACACACACACACACACACACACTTCAAAAATACCTGTGAGCCTTGCCATTTCATTTTCCCCATGATTCAAATGGTCAATGACACTTGACTTCCCTGTTTCAAACACTGTCATCTCCTCCTTCCCTCCAGCTGCCCAAGTCAGAAAATGAGGATTAACTTGGTTCCTTCCTCAACCCTTCCATCCACTGTCTTCATCACTATGACAAAGGCTTATGGCAGGCCACTTTATAAAGGCTGGGTAGCAAGCACAGAACTGGGAAGGTGAGGCAGGAGGACTGCTATGAGCTTTAAGCCACAGAATCAGTTACAGAATCAGTTCCACCCTAGCCTGGGATACAGAATGAGACCCAAAATACTGTTTCAAGCATTTTGTTTTTATTTAGGACACAGTCTCGGAGCCTGACCTGCCAATGGCCTTCATGCTGGCACAGTCCCAAGATGGCACAGAATATCATTAGACAAGAGATAGTGGTTTTGAGTGTGTCTGATCTCTCTCCTTCCTTCTCTAAAGCCACCAGAAATCAATCACACAGAGTCAACCTAATGACCTTGCCCCATCCTAGTCACATCCCTGAATGCCATAGTTGGATTTCTTCTTATCATTCAGTGCCTAACAATGGGGACCAGATTTCAGCATGAGTTCAAAGTACAGCCTCTGCCAGCCCCTGTATCCTGTTCGCTTTCTGAACATTTCTTAGGTCGTCTTGTCTTTTTCAGGATTATGACCACTATCCTGCCTCGATGCTGTTTACCTCTTGCAGTAGCCTCCTGGCTAGCCCCTCTGCTCGGGAACTCACCCTCCTCGGGGCTGTCCTTGGGGTAGTCAGCCTGTTCAAGGGTAGATTAAAGGCCCCACCACAGTAGACTGTGGCCCAGCAGCCTGGCCACTGACACGGGGTGCAGGGGCAAAAATCCAAACTGTATGTAACACATGAGCTTCGAGTCGTGAGTTGGCCATTGAAATAAAGTGGATTGGATGTTCCAGCTGCCCTGATGTGTGAGAAAAAATGGGGGAGTGCAGGTTGGAAGCCCTCATGAATACAGTCACTATGACCACAAGTGAGCAAACAACAATCATTAGGGAGACAACGGAGCTAAAGCTGGGGATAGCAAATGAGGGAACAGAGCTGGACTTTGTGTCTCATATTCAAAGCAAGGATGCTGGAGGAATGTGAGCCAACAAAAAAGCCAGGCAGTGGTGGTGCACGCCTTTAATCCCAGCACTCAGGAGGCAGCGGCAGGCGGATTCTCTGTGAGTTTGAAGTCAGCCTGGTCTACAGAGCCGGTTTCAGGATAGCCAGGGCTACACAGAGAAACCCTGTCTTGAAAACAAAACAAAACAAAACAAAAACAGAGGAAAGACAGAAGCATGTTTTGGGTCTGGACATGGGCAGAAGTATTGGAAAGTTGTTAAACACATTTTAATAAAAAGAATTATCTGCTGCAACACATTTGCATGGACATGAAACAATCACCACCACCATCAATAACAAACAGTTGCTTAGGGGCCGGCTGTGGCTGCTAGTTGATCACTGAGTTCAACATGTTAATAGCACATCTGGAACAACTGAGCAGACTTACACAGTCATATTAGCTAACAGACACCGCCGAGCTAAAGATGGCGGTATCGTATTATGTGAGTGAGTCGGACATTTTGTCACGTTCTGGGAGACCTGGATAGGGTGGAGAGGATGGCCATGGTCCAGGTAACTCTTCTTTTCATAGTTCATCCTGGGCAGCTTTGAAAAGGCTCCTCTTTTGACTGCTCTGACCTTAGGACCTAGATGTTTCCAAGTGATTCGGAGGTAACCTGGGAGAAGGCCACACCAAAGGGAGGCACTGGAAAGCCACCGGTTATGTATGGTAAGCCAGGTAGCTTTCAGCATGACCCAGGGTGGCCCCCAAGACCTTTGCCCTGGCCACATGAGCCACAGCTTACAGATCCCAGACCTCACCTGGAGGCTCTGGGTCCGCCTATGTGGGTTGGTTTTTGCAAACTTGACACAAACTAGAGTTGTCATTGAGGAAATGACTCCAGCAGACATTTGGGAGATCTTTTTGACTCAATGGTTGCTTATGGACAGCTGTGGCAGGGGCAAGTGCGTCTGGCCTTTAGGCAAGAGTGTCGGGATTTTCTTGACCCAGCCCATTGTGTGTTGGCCACCTCTGGGTATTTAAGAAAGCAGGCTGAGCAAGCCAGTGAGCACTGTTCCTCCATGGCCTCTGCCTCAGTTCCTGCCTTCAGATTTCTGCTGGGGTTTGTTTGTTTGTGACCGGGTCTCATTACACAGCCCTGGCTGGCATCTCTGTGTAGACCAGGCTGGCCTCCAACTCACAGAGATCCGCCTGCCTTTGCCTCCCAAGTGCTGGAGTTAAAGGCATGCGCCACCACCCCTAGCCTTCTCCTGAGTTCTTTCCCTCAGTGAGGGACTGTGACTTGGGATGCATAAGCCAAATTAATCCTTTCCTCTCCAAGTTGTCTTTGGTGATGGTGTTTGTCACAGCAATAAGAAGCCAAACTGTGATAACAGCATCAGGACCATAGAGTCTCACTTTAATGCAGTCTCTGATTAATCTGGGACCCTCTGAATTTGAGAACCTCTGTAGACCTTTCCCCCCAGGGCTTGCCACATGCACCTGCCCCTGCCGTAGCTGTCCATAACCAATCATTGAAGAGATCTCCCAAGCCTGAGCTTTGCCTCCTGTCCCAGGCTCTGCAGATGGGAAAAGGGAAGACAAAATGGACAAAGTCCCTCCCCTTGGGTTTATGACCCAAACAAGCAGTCCTACTTAGCTTTAATTGTCAGCTAGACACAGCCCAGCATCTCCTGAAATGGAGTCTCAGTTGAGGGATTGTCCAGATCAGATTGGCCTGTGTCCAAGTCTGTGGGGCAGCGTGTTGAATGCCAATCAGTGTAGGAGGACGCAGCTCACTGTGGGTAGCATCATTCTCTGGTCAAGTAGTCCTGGCTGTATTAAAAAAAAAAAAAACTAGATAACTATAATCCTGAGCAAGACATCCAGCAGCATCCTCCAGGGCTTCTGCTTCAAGTTTTTGCTTGAGTTCCTACCTTACTTCAGTGGTGGCCTGTGACCTGGTTTCCCCCAAGTTGCTTCTATCTCAGCAGCAGAATGGAACTAGATCACAGGCAGGAAGCAAGCGTGTGGAATCAGCCTGTGGTCTGCTGTTGAGGGATGTGGGGAGCCCAGGAAAGGTGGGCTTTAGGGCTTGGATGCCAACAGTCCTTTCAAAGGCTCATGTGCTTGGCCTCAGCTGGCAGATCCCATTACTGAGTTGTGACTGGATCCTGAGATGGGACAACGTTGATGGACTTAGGTGACTGGTGATGTGTCCTTGAAGGGTAACTCTTGCCCCTGGTCTTTCTGCATCTTCTCTCTCTTCCTCTTGCCCCTGTGGCTCCTCATCATCTTGTTTCTGTTTCTCTCTCTCTTCTTCCCTCCCCAAGAGGGAAGCATTGCCAGGCTCCTCAGATACACTTTTCTGTTTCACCCATCACGGACAGACACTCCTGAAACCACAATCCAAACTGAACCTCTCTGTCTGTCTCAGATATCATTGTCATGGCGACACAGGGCACAGTGGGATTCCTGAGCATCATAAAGTACTGGTGTACATCCAAGGTAGAGAAGGTCCCATCTGACAAGTGCCAGGAAGGAAGGGCCCAATGATTCTGAGTCCACTGAGCCCACCACTAGTTTGTCCATTGACCTGCTCCTCTCCCAACCTTCTGGATTCGCTCAACCACTGATACTGACTGGGGCCCTCCTGCTAGCAGCTGCCTCCCATACTCCCTTCCCAGCTTCACTCCACATGCTTGGCTTGCATTCTCTGGGCTTCTCAGCAGTTCCATGTTTTTTCACAGGCCTTGCCTCATCTCACAAGTCCCCTCTTTGCTCCCCATTCCAGAATCACTCCCTTGCCCTTTCAGTCCATCTGTGCATGTACAGCTTCCCAAACCAACATGTCACTCAAATTTGCATTTCGTGTGTATGTGTGGGTGCATCTGTATGTGTGTATGCATGTGTGTGTATGTATCTGTATGTGTATATGTGCATTTGTGTCTGTGTGGTGTGTGTGTATCTGTATGTGTGTATGCATGTGTGTATGTGCAATTGTGTATGTTTGTGTGTGTGCATCTGTATGTGTGTGTGCATGTGTGTGTGCATGTGTGTGTGTCCGTGTGTGTGTGTGAGTGTGTGTGTGTGCTGTGTAGGCCAGATGTTTT
>CAJQZJ010018538.1:2257547-2351145 GCA_907164525.1 Lophiomys imhausi | reverse complement strand
TGTGTAGCCTGGGCTGAGATGCACTTCTGCTCAAAGTTCTAAGAATAAGAAAGAGACTCAGCGCTACACTGTCACCAAGGCTTGGGGCATATCATGGTAAATAAAGGAGATGGAACAAGTGCAGGAGTCAGGGTGAGGAGAAGGGCTGGAAATGACATGGCCATTGTGCTCCCAAACTCAAGCAGTGAGGGGCGGGGGCGGGGGGGAGAACCATTGTTTTTTGAAGCTGAGGCCACCAGTGGCTTTCCCACACTCAAGTGGATGCCCCAACACCCATGGGCAGCACTAATGGACTTAGTGGGTTACTTTTTTTTAAAGACAGAGAGAGAAAATGGGAGAAGGATGTGTTGGGAGAGATATGAGGGAAGGTGGAGGGGGAAATGGGATTGGATATCATAGTCCATTATATAATGTGTGAAATTCTCAAAAATAAAGGAAAATTAAATAAAGTGGACAGAGTAGTAGAGAAAGATACCCAAGGTCAGCCTCTAGACACACACACACACACCAGTTCATGTTCCTCCACACTTTGCATTCCAGTCTCAGACACATGAGCTCTGCGTGCGCACTCTCTAGCCTTCACATTCCTGCCCTGTCCCCTTCTCTGCCTGCTGTCTGGTTCCAGGTGGGGAATTCTCAGGCACTGTGACGCTTAATCCTCTCCAACTCCTGGGACAGACAGCCAGCTTTTCCTCTCTTAACGTTTTTTGCCATTTGTCTCTGGGAGCTTCAAACCCAAGGGTTTGTGGGACACAGAAGGCGACACACAGCCCACCAATCATCGCCTTCTTGGTCTGGCTTCTGTTTTTTCTCCACTTTTGATGGAGATGAGGAGGGAGAGGAACGGCACCTCACTGTCAGCACTCAGCAGAGACAGTGACAGTTGCCATTGCTGCCGTGGATGGCACAAGCCTTGTACACCAGCTGATATGTAATCTCATACACATGTCCAACCATGGCTGAACTTTGCCTCTTTACAAGAGAGTCTGGAAATTTTTCTTCTTAAAACACTTTTGAAATGTTTGCTATTGTTGGGGTAACACACTGTGGAGGTGCCTGAATGTTCGGGTCATTGTGGAGGTCAGAGGACAACTTTGTCCAGTTGGTTTTCTCCTTCACCATGTGGGTTCCTCAGGTCTCCAGGTATGTGGAGCAAGCCCCTTTCCCTGATGAGCCATCTTGCCAGCCCAGGTTTGCTTTTTGGTTTTGTTTGGTTTTAAAATGGTATGGTTGTTAATCTCAGTTGTCAGCTTGACAGGCCTAGCGTCTGGGAACAACTCTGAGAGATCACCTTTATGAGGTGGAACTGGGAAGGCCTGCCCACTGTGTTCAGTGCTATCCCCCTTTCCCGGGATCCTGGACTGAACATGAAGAAGAAAGAGGACTGAGTACAAGTCTTCCTTGCTCTTTCATTTTTTGGAGGGGGGAGGTGGTTGGGTTTGTTTGCTTGCTTTGTTTTGTTTAAAACAAGGTCTCTCTGTGTTTCCCTGCCTGTCCTGGAACTCACTTTGTAGACCAGGCTGGCCTGGACCTCACACCTGCCTCTATGCCACCAGGCTTGCATCCCTTACTCCTTCTTGACTGTGTATGCAGCCTGAGTATCTGCTTCCCAGTCCTGTTGCCATGGCCCCTCCCGTGACGGACTGCACCCTAGACCCATGAGCCAAAAGAAACCCTTTCTCCAGGAAGTTCTTTTGATAGCTATTAGATCACAGCAATAGAAAAGGGAGCTAAAGGGGCTGGAGAGATGGAGCACTGGCTGTTCTTCCAAAGGACCCGGGTTCAAACCCCAGCAACCACATGGCAGTTCACAGCTGTCTAATTGCCGAGCGTGGTGGCGCATGCCTTTAATCCCAGCACTCCGGAGGCAGAGGCAGGCAGATCTCTGTGAGTTCAAGGCCAGCCTGGTCTACAGAGTTCCAGGACAGCCAGGGATACACACAGAGATCCACCCGCTCAGCTTCAGGGCTGAGATTAAAGGGGTGCACCACACCTAATTTAGGAATCTAGTTTTTAAGAATAATCTGAGCAGAGGAGAGAAGGCAGGGTGGGTACACACAGGGTTCCCAGTTGTGTGTTGAGGATTGGAACCCTGGCAGCCACTCCTGGGAGCTTTTCAGAGTTTAGAAGTAACTGAGAAGTAGAGGCACTTTGCTGGAGTATGGGAAGGTGAGGAGAGAGTGGAAGTGAGTCTGTCTCTGCTGGGAGACACAGAGCTCTAGCTCAGGCAAGGTTACATAAAGAGACCTTGTCTCAAAAAAACAAACAAAAAAAAAGACTAGGTTCCTGTATTGCTTCTTGTTGTTCTTCTGGGGCCAGTCTGCCTCATTTGCACAGCCAGCATCCAATTTGATGAATGGTATATCTGGCACTGGTTTTTCAATAATTTGCATATGTGTGGTGCATGTTTGTGTGGGAGGGGTGCACAAGTGTGTAGAAACCAGGAGACATCCGAGGCTGTCTTTCTTCAGGAGCTGTCAGTCTTGGTTTTTTGAGAGAGTGTCTCTCATTAGCTTGGAGCTTGCTGATTAAGTTAGATCCAGGAAACCCCAGGGGTGTCTGTCTCCATTTCCCTGTGGCTGGGATTCTACTCATAGGCCACGACCCTTGGGTCTGTTTGTTTCTTTTTTGAGGTGGGTTCTGGGATCAGACTCAGGTCCTCATAGTTGCATAGCCAACACTTTGCCAACTGAGTAAACTCCAAGTTTAGTAGTGTCAGTATCACCCTAGCCGGATGCAGAAACAGAAGCCTGTACTTGGTCCTAGTCTGTTCCCATAAAAAGATCTCGTGGGAACAAAATGTGCCATCAAGATAAGATCTATTGGGGCTGGAGAGATGGCTCAGTGGTTAAGAGCACTCACTGTTCTGTCTGGTTCTCGAGACCCCAAAGATCGCTCAGGCACCACCTCTGATGTAAAAGCATGAGGGTTGTTTATTCAATCTCGAGCAGGGACCCCCAATGCTCACCAATGCAATGGTTCAAGTTGAGAGCCCCCAACTCTGAAAATGTAGAGTTTTTATAGGGGCTTAAACAAAGAAAGGGGTTTCTAGCATAGGATTGGATGACATTTGGATAGACAAACCTGTCTATCCCTTGTTGGCTCGCTGTTGTTGCCATACCATTGTCAGTCAGTTTGACCAGTAGAAAATTTGTTTAGACATTTTAGGTGCTTTCTCAGAGTGAGCAGTCCGGTTATGACTAGGGAACACCCCTGGAATGCAAGGTCTGGTATATTTTCTTGTTTTACCTGGAACTGGAGATCAGCTCTGAGTCAAACCTAATACAAAATGGAATCTTTTTTTAAGATGGAGTCAGTCAGGCTCCACGACTGCTCTTCCAAAGGATCAGGGTTCAAATCCCAGCACCCACATGGCAATTCACAGCTGTCTGTAACTGCCAGGCGTGGTGGTGCACACCTTTAATCCCAGCACTCGGGAGTCAGAGGCAGGTGGATCTCTGTGAGTTCAAGGCCAGTCTGGTCTACAAAGAGAATCCAGAACAGTCAGGACTATTACACCAAGAAACTCTGTCTTAAAAAACAAAAACAAAATAAAACAGAAAGTTAAGATCTATTGTATACAAGAACTGAATCCTATTTCAGGTTTGGCTCTGGGCTGATTCTCTCGAAGATATGTTGCAACCTAACCCTTCCTCACCTTTGTTTTCCCTTGTGGGAGACATTAGGAGCACTCACTCTTACCCTTTGTGCCTAACATGCCAGTCAGTTTGATGTTGCTATAGCAAAATGCCCAAAGTTGGATACTGTATAAAGGAGAAAGGACATGTGGCTCTCTTTTGGAGGCTGACAGTCCATCATTGGGATGCTTTGTGTTGACTTTTCTGTTGACAGATCCCGAACTTCATCAAAGCACATAACATTGCAGGAAAGTAAACAAGGGGGGGGTACTACATTACAGGACAACATAGAAAGTCAATACGGTTTAGGGACCAGGCTTGTTTTTGTTTTGTTTTGTTTTTTTAAATAATGCTCTGCTCTCACAGGAACTAGCATGATTCCCTGGAGACCTACATTAATCCCTTTTGAGGCCATTAACCAACCCCAAGGACCTAGTCACCTTCTACCTCTCCCAGCCAACTCTCACCCCCTTTTAACACTGTCACCTCAAGAACCTATCTGTCAACACACACCACTTGCCCAAAGCTAGTCCAAGGCATCTAAGGAACCCGGAGTGACCAGATCACATTGGTTAGTTAGTTTTGTTATCGGAATATGGACATGGCACATGCCATGTCAGGAAAAGCATAGTGGCAAGTGGCTTTAGCTGCTGGGAGGGTGTGACTTGGACTCTTTACCTCCTTCTAACTCAGTGAAGTAGAAAACAGCAGACAGGAACAGGATCTGGGCTGAAAACCTCAAGGAGGACTCAAGCAAGGCAATCCTCCTAAAGATTTTATGACCTTCCAAGACAGCTCCATCAGCTTGGAAATGAGTCTGGGCTTTCCAAATTCAGACGGTAACACAGTGACCTAGTAAGAGTAACAAGAAAATGAAGCCGGCTGACCCAGTGACAGGCAGTGGCAGGAACAAACAGGCTTTGTAGAGAGGTTCTAAGTAATTCACTTACTCCAGCATCTGGAAGCAGGCCCTCCCCGCCGCATGTCTGGCCCCACAATTTACGCCATAAGCAGGAAGTTCAAATGCTAAATGGAAGTCAGCAGCACGTTATTGGATTAGTGTCTGTGTGTGTGTGTCGGGGGGTGATTTTGACTATTCTTGGAACACGTCCATTTTGGAACACCTGCTTGTGGCTCTGTTTTCTGGACAAATGCTCCATGTGTCCATGCCAACCAGACAAACGCTACCATCCAGTGTGAGATCATTCGGAGAGTTGCAAACTCATCTCCTAGAATGCTGGGCTCTGACCTCTCTTACTGATTTCCAGAGTGGAGGTTCCCGTTCATCCATGGCCCTTGAGGGAAGCAGGCTGTTAACTTATCTCCTGTACTACTTACTTCTCTCATTCGTGTGACCAAATATCTAGGGACTGCAATCTGCTACAGTGCCAGGAGTCTGAGGTGGCTGGTCACATGGCTCCTGAGATCAGAAATGCTGGTACTCAGCTCTGTTTTTCCTGACTTTCCTCTTTATTCAGCCTGGATTCCCATTCCATTGGAATGGTGCTGCCCTCAGTCAAGGTGGCTCTTCCTCCCTCAGCTAAATATATCCAAAGACACCCTCACTGAGTTGTGTAGATGTGTCTCCTAGGAGACTCCAAATCCTGTCAAGTCGGTGGTAATATTAACCATCATACATGCATGCACGCATATACCACATACACAGACACACACACACACGCACACACGCACACGCGCGTGCGCTCATGCATACATAATGGTAAATAAAACTGGCAGAAACAGCTCAGAAGGAGTCAGCAGAACCCCCAAAGGCAGTACCAGTAACTCTAAGTTGAGCCATACTGAAATGACTACTCTTGTGCTTCAAGTCAGTCACATCATAAGCCAAACTTTCAAAACTCGCTTTCCCTAGTCACGTTGACCCTTCATCATTTGGGATATTTCAACCATTCAGAGAGACAAAGAAACTACGTGTCATGGCTCAACTTTATCAAATCTGAACATTTGATTCATGTATTTGATATTTTTTAAATTTTATTTCATGTATTTATGTGTATGATTGTTTTCCTGCATGTATGTATGGGCACCAAATGCAAGCCCGTACCTGTGGAGGCCAAAAGAGGGCATCACATCCCCTGGAACTGAAGTTACAAGTAGTTGTGAGACGCCATGCGGGTGCTGGGAATCAAACTCCGCTCCTCTGCAAGAGCAGCCAGTGCTTAACCACTGAGCCATCTCTCCAGCCATGGCTTTGGTATTTTACAAGAGTGACTGTACATGCATATGTGTGTACATGTGTGTGATATGCACACGGACATGTGTGTACAATCATGAAAGCCAGAGGAGTGCCCTGCTCTATGGCTCTCCCTTATGCCCTTGAGACAGGGTCACTCTCTCTCTGAAGCTGGAGCTAGGCTGATGGCCAGCAACCCCATTGTTCCTCTTTCCTCTGCGCCTGAAATGTTGAGTTTACAGGTTCACATACAGCCTTGCCAAGGCTCCTATGTGAGGTCTGGGGATTTGAAATCTTGTATAGCAGGCCTACTCACTCCTCAGCCCTTGCACCCCAAATGTGTCACCTCGGCCTCTCTTGTGGCTTAGCAATAATTACCAATCTGAATTTGTTTTGATTGGCCTCACACAATACTTTCACTATTAATAAATATTAGTACATATTTTTATACTTTATACTACAGTACACACCAATACAGAATTTATCCTAACTCAACTATGTATTAAAGGCTGGCCTCAAACCTGTGGCAATTCTCCTGCCTCAGCCTCCTACAATTACAGACGTTATGCTTTTGAAGATCTCTCTAGGCTGATGGATTTTGTCTCTGAATTATGCCAACATTGTTCTTCTTTGGGTTTTTTTTTTCTCTCTATGAAAGCTCACTGCATTAATTTTTTCTACATAAAAATAAAATGCAAGGAACATTCTTGAACATACATCCTACTCTGAAAATGTATCCAGAGCAAAGGGTATTAACCTTTCCTAACGTCCAGCCGCTATCATAAAAATACATTATGCTGGGACCCAGGTCTCTCTCTTCACACTCACTCACTCGCTCACACACACCTGCACACACACACACACACACACACACACACACGTGTGCACACATGCTCACACACACACACTCACACACATGCGCACACACGCATCCACACACAGACACGCACGTACGGAACTCACTACACCGCCAAATACATTCCTGTGCTGTCATTCTCGTTCACTCCTACTTTGCTCTGAGTTTCTAGGGGTTGAATTTTGTCAACATTGTTTTCTGTCTATTTAAGACAGGGTAGATTTAAAACTGTCAGTGGGACAGGTGAAAAAGCTAAGTGCATGAGGGTGCGTGCCACCATGATGCTTCACATCCTGAGCTACAGCCTGGGCTACATACCAAACTTCTTTCTAAAAGTGAGTTAGATTCGACCCTATGGAAAATGCAGGCGCTCCCTCCGCCCTCCATGCCAAGTCCTTCTCCTTCTTAGCGTTCCAGGAACTTAAAAATCCTATGACTTCAGAATGCCCCCTCCAAGGTATGTCTCTTGCATGTATGAACACAGAGTATCTTATGTAAGAGAGCACACGTGCTCATCTACAACTTCCACAGGAATACATGTATAGACTTGTGCATGAGTGTAAGCAGGTGTCTTCGTTACTTCCTTATTCCTGTGAATACACAATGAGCAAGGCCAGTTATAGAAGAGTTTATTGAGATCAGAGTTCCAGAGGGTGAGTCCACAACCATCATGGCTGGGACCAGCAGGAAGGGGGGGGGAGGGAGGGAGAGAGACAGCATTGGTCTGACTTTTGAAACCTCAAAGCCCACTCCCAGTAACACACCTCCTCCACCAAGGTCACATACCCTAATCCTTCCTAAACAAAACAGTTCCACTGACTGTGGACCAGCATTCAAACATATGAGTCCATGGGGAGCATTCTCATGCAAACTCACACAGAGAGTGAAAATGATACTATAAAGTAATTGTATTTTCTTTGCTGTCTAATTTATCTAGAAACTTAAGCCTCAAGGTCACCCAGGAGCCCATCTCCTTCTCAAAATGTTATTGTGTTACACCGTGAACGCACAACCCCTGCACAGTGAAGTTACTGGCTGTTTTCTTTTGTGTTACCTTTTGAGACAGGGCCTTGCTATGAAGCCCTGGCTGACCTAGAATTCCCATCCTCCTCCCTTAGCCCCTTTAGTTCTGGGATTAGAGGTGTCTGCCCCTACACCAAGCTAAGCTGTTGGTTTTTAACGGGTGGACATTTGTCATTTTAACAGACACTCCCAGCTCACATTCCAAAGTAGCCAAAGCCAACACGCATTCTCTGTTGGCTTACTGCGACCTTGACTGACTGAGATGTGTCCTCAGGCAAGCCCCCACAAACACACACACACCGCATCTGCAGAAGCAAAGAGCTGCGTGGCCTGCACGCCCCTGCGGTGGTGTAATGATGGGCTGCGTGGTGCAGAGTGGGCTGCAGTGACCGCCCTGAGCCAGACAGGAGGAAGGAGAAGCCATGACAGCTCAGCTGCAGGCAGGCGATTTGGGCGCATTTGGTCCCAGTCTCAGCCCCTCCACTGACACAGCTCTCACCCCAGAGTCCCCTCTGCAAGCTCTGGACACCCCTTTCCTGGCAGAACTCACCTACCAGGGCCACTGGAGCTTGACAGAAATTGGGGTCATTTTCATTTTCTGAGACTCTCAGCAAATTAAAAAAGATGCAATGGCCAGAAAGGTTAGCAGAACCGTGTCTGCAATCTGGCCGCTGAGCAGACAAGCATGGAGCCCTGTGATCACACTGGTCACAGATAATTACGAGGGTTCATAGACAATACTAATTCAAATGCACTGGAGATGGTGTAGTCCGGGAATGGAACACGTACGAACGGCCGTATGAAAAAAAAAGCGTTTTTTATGCATAAGTGCCTTGGACAAGGCTAAATTTGGGCAACTTTCTAATTGTGAAGCAGGACACAAGCCTTGTTATTTCTCTAGCCACTCAGCCCAGCTACTCAGCTGGAGCAGGAGTGGCCTCACGCGCAGCCCTCTACAGCACCATCCCTTACTGCTCTCACTTTAGAATCTTCAATTCTAAGTCATACTCGTGGTTTGAGCAATTATTCTCAGCCTATGGCGCCATTTGGGAAAGCCCTGGAGCCTACAGGAGGTGGGTCTGGCTGCAGAAAGTATGCAGTAGAGGTGGGCTTTGAAGGACAGACTAGCCCTGGTTTTTGCCCCAGGTTTCTGAGCCTAGATCACACACTTCTATGTCCACCGTTCCTCCATGCCTTTTCTGCCATGATGGACTGAAAACCTTTGACCCAAGAGCCCAGGTGCGCTTTTCCTCCTCAAGCGGTTTCAGTCAGGTGTTCGGTTGCAGCCCTGCAAAAGAACCTAGTAAATCGATGAAACGCATTTTGAGTTAGTGTTTTAAAATAAAAAGTGTGTGTGTGTTGGGGGGATGTTATTCTACCTCTGGAGTTGTGACAAGAGCTTACGTGACAGAGGTGGGGACTCCAGGGCATGGATGGAGGAGTGGGTTCTGAGTCAGGAAACAGGAGTCCTTGGTGAGGTTGGTGGGTTCTCAGCCACCAACAGCAGAAGTGCGAGCTTGGGTGAAGGGGCAGGGGGTTCTGGGACAGGCCCAAGGTGGACCCCAGACAAAAATGAGGATTCTAGGCCATGACAGAGATGCATGCTGGGATTGGAAGCAGTAGGTTCGAGGACAGACACAGATGGGCTGTGGGCTGGCATCCCACTCCACGCTCCCAGACCGCCCATGCACTGTTCCTCGGAGCCCACGTTTCCCTGGGAGCTCGTGGCGCACTGTTCCCAGGCCCTGCTCAGCAGCCCTTTCCCTCTAGTGAGCTGGCTAGAACTGGCCGCTGCTGGCTAGACTGGGCCTCCCTGTGGGCAGGCGCCAGGTCTGCAACAGCTCCAGTGGGCAGCGCCCAGTCGGGGCGCGGAGCCGCGGATCTTCCAGGCTGTTCCATTTGCAATTTCATCCCACGTGTCCGCGGGGCCTCAGTGTGTGGGATCCATCGCAGGCAAGAGGGGCGAGGGGAAGGACACCGAGGGGAGGAGATGCTGGAGGGAGGACCGAGCGGAAGGGATGCGGGAGGGAGGACCGAGCAGGACTCAGGGCGATTGAAACACGAAGACCGGGGACCTGATGCGCGCACCCGGCGCGCGGAGCCCCCCGCGGACACGCGCGGCAGGTGCACGCGCCGGGGGTCCCGCCCCTCCGCCCCCTCCCCGCCACCGGGCGCGCGCGGCATTGTGGGAGTTGTGGTCCTCAGGGCCACGGAGCGCAGCGCGGGCGGCATCTGCTCGGCGGGGCTCGCGGCTCGGACCGGGCGGCGGCTGCGGGCGCGGCAGGGGGCGGCCGCGTCCCCGGAGCAGTGGCGTCGCCCCGGTTCCTGCAGCCGCCCGCGCAGGTAAGCTGCGTCTCCCGGGCTGCGGAGCTGCGGAGGACGATGCTCGGGGCGCCCGCTCCTGCATCCCGGGCCGGCCCAAGGCCCGCGGTCGCCTAGCACCGGCTGCGTGCTGAGTGCTGCTCGGGGCTGGATCGCGCAGCGCAGCATCACCCCCACTTTGTCCCCTCTCCCTCCTCCTCTCTTTCAACCTCCTCCATCGCCTTTTCCCTCGGTCCCCAGCTCCCCATCAGCATCGCCCACTTTGGCCCACCTTCTTGTCCCCCTTAACACTTTTCTAGGTAGCCCTTACCTCACCATCTCCTCCCCTGACTACAGGCATCACCACCTGCGTTAACGCATCTTTCTGACCTCTCTCCTGTCGTACTCTCCAGGGCCTGTGACACTGGAGGGAGACCGTGAGGAGGGAAGGTCCCTAGAGGGAAGGGCTTGTCTCAGGACAGCTCTCTGGCTCCCTGGTGAAAGATAACAAGCGACGCAGCCGGCCCTGTCCTCCCCTGTGTTGTGCTGTACCTTGGGGGGGCTTTCGGGGTTGCCTGGCTTCACCTCAGGGTGACCCTGGCTCTTTAGCATCAGAAAGCTGGTCATCTGATCCGGGTTAACTGGGTCAAGTGGGGACTGTCTCCCCAGGCATTCCTCATGTCAGAAGTTATCTTTGATTGGACTTGAATTTGGTCTTTATTCCCTAGAGCCTGGGCTCTTTGAGATCTGAGGTGCATGGCAGCATGATGCCCATCCCTGATGGGCACAGATGTGTGAAGCAAGCCAGCAGTGTGCATCCACCGTCCTCACTCTACCAAAACCAGAGTTTTGTTTTCTTTTCACAGATCAGCTCTGGACTTACATGTCCCTCCTGGGGTGCAGGGACAGCCAGCCTCGTGGGGCTCTAAGTGAATAGGAGGTACAAGCTCCATTTCTTACTGCTGGATTTGGTCTTGTGGAGAGGTTAGGGTCTTTCCCTGCTGACTCTTTTACTGTTCTACCTTAGGGAGGGTTCTTGTCTGCTTTGTGGGGAATGAGACTGTTCTGAGGGGAAGGGTTGTTGGCCCGGTGGTGGAGAGCTCTCCTAACCATCCACCTGGTGTGTGTGTGTGTGTGTGTGTGTGTGTGTGTGTGTGCTTTTGTAAATGAGCAGGTTGGTGGGGACTCAGTTTCACAGGTCATGTACTACCACCAGCTCAGTCTCAGGGCATTCAAGGAGACCTAACTGCTGAAGGCAATTTTAGAGTTGCAGTTAGGGAAGGAATGTGTTTCCTCAAAGAATCTGTGAACACCAGGTGAGTGTCTCACACGGAATTTTGGGAATCCTGGACTGTCTTGAAGAGAGGTGCAAAGAAGACACCTTTCTGGGGCCTTTTCCCTTTTCCCAAAGAGGAAACAGCCTGGGTTGACGGTATCACTCATGGAGGAGGGGTAGGTGACAACAAACTTAACACCCTGGCTCTACATCTTGAGATGAAACTAGCTTCTCATCTCCACATCCCTGTACTTTTCCTAGAAGCATAAGAGTCCCCATGAATATTCAGGATGTGTGTTTCTGACTTCCTAAACATTATAGCCAAGTGATTCTTTATTCAGCCGACACCAGGAGGGCGCCAGTAGGTGGTGGATGAGCACCAAAGGTTTTCCTTGAGTCCAGGAATGGACACCACCCGAGTCAGCCTTTGCCTTCTGCTTGTGGTGAGAACCTAGGGACACTCTGCACCTTTGGTTTGCCTGTTGATCACACATCGCGGGTTTACCATGACGTTATCCCTAGCCAGCTGCTGGATAAAAACTCTGAAGCTTAGATAGGGAAGTGCCCTATGAAAGGCAGGTGTTTATACCTGGTCTAGCCTATGTCTAGTTTGGATGTGTAACTTCTCTGCTATGCTGCAGACTTCCAAGGCCTAGCTGGTCCAGGCGGTGGGAGACTCAGTTTTGCTGTTGTTGTACCCCATTCTCCCCAAGGGGAGGAGGGAGGAGCACTGAGTGCTCCCAGCTTTGTTCCTCCAGTGATGGAGAGCTTTCAGGGGAACTCAGGCCCAGCTGTTTGCACCGCCTTGGAGAAGGGAGCGTTTCAGAGAAACTGGGGGACACTCTGGGTTCTAGAGACGGGGCCTTGGAAGGCTTCTGCTTTCCCTTTTGTGACCCTGTGGGTGAGGCCACTAGGTCACCTCACAGCTGAGAGGCAGAAAGAGCTGTGTGTCTGCCACAGAAGTCTCTCCAGGGCACCCACTTGCCTTTCTGAAGTGATATTAGTCTGACTTACAGTGTGCTTGAGAAGAGAAGGGGAACCACCACCGTGACAGCTCTCTGCTGTTTTGATGATGTATTTCCATCCTCCTGAGACAATTGTTATTTAGGACTTTTCTAGTCATAACTTTCATGTGGCTGTTTTCTGGTTTCCATCCCAGGTTTGGACATAATGAAAACCCATTCACAGTGACTGACAGCACTTGCTAATGGGACATAAGGAAGCGCCCCTCCACCCGCTGCATTGACTTTTACCAGTGGGCCCGGTTGACAGGCCTCTCTCTGCATCAATGGAGCCCTTGGCAGGAACCGAGGGACAGTGGCAGCCATGCCTCCCCCTGCTCCAGCCACTCCTTCTGCCTTCTGCTAACCTGCATGCTGTGGGTGCCCCAGCGATCCCCCGAGGACCGATCCCCTGAGGCAGCTTCACTCTGAGTACTGAGTCCCTCAAGATGTGGCTGGAGTGGCTGGTAGCCTGGAGCTGGTCTCTGGACGACCTAAGGGACTGCATTGCCACCGGCATCCAGTCCGTGCGGGACTGTGACAGCACAGCCGTTGTCACTGTGGCCTGCTTACTGGTCCTGTTTGTGTGGTACTGTTACCACGTGGGCCGAGAGCAGCCCCGACCCCACGTGTCCGTCAACTCCCTCCTGCAGGGCGTGGATGCCGATGGATTACAAAACGGGTCCATGTACTGCCAGTCTCCGGAGTGTGTGTGCTGCACGCGCCACGACGGTTTCAACCAGAAGCTCTACCACAACCTGCAGGAGTATGCTAAGCGGTACTCATGGTCCGGCATGGGCCGCATCCACAAGGGCATCCGGGAGCAGGGCCGCTACCTCAGCAGCCAGCCCTCCATCCAGAAGCCCGAGGTCTTCTTCCTACCTGACCTCCCCACTACGCCCTACTTCTCCAGGGACGCCCAGAAGCACGACGTGGAGCTGTTGGAGCGGAACTTCCAGGTTATCCTCTGCGAGTTTGAGACGCTCTACAAGGCCTTCTCCAATTGCAGCCTCCCGCAGGGGTGGAAAGTGAACAGCGCCCCCAGTGGGGAGTGGTTCACCTTTGACTTTGTCAACCAGGGCATTTGCGTCCCCAGGAACTGCAGGAAGTGCCCTCGGACTTACCGCTTGCTTGGCAGCCTCCGGACCTGTATTGGGAACAATGTTTTCGGGAATGCCTGCATCTCAGTGCTGAGTCCTGGGACTGTGATCACGGAGCACTATGGACCCACAAACATCCGTATCCGGTGCCACCTAGGTATGTGGAGGGGGCATAGCCCTGGCATGCACATTCACGGAGTAAGAAGGTGCCTTTCCCTCTTGGGTGCTTTGATCAAATTCCCGGTGGCATTCAGCTGTGTGCCAAGGCACGCACCTGTAGTCCAAACACTCAAGAGACTGAGGCAGAAGGGTTAGAGGACTGGCCTGCACCGTATCTGTGTACTGTACGCATGTGAGGCCAGAGGTCAACCTTGAGTCTTGTTTCTCAGGAGCTATCTACCTTGTTTTTATAGGATCTCTCTGGGAACCGGGGCTCGCTGGCTAGGTTAAGCTGGCTGGTCTCAAGCGCAAGGGGGAAATCTATCACTCTGTCACCAACTCCCCAGCCCTGTGCCACAGTGCCTGGCCGGTTCACATGCTGAAGTTCCAACTCGGGTCCCCATGGCTGTACCACAAGAGCTTTTGCAAAACTGAGCCATGTCCCCAGCCCCAGAAACGTTTTGTTTTCTTGGTGGCAGTCTGCAAACAACTGTGGCAGCAGAATGTGGTTCTCGCCTCCTTCTTATCTCTCACGCTTTGATTTATCCCCCTTTGGTGCTGGAGATGGAACCTGGGCATCACGAGTGCCACCCGGCCCTATGCCAACCTAAACCTAGTATGTGGAAGGAAAAGCCCTGTCTGAAAGAACTTTGGAGGGGAGGATGGTAACAGTGTCCTCTGTCTTTCCTGTCCATTACCTGAGCTGCTGGCCACGTGTGGCTGCCGAGGGCTGGGCTGCAGTCAGTACGACAGCTGACGCAGGACCCATGGAGGATCTGACGATGACAGAGGTCCCCGATGGTGCCCCGGGGGCTGTGAGAGATGCTTAAAGTTTCTGAGTAACTGTGGATAAACGGTGTCCAGTATTGTGGCCACTATTCAAACTCTAGGAATCATGTGCCCTGTGTGTGTGGCGTGCGAACTGAGTCTCAAGCTAAGCTGCTTTTGTATCTAGCCCCGTGCTGAGCCAGCTGTGCTGTGCAGGACAAGTTGCTTTCTTCCTCGGAGCTCAGAAGTGAGGCAGCAGTTCTCCCGTGGGGAGCTGGTAAGGGGAGGCATGTCTCAGAGCGGTCACCAGGGCTAGGGCCAGAGTGAGGTACATGGGGGCAGATTTCACAGCCATGTGGCATCTTCTTCCTGGTGAAGGGGACAGAAGCACTGGCCTTACTGGTGAGTGTGTTACGGCAGTGTGCTGAGCCAGGCGGCAGCTGTGAGAGGTGGTGCTGGCCGACTTCAAAACACGAGGGAAGTCCTGTGCAGGCTGAGGCGGGGTTCCCTAGTGTGCTTTGCAGGGAGCCTGTGCCGCTTGCCAAGTCCCCCACCCTGTCTCGCCCCAGCAGCTCTGCTCCCTCTGCTCTGTGAGTGAGGACTCTGGGTAAGGTAAGGTTTGGACCGAGAAGGAGACGTGGCACCGTCAGAGGGCTGCTGTGTGTGTGTGTGTGTGTGTGTGTGAGGGGGGCAGGGAGGGAATTTGACAGGCAGGCAGGACAGGGTGGAAACCTGAAGCCGGAGTCTGGATCCATGGGAAACTGTGGGGCTGGGCAGGGTCTGAGTCCCCATAGACCTCACTGCCTCTCTGCAAAATGGACACATAGCTCCAGTGCTACGGAGAAGTTTGGGGACATAACTCACTAAGTGGCCATTTGGCACAGTCCCTGGCAGTCTCCTCCTGAGTGTGGTGGTGGCTCTCTCAATCAGACGATGCTCTGTAAGGCATGGCCTCTGCCCCAGAAAACTGGGCCACAGGGCTCTGGAGGCCAGCAGATCTGGGCTCAGGTCCTCTCTCAGACTCCACTGTCAGGCCCTGGAAGCCAAGCTCTTTTCTGAAACGGGGGTGCTCAACGCTGCCATCAGGGCAGTTTGAGGAGCAGAATAAAGCCGTTTGTGCATGTGCAGTTCTTGGCAGGCAGAGGCCATCACTGCTACCAGGTAGGCTTCGATCTGCACGTTGGCTTTGGTTAATAAACCTCTGGTGAGGATCCGCCAAGGGCGCTGAACCACAAACAGAGCTAGAAGGCTGAGGTAGGACAGACCATGCGGGAGCAAATGGTAGACTTGGGCCAGGCTGGGGCCTGAGGCTGTTGGCAATGGAAGTGAAGCTTTTCTTCTGAAAGGTGTTGCTTTGTGGGCGCTTTTGATTTACACTGTACTGGATGAACCTGAGTCTCATGCATGCTGGGCAAGCGCTGAACCACTGAGCTGCATCCTCAGCTACTGTGCTGTTCAAAAGCTTTGGGGTGCAGAGGAGGGGAAGCCTTGGGGACTGATGCGGTAGGACCCCAGGTGTGTTGAGTCAGCAGGTGTGGACTCCTGTGCTAATGCCTGATGAGCACATACCACTCGTGCTGTGTGTGCATTCGCGTGTAGAATGTGCACACCTTGTCGTCATGATCGTGCCCTTCTCAGGCCGGCCAGTAACTTGCAGGAGATAGCGAGAGTGAGTCTTTGATGTCCCTGGGTGCAGCAGGAAATTGTCCTTTGAAGAGGTCCTGCTGTGGGGTGGCAGTGTACAGAAGAAGTCTGTCTGAACTCAGCATCCCTGGATTCCCATGGGTCCCTAGACTAAGCACCAGGAGTTCCTGAGGTCATGGAACTCCTGATTTAACGTAAGCTAAAGAGTCTAGGACTCAGACCAGATGAAACCTGCGAAGGAGTTTTGCTGAGGAACTAGGTGGCAGCCTAGTCCCCTGTCCCTAGAAAAACTGACCTATCTGTTGGGTTGTGCTGTTACACATGCTGGGTGGCTATCAGAGAACAGAAGAGGGCTGGGGGGGGGGGCGGTGGCTCAGCAGGTGAAGGCACCTGCACGACAACCCTGGTGATCTGAGTTTCGTCCCCAGAGCCCACAGTGGAAGGACAGAACCGCGTCTTGTAACTTGTCCTGTAATGCTCACTCACAGACAGTGCCAGGTACACCCCATACAACACTAATACAAACTTTTAAATTAAGAAAGAACAGAAAGAGCTGGGTGGTCACTCAAGAGGCTAAGGTAGGAGAATTGAGAGTCCAAGGCCAGGTGTGGAACACTGTGAGACCCTGTCTGAAGAAGCCACACAGGAAGCCCAGAGGTATGACTCTCATGGATCCAAAGCTGGAGGTCCAAGGTGGAGCTCTGCGAGCCTGTGGCTGCTCTGGCCGCTAGGTGGAGGTGTCTTAGTTAGGGTTACTATTCCTGTGAGAAAACACCATGACCAAAAGCAGATTGGGGAGGAAAGGGTCTATTTGGTTTACACTTCCACATCGTTGTTCATCATCAAAGGAAGTCAGGACAGGAACTCAAGCAGGGCAGGAACCTGGAGGCAGGAGCTGATGCAGAGGCCATGGAGAGGTGCTGCTCACTGGCTTGCTCCCCATGGCTTGCTCAGCCTGATTTCTTACAGAACCCAGGACCACAGCCCAGGGATGGCTCCACCCACAATGGGCGGGGCCTGCTTTCTTACAGAACCCAGGACCACAGCCCAGGGATGGCCCCTCCCATAGTGGGCGGGGCCTGATTTCTTGCAGAACCCAGGACCACAGCCCAGGGATGGCTCCACCCACAGTGGGAGTGGCCCTCATCCGTCAATCACTAATTAAGAAAATGCCCTACAACTGGATCTCATGGAGGCAGAGTCAACTGAGGCTCCCTCCTTTCAGATGACTCTAGCTTGTGTGTCAAATTGACAGAAGACCTGCGAGCACAGTGGGTGTGGTGCCTCTTGCTGTGACCTCATGTGATAGAAGGGTCCATTTTATAAGTATTCGTGACCTAATCCCCAAGGATCCCTAACGCCTTCATCTCAAGAGTGGTCTTAGTCTCTAAATTATGGGTCACAGGCAGCCCAGACTGTGAACTCCAGAGTGTGCGGAAGCTTTCCACTGTTCCCCAGAGCAGCCCAGTTCCACCTTTTAGCATCCTTTAAACCTGGCCACCTTCACTCTCAATCCTGTGTTTCCCCCCAAGGTCTGAAGACTCCCAGTGGCTGCGAGCTGGTGGTGGGGGGCGAGCCCCAGTGCTGGGCAGAAGGACGATGCCTGCTCTTTGACGATTCCTTCCTGCACACTGCATTCCATGAAGGTAGGCGTCTCTCCCACAGCTTGCCCACCTGCTTGCCTTGCGGTTCGTAGACTTTTTAAAGAGAAGTTTTAGAGTACCAGAGAGTTCTGAGCTCCCTGCCCCCCATGTCACCTTCCCATGTACAGTCTGTCTATGTAGGCAGCTGTTATTACAGGTGGCATGTAATTAAGCTGTCTTGACATCATCACATTCCAGCTGGCTGTCAGTGCCAGACATTCTGTGGGTTGGGACAACAGCGTCCAGTCTGTGTCCACCATGCACATCTCACGGCCCTGCTCCCTTTTCCCTCCCTTTTTCTCATTCATCCACCTTGCTTGCTGTCATGGGAGGCCTCATGAAGATCCCCCATCTGGGAAGGGGAGGTCTTCCCAGGCCTATTAGCTCAGGCCACATTGAGCTGTGCCAGGGCTAACCTGACCCCCTTATGTTCCTCCTCCCCAGGTTCTGCTGAGGATGGCCCACGGGTGGTTTTCATGGTGGATCTCTGGCACCCCAACGTGGCAGCTGCTGAGCGGCAGGCCCTGGACTTCATCTTTGCTCCGGGACGATGAGGACGTTGCCTGGGTGGACTGTGGGACAGCCCGCCCTGACCTTGCCCTGATCCACACGCTGGAAGCATGAATGGCTTCCTGCTACTGTGGGGTGTCTTTCCTTTGGTTACTGGGAACTTCCTAGGTTTCTTTCCCCTTCCAGTTATTTGCTGGGACTTCTGGCATCCTAGTGTGTCCCTTTGGCTGTGACCAGAGACTCTGTGCCTCTCCAGTCTGTGTCACTTTGCTACCTGCTGTCTTCTCTGTGTTCTGGAATAGAGTAACCAAATGGCTATTTGTCTAAAATGCAGTCATCTCAAACTTATGTAGCTGTCTCAAGAAAAAAGCAAACAGAAACAAAACAGAACGCCACAGGCCAGAAGCCATTGAGCCTGACAGCTTGGCCTCTGATGCTGGGGTTCTGAGGTCCCTTCAGTGTCCCAGGGCAGGAAGCAGCCTGCAGCCTACACATCTGGTTGGCTTCATTATGGGCTTACCAGACATCATCAGAGTGGTGCATAGGTCAGGGCCCAGGGAATCCATCATTATCGCTGTCACCCAAAATCTGTCAAGTCCTGGTGGTTATGACTGACGCCTTTTCTTTAA
This sequence comes from Lophiomys imhausi, assembly GCA_907164525.1. Lineage (NCBI taxonomy): Eukaryota > Metazoa > Chordata > Mammalia > Rodentia > Muridae > Lophiomys > Lophiomys imhausi. The sequence goes on along the minus strand of CAJQZJ010018538.1, from coordinate 2,332,403 downwards.
CCACAGCTTCCCACAGAGCCGAAGAGCAGTGAGGGCTCTCAGGTCAGCCACAGAACAGGGATCCACTCAGCTCACTGCCTACAGAAGCCAACTGCCGAGCCAGGCCTGACACATGCTGCTGCTGAGGTTTGGAGTGCACCAAGCTTGGCAGGAACCATGCTGGGCTGAACCTGTGCCACCGGCCATGTGACCAGAGTGCCCGTCATGTTTTGGAGTGTGTTGCCTAAGAGTTGATGTTGTGTCTGATTGTAATCGTGCTAGAGTCATCCGAGACGGCAAGAGTCATCCCCATGTCTGTCAACACAACTCAAGCCTAAGGGTGTAAGGACACCAGAGAGAGCTACAGACCCCAGGATCCACAGACATGGCTCCGATTCTTTCGTCTCTAGGGAAGACACACAGTTCTTGTCCCAAAGTGAAGGCCAGCCAGAGGCCCTGAGTCCTGCTGATGTGAGAATGTAGCTAGCCAGCCATTCTCAGGACACTCTGGGAGTGGTAGCCATGGGTGTTGTCTAGAGCAGGACAGAATGGACAGCTGGCCTTATGTACAGGTCCAGGGTTAGGTCCAAATGCAAACCAGCCACCTTTGGAATGCAACTTGATGAAGCCAGTCCACAATGGAGGGAAGAGCAGCCAGAATGTGTCTCTACTCAGAGGTGGGGAGGGAACCATTGGGCTCCAGAGCTTCTGCACTCGGGGTCTTGACAGAGACCCTCAAAGTGCATGACTACCACATATCTTGTCTTCCCACACCACACACCAGGGACATGGGTGGGGAACAGGAAGTAAATAAAGAGCTTGCTGACAAATGATGTGGTCAAGTAGCTCGTGAGAGAAACCAGGGCCTGGGTGGCAAGAAGTGACTGGCTGTCTTGGGGGCGTGGCTCTTGGTTTCTGAGTCCCATCACATAGATGGCTGAGACCACCGTCAACAGTGGACGAGACCAAATGGCCGTCTTAACAGAGAGGACTAGGATGTGGCTCGGGGTGGAGCACAGGCCTCGCATGCCTGAGGCCCTGAGTTCCATCCCCACCACATACGGTGAGTAAGTGTGGGTGGGAACAGGCAGCAGCTCTCTACAATGTTAAGTCAGCTCAAATGGTAAAATGGACATTTGTATTATAAGAATGACAAATTCTTACATTTTCTTTGGGTGGGGGGGGGACATCTTCAGGAAAGCTGGACTCAGGCTCGGCTCCTGGAGTTCACTCTTCTGGAGGGCCAGTCTCAGTTGGTTGCCCTGCAGCTAAGACCTATCACAGAATAAGCAGGTGCTGGGTAGGTGTGAGACCCCTCTGCATAGCAAAGCCACCGTGCCTGAGAAGGGGCAGAGAAAGGTAGCTTGTTGCCCCTAAGAAGAGAGCACAGTGATAACAGCCAGATGACCCCGGGGCCGCCTGACGGTAGCTGTTGGCACACATGCCCAGTGCCAGGGAACAGCCATACTGGGCTATTGCACCAGGAAGGGAAGAACACTCTCATGGGGCCATGCTTCTTACTCTCCTCCAGGCGCCCCACCAACTAAGCAGTTTTGGGGACATTTCCATGTCATTAGGACCACTGGTCATGAGAGCAAGCCAGTACCATTAGGTCCTTAGACCCTAAATCCCCTTTCCTGTCCACTACCTCTCCAGGGTTGCGTTCTTTGGTGACAGTCGAGCGCTTGATTGCATACAGCAGAGACCGGTCTTTGGTGGCCCATGCCCACCCCACAGCAGCTGCCTTCTCTGTTCTGTGGTGGGATGCAGACCTCTCTATATTTTGGGAGTCGTTGCTGTTGTGGTTTGAATAGCTGGGGTTGAGGGTCACTGCTCTGGGTAGCAAGGATGGTAAAGGCCTAAGCCATCTTCTATGTGATGCTGGGCCATCCACCTGACCCTGGTCTCTAGAACAGCCAGTTTGCAATTCTTGTCAACAGAATCCTGGGCACTGGGGTGTTGTTTGAAGTGCTGGGGATGGATCCCAAGGTCTTGCACATACTATCCAAACACCCTACCACTGAGCCCTGGCACAAAACCCCACACTAAGCCCATGGATTTCATGTCTGGCAAATGTCAAGTTGAGGGCTGGACCCCTGACCCAGGCCTGACCAACCAGTCTCCTGAACACCTATCCTGTTAAGTCAGGGTTGGGCACATGACCCAAGATCTTATGCTGGGACCATTGAGAAAGAGACAGCTAAGAAAGCCCATGCAGGAACCATAGGAGACTGGCTGTCCCCACTTGTGGGGTCCACCTGCATCCTGATGCAGCTTTGCTCGAAGCCAAACCTGCCTGTTGCTTGTTAGGTTCCATGAGAAAAGACAAGGCCCTTGATCGTGAGCCAAGTTTGAGTTGTGCTTTTTGTCCTGTGCCACCAAGAAGTCCCAACCCACTCAGTCTTGCCCATGGCACAGGTCTCATGCTTGTTTCATTAGCTTAGCCTGGCTTTTCAATCACACAGTTTGAGGTCAGCATTTCAACAGATTGGAGGCCCTGTGCAGGTGAGCACATGCACACAGGCTGGGAGCCAGTGCTTCTCTGAGGATCCCCACTCCGAGGCAGGCGCCACTGCCAGCAGCCTTCCCCGACATTTGCCTCCCCAGCTGACCGCCGCTAACCAGATGTAAACACAGAGAACAGGACAGAATGAGGCCACATAGAGCTGCTGACAGACGGCCACAGACAAACTCAGGCAGACCGCAGTGCTAGGTGGCAGGAGGTGTACATGTTGGACTGATCACTTCCCGTCGCCTTCCCAGGTAACTTCTGGTCACCTCCCTTTTATCTTTCTCCCTAACCCCACTTCCCAAATGTGAGCCAACCCCAAGTTCATGGTGAGGGTGTTAAGGGGTTTTTGTTTGGTTTGTTGCATGGCTGGGGATGGAACCCAGAGCCACATACATGGTGGGTTGTACCCCACTGCTAAGATTCTAGGCACTCACTTTACCATACTGGGGGATTCTGGGCAGGGGTTCTGCCACTGAGCTATGCCCCAGCCCCTCACTGAGGGAGTCTAGGCAGGAGTTCTACTACTAAGCCACACCACCAGAGTGAAAACACATTTAAAAAACAACAAAAAAAAGAGAGATGGAGCTCAGTAGTAGAACCTAGCATGTGTGAGGCCCAACATTCCACCCCAGCAGTTGTGCTAGAGACGCCAGCCCTTTCTTTGTCATTTCTCCTCAGCAAAGACTTGCAGTTTCCCGTGATTTACACTATGGTGACCCACAGGCAGCTTAAGGTGGGAGGAGAGCTATGCCACAGGGACTCTAGTGCTCAGATCTGGCTGCCCTGCTGGAGCCTGTGCACTTAAGATCTCAGGTGAGGACATGCACCCAGGTCCCACCTTGGTGCTGAGGCCCAACACAGCTGACATCCTGGACCCACCCAGAATGCCTTTTCCAGAGGAGCCAGGAGGGCTAGCATATTCTAGACTTTAACAAGAGGACAAAGACACTGACCAAGCTGAGTGGGGTAGGGGTGGAGGGACATAGAGCATGACAGCAACCATTCACTGTCCCTGGTAATAAGTGCTGTGATGGGGAGTCCAGGCTGAAGCTGGCACCAGCTTAGCAGCTGGGGAGGAGAGTGAACGTGATGCCTCTAGCAGCCTCCGCAGGCCTCCGGCCCAAGCCCCAAGCCACTGTCTTGGCATGTCGAGCCTGGCTATAGGAAGGTGGGACAGAGAGGGAGTGCCACTCAGCAATTCTCAAGCAGCCTCTGGACACCTGCCAGGGTTCAAAGACATGCAGGAAAAACATGTGGCAGTTCTTTCCTCACAGAGAGGAATGGTGGTTATCTGCCACCTCTCCTGCCACTCTCTTCAGAAGCCAGCAGGTGAGGAGCGGGAGCAGGTGTGCATACTTGTGGGAGTGGGTGCAGACTGAGTAAGCCAGTGCACGTCTCCCCTGCACTGCTGTCTATGTCTCAAGATGGTGGGCACCTGACATCCATCAAGTAGACTAGCTCCCTCGTCCACCGGCGGGTCCATCCACTTACAGTCCATTTTCTCTGGGCTACAGGCCACAAGCCATCCCCAGAGACAGCCACAGCCTTCGAGAAGCCCCACCACCAGCTTCCCACCCTCTTGGAGAGGTGACCTTCCAGCCAAGAACAGGCAGAGCCTCTCATCCTGAGGCTCCTGTCATAGGCTGGCACCTCAGCACCCTCACCAGGCCTGCCTCTCCCACAGGCTACCTAGACCTACTGCACATTCAGAGTTCAGTTTGCAGATGCTTGGGTATGGTAGAATCCCGCAGCAGCTTTAACAAATGATGGCAAACTTACTGGTGTGAACATCCAGAATTCCCCTTCACAGGCTCTCAAGCAGGTCCAACCAATGCTTCCTGGCACCCAGTAACCACTGGCTTCCCCATCAACATCCCTGTTCACGCAGCCCCTCTCTCGGTGACTCATCTCTCTCAGCTTTGTGTCAGAGGCACTGAGAATGGCACTCAGGGCCTGCCAGGACACCATGGGGCACCACAGGACTGTTACCACGTTTCACTTGGAAACATTGTGAATGGATGTGCTCATGTCTCCCAAGGGGCCCAGGCCATCTTTCCCCAGTGGAGACAATGGCCAGATGAATCTCTCCTGGGAATATGGGCCCCCCAGAACTCTCATGGTGGGACAGGGAATAGCCCCAGCAGGGCTCGATGTTCTCTTTCCTCCTAGTTTCTGCCGTAGACAGTGTGTGGAGTCTTTTATTCGAGCACACAGTGACACTCTGGGTGTCAACTACGAAGCTGTACATGGAGCTCTCTTGTAGACCATGTCATGGAGGGCCTGGTGCTAACCCAGTACAGTGGGAGTCGGCCACAGAGCCTCTGCTGTGGGAACATCCTACTTTTAGGGGGTGATTTGGGGAGTGTGGGCTTGGGGTTGTGCGCAAACGGTCTTGAAAGGCCAGGCAGCTAGAATGTCAGACCAGAAAGCTGAGGGTGGATGCTCCTTCCCGGCAGCTTCCAGGCCAGCCACCAGCTGTAGAGACAGCAGGAGCAGCACCAGGTATCCCCCTGGACTCAGAGAGGCCTCAGTGGAACCTCCATGGCAGAAGGTAATGGAATGCGAGGAGGGTCTGCAGGAAAGCTTGGTGTTAGCCCAACAGCCCGAGTTTAACACCAGGATTGGCTTGGGGAAGGAAACATGGAAAGCACAGAGGAATGCCTGGAGTGTTTCAGGACCTCAGTTCCAGAGTTAGCCTGATGCTGGGAACCATGAGGGGCTCTACAGACCTGAGGGAAGCAACTCTTAAGGTTCCCTTTGGCAGAACTGGATATATGTGTGTGTGCATGTGTATATATATATATATATATATATAGACACACATAACTGTCAATAGCAAGTACCTCCCTGTTTCAGGCAACAAGAGCCCCAACTGAGCTATAATCAGGAATAGGGAAGGGCCTTTCCACACCTCCCCTGCCACTGCCCATCCACACCCCATCTAGGCAGCCTAGAACCAGGGAATGCATCCTGAGATCCAACCCTCCATTTTCTACAAAGAACAAACAGAGCCATGGGCTTCTGTAACATCCTCTCAGGCTGCACAAGGGACCAGTGAGGCTGGGGCAGGAGGCAGTTGGGTCTCTGGGGCACTGTGTTGGGGGGAGGTGGGACTTCTCCTGGGAAGAACCTACGAACACATACCCTCACTTCACACCCCAACTTCACCTGCAGCTGGCAGAGCAATCTGGAGCCTGGCAGGACTGGCAGATCCACTCCCAACCAGGTTCCCAGGCAGCTGGCTGAGGCAGTAGTTCCTCATAGGGCTGTACCATCAGGGTACCTGTGTGTCCGCAAGACATGTGGCCCACACCCACCAAATAATAGGTCAAGAGAGGTGTGTGTGTTAGTAGTGATTGAGGCCAGAGTCTCATGCCAGTCAAGCACCTCACCTCTGGGCTAAACCCTCAGTCCTTCCTTATTTTCTGGTTTGGCCTCAGCATGAGCTCACACAGGGTTGCTCGGGGCTTCTTCCTGCCTTGCTCCAGAGCCAACATTACAGGTGTGGACTACCAGATGGCTAAGCGGGCAAGAGTGAGCACACAGCACAAACATGAGGATCTGAGTTCAGATCCCTCGCACCCACATAAAGACCTTTGTGGCCATATGCTGAGCACCAGGAGTTTAGCTCATTTTGGTGAGACCTGTCTCAAAGGAATAAGGTGGTGAGTGACAGGACATACCATGTCCTTCTCTGTACACACACACATACACACACACGACATACCATGTCCTCTGTCCTACACACACACACACGACATACCATCTCCTTCTCTGTCCTACACACACAAACACACATGTTCACACACACGACATACCATGTCCTTCTCTGTCCTACACACATACACACATGTACACACACGCGCGCATGTGTGCACACACACACGACATACCATGTACTTCTGTCCTACACACACACACACATAAACACCACTCAGATATGCCCATCCTCAGGAGGGAACGTTTTCCTGACTTATAGAAAAGCCTCTGGGGACATTTCTACAGACCCTACATACAGGGTCCCACCCAATGGTGTTCCTCGTACTGTCACGACTGGACTTTGACATAAGCTTCCTGGGGAGGCACACAGCTGCACACAGCACTGGTTCTGGAATGAGTGTTTCAAGTGCAGAGTGCTGCTGGGCTCAAAGCAGCCCCACCAAGGGGGAAGGAGAGTTACACTCTGCAGACAGCCCCGTATTGCACGTGGGCAGAGGGAGGTCGGTGACATCCCTGGCCTGGAAAGGGCTTTCTGGAAGAGTCCTCAAGCATGGGCAGTTAGTAAAGCCACAAGCAGGAAGTCACGACACCTCTGAGCTCCTGAGTCCCAAGTTCTGACATACTGAGGTTAGGGCCAAGCCTTTGCAGCAGTGAGCAAAAGGAGAGTGTGCTGATGGAGCAGCCCTCAGCAAAGCGCGGTATAAATCCATCATGAGATTTCTTGAGAGCTGGCAACAAACTGGGAATGAGTTTCTTTCCAGAAGAACTAGCCAGGCGTGGAGATCAATATGCCTGTGCCTGGCTGGAAGCAGGACCCTCGTGACAGGGAGGTCAACCTTGGCCAGCCACAGTTGGAGGGGCCTCGGGGAGAAGAGACTGGGGGTCACTGTGGTTTATGTCCCTGTAGACAGGCACACTGGTGTGTACAGTCCATGGGAAACACAGCCAGCCCTCCAGATCCATGATTCAGTACGCGTGAGGCCACGGATATATGGGAAGAGAGTCACGTGTTCTCACCATGCAGACCCAACAGCATAGTACAGAAACTCCCTCCACAGCAGGCCTGTGGGATTGGTGCTGCCAATCACCTGAGATGAGTTCAGTCTGTAAGTTGGTGCGTACACAGATGCTCTGTGCCCTAACATAAACACCTTCAGAATCCTCCATGGAGACTGCCCGGCACATTCCCGTGTAAAGCGTACACACTGACCTTCACTTCATCACAGAAATGCCAGCCAGGTACTCAGAACTCAGTTTGGTCATTCTATTTTGGAGCCCTGGGGAATGTGTTTCATAGACCTGGAACTCAGCACCACGAGGTTGCAAAGCACCATGGGTACCTTGAGTAGACTGTCAGTGAGATCCCACGACTGCGTTCTTGAGCCTGCAGCCCATTCTGCGCAGCCTTCTAGTCACTTGCACATGGCAGAAGCTGAGCCGGCTCAGTCTCATCCAGCCGCACTGAGGAGCAAGGTTCTGCTCAGCCCTTCACGCGGGGACACTGCACAGCCCAGGTGACAGACACACGGGCTGCACAGCTCACAGCAGGTTCACCCCATGCTTCAGAAGCTTCCTCCTGGCCTTGCCTATGAGGCTGAAGGCGCAGTCCTGGGGGTTCGGGAAGCCAGAACTGCGGGCAGTGGGTGCCAGCTGCTGGAAGTAGGTCTCCTGGGCAGGGTTGCAGCAGGCGTACACTGCCGTGGAGGCATTCCTATTGGGGAGAAGAGGACAACAGCTCAGGGGTGTCAGTGTGGGCCCTGGTTAGCTGCCCCACACCCCTGATGCCTGCTGTGGCTCAGATGTTGCTCTGAGCTGCAGGCCAGGGTAACAACTGTCCTCCTGTGTGTGCAGCTCACTGGGTGCTGGGATGAGGGACGATGGCCTGAGGTGGCTGCAGCCAGGATCTGAAGGCCCAGTTACCAAACAAATGAACCACAGAGGCTGCTGTTAACACAACAGCCGCAGCAGAGCAAGGGCCTGCTCATGTCCCTCACTCACCACAGCAGGAAGGACTGCCCCACCCACCAGCCAAGGAGCCTGGGCCCAGGAGGGTGGCTGATGCTGCTGTACCCTGATGCCTGAAGGTGACAGAAAACAGAAAACTTGGACCCACAGGCCAACAGAGGGACAGAGCACTCACTGCGCAGAGGGTGTGATGGGTATTTGAGAAAGTAGGTGTGGGGTTACCAAGGAAACCACAGCTACATATTGGTATCTGAGCTCCTGACGGCATGCTGCTCATCTGTCCCACATCCCTGATGGCACACTGCTCATCTGTCCCACATCCTTGACACCACACTTCTCAGACAGCGAGACAGCAGGATACTTGCCTGTACCACACACGCACACTATCCAAGGGTCTGCATCCTCCACACCTGTGTCATTTGCATTTCAGATCTGATTCCCCCAATGCCTGTGCCCTTTCCCTAAAACCTGGAAATAAATACCCTAAATGGGAGGTTTGAGAGGAAAAACATTGCCTTAACCATGAATATACTACCAATCTCATATTCATAAGAACTCCTTAAAAATCCACAACACAGGGCCACAGGGATGTTTGACAATCTTAGTTCCATCCCTGAAACCCCCATGATCAAAGAAGTGGCCCAACTTCTGCAAGTTGTCCTCTGACCTTCACACTCACACACACATGTGCACATCACACACACAGACACACACACATATGTGCACATCACACACACATAATGTGTACAACACACACACTTTTTAGAAACTCTACAACCAGTATCCACTTTGATGCTCCACTTTCAGGATGGCCCACCCCAACTTCTCCACTTTGCAAAGTAAATGTCAGCTTACAGTGTGTCTCTCAGCTGAATCCTTCCCTTCCAGGACACAGGAACCAAGGAGAGACCCTCACCTGTTAACAGACCCACCTGGTGGTCACCTCTGGCACCTACATTCTTCCTGCCTTGGGCCCACCAAGCCTCAGTTTCCCTAATTCTAGCATTTAATAGTGGAGTCAGGGCTGCTAAGGCTCCTTCTCTCAGCTGTCTCCTGCTAGGTGAGGAGGGGAACCTCCAGGCCTTGGGCACCCGCAGGACCTGGCTGGCATAAGGGTCTTCAGCCTCTGTGAGGCATTCCTCTGGAAGCTCAAGAGGAGTGGGGCCTGGTGGGAAAACCCTCCAGCCACATCTGTGTGGCAATGCCAACCCTCCTGCTGGCAAGCAGGGAGCCCCTGGCTTTACTAGAGTCCACAGGGGTCTGTGTGTCCCCTGTAGCATGTGCCCCATCACTATGGTGAGAACCCGCCCAGCCCATGCCTTGGGCTCTGCCGCAAACTTAAGTCCCTGGGCCCTCGGAAGGTGAAGTCCGACAGCCACCAGCAGCTGGAGAGGTTCGCTTGCTGCCACCTCCCACTGGGCAGCCACACACTCAGCACACCCAGATCCCAGAGCAGTGGCAGCAGATGCTAGAGAGGACAGGCTGCGGTGTCAGCAGCAGATGGCGCTAGAGCTGCAGCTGGCAGGACATGGGGATCTCATCCCTAAGGCTCTGTGTGCTCCCACTGAGTCCAGACCCACAGTCCTCACCCAACTACTGGGCCCTATGGGAAAGAACATGCACCTCAGAGTCATGGGGGCCTGTGGTCAAACCTAGCCTTCTGCTCTGTGAGACTTTGACCTGGGATATCACTGTCCTCACATGTACTGACATTACTCACCATGAAAGGAGTGAAAAGTTGTTTGCATAGCCAGTTCCGAGAGCCTACAGGCCAACGGAGGAGGAAGGGGAGGCTCTCCCTCCAGCCCTCTTTTATCCCTGACTTTCCACTAGTTTCAGAAAGCATGGAGAGAAAGAACATAGCGTGTTTAAACACCCAGTTTCGGAAATAGTCCACAGACCCTACCAGACACCTGGATGATGAGGTAGCATTACAATGGGCAGGGAAATGGAACCTGTGGCATCTTCATCAGTCACAGAGAATGAAAACCAGTGCCCTGGAGTGCTACCACAGAAACACGGGTGGGCTCTGGTGCTAATGGGCACTGACTCTGAAATTTCTGCACAGTGAGTTTGTTTTCACGAAGTGCTTTGTTTGTAATTAGAACCCTCTAGCGTTGTCCGGTCCACCCTCGGGAAAGGTGCACCTAGGCTCTGTGACAGTGAGGACGTAGGGTCCTGCCACTCATGGAACCTGCATATTTACACCAGGGAAGGCTCTGGGAAACCTGACCCAGGCATGCATTGGGAGGGTGGCCTCTGAAGGGACCAGCGTGTTCACCACCTAGTAACAAGCACAGCCAGGTCCAGGGGTACCCCAGTGAATGGGACCGGGGTGGGGGCTGCTACAAGTGGGGCTCAGAGGCTCACCTGATGGTCATCTCATACAACATAGGCAGCCGAGCAAAGTCGGAGTGCATGAGGTTGACGGCCTGCAGAAAACGGCGGTCCTGGGCAGTGGCCACTGGAGGCAGGTTGGCTTGCAGGAGGAGACAGAGGTGGTGAGTGACAGCCCTCCCCCACTCTTTGAACCCAGTCCTGAGTGTGGGGGTAGCAAAGCTGAACCCGAGTGTGAGCACTGAGCCCAGGTGCCAGGCCCACAGCAAGCCGCAGCCCCTGCACTACAACCACCGAACCACAGATAAGGGGAAACACAGAGCAAAGGAGTGTTTGCCAGTGAGCCCGAAGGCCGCTCCCTAGCTGAGGCCAGAGGACTGTGCACTGCAGTAACGTCATGACTGGGGCTGGGTTCTCTCCTCCCACGTGGAGCTGGGTCCCCTGTACCTGTCCCTTACCTGAGAGCACGCTCTGGATGCGGTCATAATGCACGAAGTTGTATGTGCTGCTTGTGGGGCTAGCGTCTTCTCTGGGCAGCGTCTCCTTTAGGTGGACTTCCAGCCCATTCAGCGATGCTAGGGTGCTGTGGTACTGCAGAGGGGTCAGGAGTAGGTCACAGGCCAGCAAGCTTAGCTAAAAAGTCAGTACCTAGGCAATGCCTCAGTGGCCACGAGACCTCACAAAGATAGCCAGTCAGTGTCTGCCTGAAACATCAAGTTCTACTTATTGAAGCCTGTTTGGTACAAGGCTTCAATGTATGGCTTGGGACTCACTACGAAGACCAGGTTGGCCTCTACCTTGTGGAAAGCCTCCTGCCTCTGCCTCCTGAATACTTGGATTATAAGTGTGCACCGTCTGCCACCCATTATGTTGATATACACATATTTATATATGTATTTTTCTTTTCATGTGTTATGTGGGTGTACATGGAGCTCAGAAGAGGGTGTCAGACCCCTTGAGCAGATGTTACAGGTAATTGTGAGCTGTCCAGAATGGGTGCTAGCAGTGAACTCAAGTCCCCTGAACAAACAGCAAGTGCTCTTAACCCCTGAGTTGTCTCTCCTGGAGACTGTCTGTTTTAACAAAATTGGTGGCCTATGTTTCCAGTGTTTCCCAATGTGGCCTGGATGAGTCCATCATGAACTGATCTCTCCCATGAAGAATGTGCAGCTCATAGAAGCCTGAGGACTGCTGGTCCTGTGGCCTGTGCTCAGGACTCCAGGCTGAGGAAGGAGCCCACACACTGTGTCTCAGGAGCTCCTGCAAGTAAGCAGTGTGTGAACAGGTGCCCATGAATGAGTCAATGGATAAACGCAGCCAGTGCTAGGCACTCCAACCCCTGGCTTCAACTGAGAGTGCACAGCTGAGGGGAGCAGCAGGGGCAGAGCCACCTCTGCCCCTGACGGTGAGGACATTTGCCAACCCTGGGTTAGCAGACAGAAACAAGCCTAGGTTTAAAGTTGTATGTGCCTGGGGCTGGGAGGACACTGGGACACCCAGGGGAGCTTGCCATGCAGCCACACCACACCTCCTGGACCCCAGGGACCTGATAACAGCCACCCCTCTTGAGCTGCTTACAAGAGATGAGAGCCGGACAGAGTGCGCTGACTGAACCCTGTTCTCTCCATGGGGATCAGGTTCTACTCTTAAAACTTCCTGCCAAACTGGTAGGCAGGATAGAGCGGCTTAACCATAAACCACCACAGGACATGTGGCATACGGAGACACCTCACTGATGACTAAGTGCTGTCACAGATGCAAGGGCCTGCTTAAATACAGGTGACCTGTTTTTGTACAGCTTAGCAACTGAGGATAGTTTTTGTCTATTACAGTACCCGTTGTGACGTGGGAGACGGCTACGAGATTGTCACAGCCACCACTCACACCCTGCCTGGTTTGGAAGCACACAAGGCTGTGCAGCTTGCAAAGTTGAAATTTGAGTCCCTGAATAAAATCCTCACTGACTGGATATGCAGAATGATCTCAGAACGGCCTGAGGAGATGCAGGGATCTGACTTCAGTCCCCATCTGAGGGCGGATGACAGAACGCTGTGGGCTAGGGGAGCAGTGTGTGTGTGGCCCACATGGTTGAGATGGGACGCTTTTCCACTGGGTATCTCACCAAGCGCTTCCACCCTGACTTCAAGGAGGTACTGCCTCCAACCCAACCCAACCATGACGCCCATCCACGGCCTAATGCAGCAGTAATGCAGAGGCTCCCTGCAACTGAAGGCCCATGGAAATACCATGGGAGCAGAAGCCAGGCCCAGGGACTCTAAGATGCCCCCCCTGGTGGGAGCCTCCTGCACTTCCCAGGCTCTGTTCTCTCTTCCTAATTACCCCACTGCCCTGCCTCCTGCAGACTCTGAGAGATCCACAGGGACAGAGCCTTTTCAGAGAGCAGTGCCACCTTCCAATCAGCCTGTGAGACCATGCTGAAGAGACTCACTCTGTCTGCCTTCCAGAAAGCACTAGGAAAGCTGCAGAGAAATCAGGTGCATTTCTATTCTATTGTAGACAGAGAGAGATAAGAAAACTCTCCTATAAACCAGGCTTTGGGTCTGTCTGGTTCAGACTCGCTCTCTCAAATCAGTCACTGCTCAGTTAGCAGCTCACTGCTCTAGAGAGCATGATTAGCTTTTGTCTTCCATGCCCTGCATCCCATTCCCGGCCTAACCGGCAACAACCCTACTGCACAGGGAAGCTGGAGGCTGTGCTCACAACAGTGTGGTTGGCCCTGACAAATGCCTCCACACAGGGGAGGCAGCAGAGGGCAGAGCACACTCCTCTCATCTTTCAAACCTTTCAGCAAGGGCAAATTAGCCTGGGGACAGAGGCGAGGGGCTGAGTGGCGAGAGTCCACGGGAACCCTGGGCCTACCACTTGCATGAGGTCTCCACCTCACAAGGCTGTTGTCCTGCCATGAGAGGAGTTGCAGGCCCTGACTTCCAGGAGCATCCTAGGCTTGCCTAATACAGCAAGCCAGCTTAGCATAGACTTATGAAGCCATCGCTCCCCAAGGCAGCCTGACTGGGGTCTCTTCAGAGGGGCAGAGGCAAAGAGAGAGTCATTCCATCTACTTTGCTGCACCTGAACCCCAAGTCTTCGAAGCAACACTCCTGTTGCCCGGCGCTGTGAGATCAGAGGAAGCCAAGGCACAGAGCTGCCCTGTATGAATCCGCACCAGGACCCTTTGGTGTCCCAAAGCAGAGATAGAACACAGCCACCCACAGCCATGCTAAAAAAGGACACACAAAGCAAGTCTCGACTCTGGGCTATGGACAGGGTCTGTTGAAGGGAAGCTGCCCAGTAGCCTGTCCTAGGCTCCAAGGTGACTGGCTCCTCGGTGGATGGCCACAAGGGCTGCACACCAATGAGACTGCCTCAGAATACTGTGGATTTAAGAAGAAAAACAAGTCCAGCTCCAGAACTCCACTTGCCCTGCAACAACTGTTCTTCCTGCCAACCACAGAAAGGCTGTTACCATAGCAACTCTATTGCCAGCATGGACCCAGACCCGGGTTCAGTTCATTGCTTCAGAAGGGGTATGGCTATTTAAAAAGGGCCCTGCACAGCCAGTTTGGATTTCTAATGTGCTCTGGGAAGGAGCACCAAGATACCTGGTAAGGCTGGCTCTAGGGAGGAAAGGCAGGGTTCCTGGGGACACCCACTCCGGCTGGGATGCCTGGTAACAATGCCCAAGCTGCCTCAGCTAGGAGTTGGGCCAGGAGCAGAGCAACCTCACCACTTCAGAATGGGAAACTGAACACTGCTGCAGGGTACTGAGAAGGAAACAAGGCACCATGGGGAGAGCTGCATGCAAGCCTCTCCCGCCCGGCGCATCCCTTCTCCAACACTTGTGCTCCGAGACTGCAGGAAGCAGAAAAGGAAGAGTCGTGTGTGCCTCTGCACCGCTGCACGTGTGGCTCACTCTTACACACCCTGCAGAACCTCCAGGAGTGGACACTACTCAGCCTCACTGCACAAACTCCAGGTTCTTCCCAGCAGGCTGGCTAGGCCATGTTCCTAGGAGGAAGGTGAGGGTTCGGAGGAACCCAGGGATACTCACCACCTCCTCAATGGCTGCAGGGTCTCTGAGGAGAGGCTCCTTGGCTAGCAGGGACAGCACCAGCCCGTTGACATTGTGTATGTAGAGGCTCATGGGCATGAGCCTTGCGTGGGGCCCAACTGGGGACAGCTGGAAGCCACTTCTGTCTGCAGAGGGGCTGGGGTCCTGAGAGGCACCCGAGTGGGAACTGCATGCTAGGGCTGCATGGCTCTCACTGGGCTCCGCACCAACAGGGTCTTGTGGAGGGAGCCCCATAGGCCTGCTGCTAGGGAGAGGGTCTGTGCCAAGAACTTGGGTTTGGCCATTGGTGATGGGAAGGTCTGTAAGCTGTTCCAGCCCTCTGCTTTTGGGGAGGCTCTCAAGAGGGGAAGGGTCCACACAGCTGCAAGTGGCTGTGTCTCCAGGCAGCGTGGGGGCATGGTGGCTGGTCATGACAGCTCCCTGATCACCTAGGGCAGGCACAGGTGGGAAGGCTTCCTGCGCCTCAGAAATGTGGACTTCAGACAAGTCTAGTTCCTCTTGGGAGAAACTCAGCTCCTTCTGAGGCCTTTTGCAGAGGCTGGAGTCCTGGCCACAGGCAGTGGTGCCCAGTCCTGTGATCCCAGTGTGTTCCTGCTCATGTCTAGGCAAATGTTCATCTGCCCCGCTGCCATTCAGCAATGCTCCATCACGGGGGGTGGGCTCCTGGATGGTGGCTGATGTCCAGGCCGTAGATGACACACACCTCGTGGTATCTTCTGCCCAGGTAGAGCACTGAGATGAACTTTCCTGGAGTCTGGCAAACAAAACAAATGCACATTAGCAGAGTGTGGGACATGGAGGGTCTAATGCTCTGAAAGGTACAGGCATCAGTGACACATCAACATCTGTACCCAAGATGCCACCATGGTCACAAAAGTGAACAGAAACATCACTGCTCCTCAGGGTTTGTCACAGTGAGGCCAGGATCATTGACCAAAAGGTGGCCAAGACCACACAGCAAGTCACCACAGCTAAGGATCTCTTGAGAGTCTATCCTCACACTGAGTGTCACACTAAGCTTGTTGCATGTCCTGTTGCCAGGACACCTCTGATCAACACCCTCACAAGTGGTAAGAGACGTGGAAGAGACAGGGGAGGAGAACAGATGCAGCAAGATGACCCCGGGAACACCAAACCTACCTAGTTTCATACTCTATTGTGAACTCGTGGAGGCTGCAAACTTCCTCCTCACTCAGAAAAACTGGTGTGACCTGCACATGAGGGGGCAATGCTGCTCCTGCAAAGACACATGGGTGGGGTTGCCCACGGCACTTGCATGGCCCACAGCACACCCTGGCCAGCCAGTAGCACTGATCCCTCAGCGCAAAGCCCCAGATGCTGTGAGCAGTAGGGAAAGAGGGGTGTGGCGACGTCACTCCAGGGTGGAGAAGGGACACATCAGACAAGATCAGTTAGAAGGAGAGCTTCCAGCTGGCCAAGGACTCAGTCAAATTCAAGTTTTAGAATGAGACCCGAGCCTCTTAGGGGTACCACTTCATCCTGAAAGAGGGAGCAGCTACCAGTTTTCTTCTTCCTCCATCACCACACCCTGGACACTGGGACAAAGCAATGTCACAGAATGGAGTCACAGGAGGGCATGCCCAAAAAACTATGACACTGGACATCAGGGAGCCAAAGGACAGCTGCCCTAAACCCTGTGTCTGATCTGTGAGCAAAGGAAATCCACCCAGGACTGCCTGGGTTCGCCCGGGGTCATCCCAGCATGAAGCCAGCATAGCAGTGTCCAGTACAGCACATACCTGTTTGCTGTGGGGCAGCCCCTGCTCCAGGCAGACTCTGGAACAAGAATACACACAGGTTGGTGTCAGGCACCATGTTTTCCTCCTGACAAGCACTAGGAGCTCATGGCATCATCTGCTGAGAGGACTCAGCCCAGCCCAGGGAGCTGCTGTGACTCTGCCAACAGCACAGCAGATGGAGCAGGGCCACTTGCTCCTCAGAGCCCAGGAGGAGGTGAGAACCGGGCCTGCTCAGGCTCCACAGCAACAGCTCTGAACTGATAAGTGTCTCCCATGAAAGACCAAAGCAAGGATTGCCACTCTTGAGTCCACCTAATGGCTGGCAACACAGCCCAGTGTCACAGCTCAAGTGGCCCTACACTCCGTCCCCAGCCACACAAACAAACAAACCATAATCTCTCACTCTAAAGCCAACAGTTCTGCAACACTTGGGAACTTCCCCTTTAACTAAATGCCTTTTACTACCTGAGGTACTAAATACAAGTCAGTATTTCTACTTAAAACAGTATAAACGATTGCACTAACTGTAAAATCTCTGGCTAAGACCTGAGGAAGTCTGCAGCGGCCCGTGCAAATCAACTGACCCTCAGCCACAGACCAGCAGCCAGCAGTTCCTCTGTACAGCTGAGAAAATGCGCTTCCAGCTTTAGTGGCCATGAGCCTCTGTCCCAACCACGATCGCTGCTGCTGCTGCACAGGATGGCACCTTGATGCTGAGCTCCATGCGGCAACATCAACAGCCCAGAGTTTATAGCACTTCAGGTGGCCAAGCCGACTTGCTTCCCCCTTCACTAGCAGGCTAGGAGGGCTGTCCTCCCTTAATGTTACAAGAGACAGTTAAGACACACAACCCACAGGAGGCCACAGCCCTCTCAGGCTCTGAATGTCAGCTCACTCTCAGTGAGAGTGAGTCAGTGGACAGAGGTAAGTGAAGTGTTTGAAACAGCAGCTCATAAAACAAGTCAGGCTGGTGGTTCAACCTGGGACCCCAGCAGTGGGGAGGTGAGGCAGATGGGTCAGAAGTTCAACTCTCTATGTAGACCAGGCTACCTCATGGGACCCCCATCTCCAAAATCAAAACAAAATAATTGAGTGAGGAGAGCGAGAGGGGTAGGAGAAAGGGGAAGGAGAGTGAGGGAGGAAGAGAGGGAGAGAGAGAGAGAGAGAGAGAGAGAGAGAGAGAGAGAGAGAGAGAGAAAGGAGACTAGATGGAAACTGGGTGAGAGCTGTGGAGTCTATGCTGCTGTCTGAGGCATTTTCTCCTTTCCCAAAACAGTCTCACTGTGTGGCTCTGTCCTAGGGCTTGCTTTGTAGACCAGGCTGGCCTAAAACTCAGATCTACCCATCTCTGCCTTTGGAGTGCTGGGACTGAAGGCATGGAACACCATGCCATCTGCCTGTGGGCAACTTCGTTCTCAATGGTTTGTGTGTGCTTCACACAAACATGACAAATACACACGAAGCCTAATGTCTCCCTGTGCCCTTCCTTTCTTTCTTCTTCCTTTTGTCCAGTGTTGGAGACAGTGTCAGTACGTCAGCATGTAGCCCAGGGTAACCCTACCGTCATGACTGGCCTGCCTCGGCTTCGCAGGGCTGGCATGAGACACACACAATACCACGGCCAGCAGTTTTTCTGCCGCTTTAAGGATGCATTCTTTACAGTGTGCCCAGTGCCATCAAGGCAAGCTAGTGGAACCTGAATGAGCACAGCTTTGCTTAGCTTGAGAGAGCCAGTGCCCAAGCCCAGCACACGGGGCAAATGTCGGCTTTTACCCTGTTTTCCGTGAAGACAGTGCCCTAGGCCTGTCCACCACGCGGAGTCAGCCCACTGGGCTGCATGGCAGGTGTGGTGTGCTGCAGCCCACACTGTACCTGGTCTGCAGCAGGTACAGTCTGATGAAGCAGGACCTTGGTGGTGAGAGAAGGCGGGAGCTGCGAATTCACAATCCTGGGAACAAGACAAGAATGCCATGAGAAGTGTTGGGGCTTCTCAACTCCAGAGATGCCAGAGTCCCTGGAGGTGGAGGATCTTGGAGATGTGACTGGCAGGAATTTCATCTGGAAGGTTCTGTGTCCTGCAGGCCCCACTGACAGTCAAGCATAAGCACCGTGACCAGGCAATGGTGAGGTTTCATACAGGTTCACATCACAGAGATGGTAGACATGTTGAAAACCACAAGCAAGCCACTTGTGTGCTGGAAGAGTCACTGAAGCACTCAGAGCACAGACAGCCAGCATCTCGGGGCAGGAGGCTCCTCTCTAAGCTCTCGGCCAGCCTTGGCTGCATGAACAGTGAAACTTAAAAACAGCAGAAGCGGGCTGGAGAGATGGCTCAGCAGTTAAGAGCACTGGCTGCTCTACCAGAGGACCTGGGTTCAAATCCCAGCATCCACATGGCATTTCAAAACTGTCTGTAATCACCGGGCATGGTGGTGCCCGCCTTTAATCCCAGCACTCGGGAGGCAGAGGCAGGTGGATCACTGTGAGTTCAAGGCCAGCCTAGTCTACAGATTAAGTTCTGGGATAGCCAGGTCTACACAGAGAAACCCTATCTGGAAAAACCAAAACAAACGACATAAATGAAAGGGACCCCACAGCACACCCTGAGTCCTGAGCGCTACCCTCCACTTGCACAGAGAGCAGAGGGAATCAGTGTGTGAGTTTGAACAATACAGTGTGAGACTTCTGACACACTGCGGGCCACAGGAATAGCTGAAAGCCAGGTAGAAGGGCCTCTATTCTCTGTGCAGTTGGTCCACAGAGGGGGCTAGGCACGGTAGCACACACTTTTAATCTCAGCACTCGGGAGGCCGAGGCAGCCTATTGTTGTGACTTCAGATCCAGTCTGGTCTACACAGAGAATTCCTGGACAGACAGCCAGGGCTACATGGTGAGATACTGTCTCAAAGTGTGTGTGTGTACACAAGCGTGCACTCACAGGCAAGTGCTATGGTACATATGAAGTCCGGAGGACAACTTGAGGGAGTCGGCTCTCCCCTTTCACCATGTGTGAAAATGATGAACTCAGAATGGAACTCAGGTCTTCAGGTTGGCAGGAAGCGCCTTTAGTCCCTGAGCCACCTCATCTGCCCACAACACTATCTTTGATGCCATCGGTGTCAGAATGACATACAGATTCATCCTGAGGAGAGTGGGGAAGAGTAAAGGGATGACGTCCATGGGGGTCAGTGCTTGGCCCTCCACGCCTGCCCACTCCTTTCATTCTCCAGCAAAGGTCTCCATCTCAGGACAGGAAACTAGGCCTAAGCTACTTGTCCAACATGGCAGAGCAGAGGGGAGGAAAAGCCAGTGCTTGACACACACTCTGAGAGCACTGGCTGAGGCAAGTCTCCCCCCCCCCCCCCCCCCCCCGCAAGGCCCAGCCTACCTGGCCAGTCAGCACAAATGTATCATAAGGAGAGACTGTCAGGTCCTGGGGCTCTCCCTGTGTGGAGGGCTGGCAAGTCTGGGGGAGGGCTGGAAGCAGCTGGGTAGCACATGTGGCAGTTAGCATGACCTCCACGTGCGGGGCTGGCTGCTAACGGCATTCTACCCACTGATAGACAGTGTACCAACACACCCAAAATGAGAACCTCAGGGTCCCTGTCCTGAACAGTTCCCAACTGTGAGGGGAGGAACCCTAGGCCAATCTAAATGGCCTGGCCTTTGCTAAACAGCTGGCCTAGAACTGCAGACCCTGACATGGAATGAGTGGGGACAGTGAGGTGGGGGCCCAGCAGGGGACAGGGGGCAGGAGAGGCGTGGGCACAACTCACAGTCCTTTATAGAGGATGCAGCCAGCTAGGATGTGGGGTGAGCGCTGGCAGGTGTGTAAGATGAGGGCTGCCTTCAGCAGCAGCAGGGGCTCCACCTGCAGAAGACAAGACATGTGGTCAAGAGCATGCTCACAAGTACCCGGGGAAAACAGTGAAGCAGGCTTCAGAGAGCAGCTGAGAGGATTATAATTCAAGCCACCCAACAGTTCTTGTAAGGAAGCAGCTGCTCAACCATGAAAATCACATGAGCTTGTCCAGAACTTTCTGCTTGCCAGCATTGATGCAAGCCAGGTGGCGAGGAATAAAGTAAGAGGTCAGGCCCACACAGAGTGACCTCACTCGCCAACCCCAGACTGTGCTCAGTACCAATTGGCCTCTGAAGTTGCCCACAGAAGTGGGAAGATCCTACCGCATGCCCAGCACAGTGGGTTCTAGAAATGATGAGTCCCAGCTACTCTTCTCCTCAGTGAGAGAAAGTGAAGAGCTGAGATGCACAGGTACCTGGGCCAGACAAGGCGGCCGTTGGCTCACTGGGTGAGTGCGAATATGAAGCAGAAAGTTCAGAACTAGCACATCTCGAGTCTCTCAGATGCAAACGAATTAAAACGTGAGCCAGGCACATTGATGGGACCACTAAAGCCCATGCCATCTGTGTGGAGAGAGAAGGGACCCCTCAGGCCTTCAGAGGGGATGATGGCACTCCACGCACTGAGGGTCTATTGGAGCCTGTTAGTGCAGCCTCACTGGCCTTCAGAGTGGTCCCAGAAACAGGGCACCTGACCGGTCAGGAGACACTGAGAGGCAGCCTGTCTCACCCTGCAGAAGCATGGAAACTGTTCACCAATTGCTGCACTGGTGAACACATGTTCTCTCGCTTCCCTAGCTACATGCTCTGTCATAGGTATTCTCAAGTGCCTTACAGCTGTGTCAGCAGCCCGCGCCCACACCCACAGCCCACACCCCATAGCCCACAGCCCACGCCCACGCCCACAGCCCACACCCCATAGCCCACAGCCCACAGCCCACGCCCACAGCCCTGTGCCCATTCCGGCAGTGAATAGGAGGGCAGCAGCCTTACTTTGGTGTGATCTAGGTTCCACAGGGCATTGAAGATCCTATGTGATTCATTGGTGCTCCTGAGGACTTGTGTGATGAAGGTATCCCACTGTAAGCTCAGCTCCTCCTGAGGACGGTTCTGAGACAGAGACAGGAAGTTATTACCTGAGATTAGGACACAGGCTCTTTGGTAAGGGTTGTATTTCTGCGGGGGCTCCTGAACAGCAAGCCAAAAGCATGGACAGGTTGTCCCATCCCATCCTTGCCACACATGTCCCAGCCTCACTCCAGTGACCAGCTCTGTCACAGAGCCAGGGAACATCCTGCAGAAAGATGTACTGACCCAGAGAGGAGGGGAGAACAGACCCATGGGGACACAGTCATCCCTAAGAGGCTCTAGAGTGTGCCACCTTGTCACACGGAACCATATACAGAGACAGGTCCCAGCAGTGCTGATTTTAAACAGCTCAATGCCCCTGGAAGTCTGCACCTTACCTGGTAGGCCAGGGAGACAGGGCCCATATAGAAATGAAAAAATCCAATGAGCTGATCCAGAAACTGCCTACAGCTGACATCGGAAAGCTCCATGCCACAGCCCAGAGCCTGCAGAGGGAGAGCAGAAAGACAGTCCTTGTGGCTTTTCTCTGAGGCCACAATCAGAATCCAGGCTCTCTATGGCACCTGCCACAGGCCCATGAGGTCATTTTCTAGCTAGGCATGATAGCTCAAGCTTGCGATCCTAGCAGTTGGGAGACTGAGATACAATGATCAGCCTGGGGGCTGGAGAGAAGGCTCAGCAGTTAAGAGCACTGACTGCTCTTCCAAAGGACCCAGGTTCAAATCCAAGCACCCACATGGTAGTTCACAGCTGTCTGTAATTGCCGGGCGTGGTGGCACACGCCTTTAATCCAGGCAGAAGCAGGTGGATCTCTATGAGTTCAAGGCCAGCCTGGTCTACAGAGTGAGTTCCAGGACATTCAGGGCAACACAGAGAAACCCTGTCTCAAAAAAAAAAAACAAACAAACAAAACAAACAAACAAAAAACAATGATCAGCCTGGGCTACATAGAGAATGAGTTCCAGGTCAGTCTAAGCTACAGTAAGATTCTGTCTAAAAAATACATCTAATAGAGTTCCTCAGTGAGGAACTGAAGCATTGCTCATCAGTGGAGTGTTTATCTAACGTGTTCGAGAACAAAGAGCAATCACTCTGTGTGAGCAAGTGTATAAGAGTCCTTTGATCAATAGACTTGATCCCAAGATAGAAAGAGAAGAGCTTCAGAAATCCATGATGAAAGAGAACCCAGCAGGAAAAAAAATCACCTCGCAACCCAGAAAACTAACAAAAAGGGTGAGCAGCAGAGGTCATGGGTGGAGATGGGAAAGAGAAGTCACTTCCAGAAGGTAAGCAGATAAAACCCAGCGAGTTCTACCTCCAGAACAAGCCTACAGCCATCACAAGGTAAACAGGGATTCCTCAGGAGGACAAGTCACTGGCAGAGGGAAATGCATCCTGGTACAATGCTGTGCAGCAGCTTCCTCTGAAGTTAGAACCCTCCATCTTGGAAGGAAGCTCTTTATGACCCAGGGTGTTTACAAGGGGATGAAATGGCAGATGTGCTAAGGGATGAAGCACTCCATCCTGCAGAGAAAGCTCCTTAGGTTCAGGAAGGAAACAACTGAAAACAGCTTCAGGAAGTTCCTGAAACTGAGCAGATTCACTAGGCCCCTCTTCCCCAAAAGGATGTAAATGGTAAAGACTGTTCAGAGTCATTCTGAGAAGCCAAGCTGCCTGGAAGAGGCTCAAATCAAGCTCTGAGGGACCAGGAAAGGACACTGTCCAATCTGTTGAACTGTCTGCAGGCTGTGCAGTGTGCTCCAGGTTTCCAGCTTTTGTGAACTGTCACCCTTGCTGGCTGGGCTTTAGTCATGTGCCATCTTTGAGTTGTTTTTGTCCCTGTTAGTACCCACCTGCAACACAACTATATTCCTGTCAGTAACTCCAGTAAAACTCAGTGGCTCACCGAACTGGACTCTGGTGGTATCTGGACTTTGGTCTGTCATGGCGTCCCTATCTGGGATGAGCAGATGACCGCACTGACTGACTTATATCAACTTGACACAAGCTAAAACCATCTGAGAGAAGGGAGCTCCCATTAAGAAAATGCCTCCATAAGGCTTGGCTACAGGCAAGCCTGCAAAACATTTTCTTAACTAGAGATTGATGTGGGCAGGCCTAGCCCATTGTAGGCTGGTAGTTCTGGATTCTATAGGAAAGCAGGCTGAGCAGGCCATAAGAACAAGCCAGTGAGCAGAAACCCTCCATGGCCTCTGCATCAGCTCCTGCCTCCAGGTTCCTGCCCTGCTTGAGTTCCTGTCCTGACTCTAATCCAAATAAACCCTTTCTTGCTCGACTTGGTTTTGGTCATGGTGTTTCATCACAGCAATAAAAACCCGATAGGACAACAGTTCCCATTCCCCAGGAACATAATACACACTAACTACCTGACATGGAGGGACGTGGCTGTGGGAAGACTGGAGTCTACTAGGAATGGGAACCACAGAGCCTTATCTTAAGTTGCAGCTGCTTGTAAAAGAGCCATTAGCCTGGCCCACTTCCTGCTTCTCTAACTGCTTGCTGCTGGAAACCCCCTCTTAATGTCCCAGTCAGAAGTCCCTTATGAGCTCAGTCCCATAGGCCCAAACTGAAACCCACCAATGAAGAGCAAAGTCAAGAATGACACCATGCCACCTAGAAATACCCCAAGTGTTGGCAGCAGAGCACTCAGGTTCCTCAAGGCTCCCGAGTCACCAGTATGAAGAACTGCATTCTCCACTCAAGTCTCGGGGTGTTGGTTCTGAGAGTGGGGTTTCCCACAGAGCTGAGTGCTATCTTGTTGAAACCTGAATTAACTTGGGCCTGAGGTCCCAGAACGTTCATAGGTTGTGAGCCTCACAGCAGCTGTTACAGCTCCGAGGTGAAAGAAGGCTCAGAGAGGTAGCAGAGAGCAAGAGGGTGGGCACTGACAAGCTGAAGGGTGGAGGTGGCAGGAGGTGGGCACAGGCTGGCAAGTGCATTAAAAGATGCAGCCCTGTCCTTGGTGGCCAGGAATAGATCTCACTGAGAGTAATGTTGGGGGCTTGATAGCTGAGAGCCCAAGCTGAGTAGGTGGCTTAAATCTGTCTGTCAAAGCTGCAAAGCCCCAAGAACTCTGAAGTTGAAAGGTGTGTATGACACCCACAAAAACACCCCTCTGGCAGGTAATTAGCATCAGGAGGTCTTGGAAGTAGGAAGTGGGGCCTCTGTCGCACACATCCAGGGCTGTGAGTGCTCCCACTCTTCCAATACATGTGGGTGACATCCTAGACTAGAGCATTAGCCACCTCAGGGCGGCAGGATCCAGGGAGAGTGAAAGTCTACCTGGCCTACGGACTGAGTATAAAGCTGAGTATGGCTGACTCCTGCACAAAGACACATGTGTAACCCATACTGAGCAGCAGCATGAGGTGCAGGAAAGGCTCTCGCAGCCCGCCCCTCAGTGCATGACAGGCATCCCAACTCTGGGAGCCTGGAAAGGTAAGCAGGCTCCAGCAGCATGTGGGGCTTCCTTTTGGAGGTTGTTTTTGGGTTTTTGAGCACGAGACATCACCCCGTCTCCCCTGCACAACCACCACTACCACAGTTTCCATACTGAACCCCTGACAGAACTTTGATTGAACTGAAGTTTTTAAGTTTGTACTTTCATCTACCGTCTACTCTGCACATTCATCCAACCTTGTTTGCCTACTTTCCCACTCTTGGCCAGAAGTTTATGTTTCCCATAGTTGATTTCTTTTTCTCCTGTGCCCCTTTTGTTTTCTCTGCTCTCCCATCTACATACAGTGGCATTCTGCCTTCCTTCTGCATTTTGAGGAGACACGAGAGACACACTAGAGGCTTACTGGCTTTCCTTTGAGATGTTTAAGGCTGGTTGTGCAAGCAGGACCCGAGTTTAATAGCCAGCACTCAAAAAGAAGGCAGCCATGGTGGTGCACACCAGCAATCCCAGCACCAGGGAGGTGGAGACGGGAAGAGCCGGCTCATCAGCCAGCCTATCCAAATTAGGGGGTTTAGACCAGTGAGAGACCATCTCAAAAAACATGATGGAGACAACTGAGGAAGATGCCCAGCACCAACTTCTAGCTTCCACATACACAGGAACATGTACATGCAGTTTTTAGTTCTTCCTCTAACATTTATCCAATGTTTGAAGATTTTCATTATAACTCATGTGCTGTCCCCTCGGATGCTGGGGTCACAGTGACAGCACAGTCTCTAGCTTTTCCACACTCGGCTTTGTGGTCCTGTTGGGAGTCTGTGCTTTCTTCTGACTATGTTTGTGTCCTGTGCACATGACTGCTGTCTGTTTCCTGTCCCTGTGGCTTCAGAACAGACTGCTCAGAAGGACAATCCCCAAAAACTCTAAGTACTCAGCCAGCCAGCAGTCACAGAGACACACGGTGATAAAGCCAAACAGTGGGACTCCATGAAAGAGCAGCTGCCTCAACTGCTGAGAGCTGCCCCTCAACCAGGGAAACTCCCAGTAGAGACTGCATGGTTTCTGGTAATAATTAATTAATTCATTGGTGGCCTGACAGAAGACACTGTGGTGCAGGTGACCTCAGTGTACTCTGGAGGGGAAGTCAGTCAACAGCACAGATGAGAGAGATGGTGGTGTGAAGAAAAACTGAGCAAGGAAACGAAGATTCTGAAGAACCGACTGGAAATGCTGACAGCAGAACCCAGGGGACTGATCAAGGCACAGGGCGCTTCAGAAGGGGCTTTGGCAGGGCCAAAGAAAGAGTCTTTCTCTGTCAGAGTACATGTCAGGGCATCTAGTCCTGCTCTAGGGAGAGGACTCTCCCTGAAAGCAGCAGAAGACATTGTGTGTGAATGCCTCCAGAGTGGTGCCATCTTTCTATCCCAACCAACTCACAATGTCCCAGTGGCTGAGGTATAGGCAGACAGAAGAGGAAGACACACAAGGCCAAGTATGTGTGCTCAGTAAGATTTCAATAAAAATTTTAAGGGACACAGAATTCCTTCAGACATGCAACGTGTCAGGACGCAGGCTAGGAAGCAGGGGTGGAAAGGCCTAGACTGCAAACGGGACCAGGGCACACTGCTCCTCCCACAAACACACAGGCAGATCTGTAGACATATGGGCTCTGGAGGAGACCTTTATGAATAGCTCTCCCCGTTTGTGTCTCACTGCGAAGCCAAATCATGCACAGTAATGAGGCGGCTTCGCTGTCCATTGACAACACTGTTTGATGGCGCTGCACTGGGCTGGGCATGGGGCTACGTGCTGGGGATGTGACATGGGTCTTCCCTCGCTGATGCAGAAGATGCTGAGCAAGGGTGGGAGGTCATCTGACGTTAGTGCTGTTCTCCAGGCCCTGCTGACCACAGCCTGCCTGTCCATGGGAGAAAAGTGAACTGCTTCTTATCATTCCTCAAAGTCAACAGAGTTCTCCATAGTGTGTGGAACAGTGAGGTGGGTGCCTATGCAGGGCCCGTGCTCAAGCCTGTCAACATCACCCTTATAAGGGGCGACGCAAAGACCTCAAAGCAGGACAAAGACTTGCCACTGGATGGTTAATGATGCAGAGGGGAGGTCAGAGGTCACAGAAGCCCATGCAAGCATCCATCAAGGAAAGACAGGTTCCTTCCTTGCTTCCTTTCTTCTCTCTCTCTCTCTTTTGAGCCCAGGTTTCACTGAGTAGCCCTGGAACTAGCTCTAGAGATCAGGCTGGTCTCAAGCTCACAGGGATCTCTCTGCTGGCCCATGCCACCACCTCCCACTGCTGGGATCAAAGGTGCCTGTAGAGTCCTTACTCCCCCTGTGGTGGCTTCTCCTCTTTGTCTTTCAAGCTTCCTTCAACCCCTTTTCATTTCCTGGGGACCCAGTTGGTGTCTGCCCACAGAGCAGCCACACAGCAGTGCTGAACTTAGACCTGAAAGGAGAGCAGGGCAGGAGATGAGCTCATTGTTAGCACATAGGGAAGGACATCAATTCCGCATGGCCTTCCCGGAAGCCTCCTACCCAAGGCTCCAGACAGAGTGACACCTCTCCCTGCTTCCTGCTGCTCCCATGGGCCTCCTTTCCAGGAGACACTGAAACCTCCTGTACCACAAGCCAAGTGCTTTCTTCCTTGGGGAAGTTCCTCAGCTGTCCTTTACAGCAGGGGGAGCCAAGCAGTGCAGTGCTCATGGGAAGGGTGTTGTCTCTGCTCTGCATGGCCGCTCTGTTTGTGGGATGTTTTCCTCCATATCCTTCCCTAGAGCATTGGCTCCACATTTGGGGCCTTCTCAACACTGTAACTGCCCCAGGAAGTGGCTGCACAGGATACAATTCTGAGGCTGCTCTGGCTCTTCCTTCCTGGGAAACTGAAGTAGCTTGCTGTGGGAGCCCCACCCTTCACACACCAGGCATGGCCTCAGGAGGATGCTTGTGCCACAGGGAACCCAGCTGGCACGGAGGGCGTCTGAAGCCAGCAAAACAGACCCAGACTGCGCCCAAACTCCACACTGCAAAGCGGAGCCACGAGTCTGGAGCCTCCAAGCCATCGGCCCCTTCCCTCCCTCCGAGGGCTCCTGCCCAGGCGGCTCAGTGTAGGTCAGGGATGCAAAGGGTCTCCCGCACAGGGATGAGAAAACTCAAGTGCTGCCCGCCAAAGGCACCGAATTGCTGCAGCTTTTCTTCCCAACCTTGCAGTACATTATTAGCCCACAGCTCAAGCCCAGAGTCTACCCAGGCCCCGCCCACCTCCCCACAAGCACGGCCCCTCACTAGCCCCGCCCACCAGGCAAATCCTGCAGCTTAAGGGTTAATGACTAGGCTAACAGTCCAAGTTCTGCTCAACCTGGGCCAAGAGGCCTGTACCTCCAACACTGGGGAGACTTGGGGGAGGTTGTTTCCTGTGACTGTAGAGCACACAAGATGAACTGATGGGACTGCTGTAGCCAGAAGAAGTTGCTGAACTTCTGAGCCTCTGGTAGCAGGGTCTGGGAGGGCCCAAGGCCGGCACCCAGAAGAGGAGGGACTATGGAGTCCCAAGGCCAGGATTATACCACCTGGGACACCATGGGCAGAGGAGCCACCCTCTTCCCCCACAGAGAGGGAAGCGGAACTGCTGAACCACCATCACTCCCCGTAAGGAAGGATGAGACTGCTCTGACACCCCAAGACCTCTATTACAGGCCTTGCCTGACCAGGAAGAAGGCCATATGCGACTTCCGGGTGTGGTGGCCAAAACTGGCTCCCGAGGACCAGAAGAAAAAGGAGGAGCTTCTTCCCTCTGTTGGGCAGACTTCCTTTGACAAGCAGGACTTTGTTGCCAGCACCTGCTCCTCAGTGCTCAGCATCAGCAACACAGACTTGGAGAGCAGTCCCAGTGAGTTCCTGGGTTTCAAAGGAGGACCCCATGTTGACCACAAACCTCCTTCTTCAGAGCTTCCATTTATGAAAATTTTCCACAGCTGTCTGAAGCCGAAGTTTATGACACGGCTGGAGAAGAAGGTGAGGAGGAGGACCATGGCGGCCATGAGTCAGGTGGAGAGGGAAAGGGAAGCCCTTAAGAGCCGGCGGTCAGTACTGAAAAGGGACATCAGGGACATGCAGAAGGAAATATCATACCAGGAAGAGGAAAACAAGCCCTTCCTGGAGTACCTGAACCAGAAAAAGGAAGAGAGAGAGAGGAAGTTTGACTCCCTCTGGGAAGATTACATCCAGCAGTGTCAGGAGATCCAGGACAGGAGGCAAGAGCTGGTTTCAATCTTCACCTCACGAACAGCCAACCTCGAGAAGCAGCTATTGAAGAGCCGGAAGGTGGATGTTGCCTTGAGGAGGAAGCTGAAAGTCCTGGAGCCCATTTCACAGGTAAAGAAGAGCCAGGATAGAAAGATCAAGGCCTTAGAGCAGGAGCAAGCCAGCGTAGTGGCTGACATCCCCCTCCTAGACCGAGAGGCACACTACCAGTTCCTCAAGGAAAAGATCGCCATGGAGAAGCAAGTGGACGAACTGAACCTGTTGGAGTCAGGAGAGAATATCACCAGGGAACTGAAGAAGAAGGCCGAGGCCTTGGAAGTTATGGTCAAACAGGCTCACAAGGACTTCTGCCGGGGTATCAGTGCTGAGAACAGGCAGCTGCGAACACAGCTCCAGCAGCTGGATCAGGAATGCTGGGAGCTGGAGAACAGAAGGGAGAAGCTGGAGCAGAGAAAGCAGCAGTGTAAAGAGCAGCAGTGGTACCTGGAGGCTCTGGCCCGGGGGAGGCAGCGCCTGCAGCAGCAGAAACACCACCCCACAAACCCACAGGCTGCTCCTCACCCAACACAGGGCCATCTACTGGGTGCCAGGCTAAAAGCCATTCCTAAGTAATGGCTGCCATGTCCCAGGAAGCAGAATGGAGCTGAAGTTGGGCCTGCTACACAAGGAACGAAGATGCTATCTGATAATGCAAAAAGGACAGAAGCACCAAGGGGATGGAGGGCTGAGCTCCTCAGAGGGGCAGAGGGTCCTGGCCTGGACTGTCTCTCATGGCTCCACTACCCAGCAGCCCAAAGGGCTACCCTAACTGAAAGCTTCACAGCATTTGGGAGGTTTTGTTCTTTAGACTCCACACCTTCCATGTTCCCTGTTGCAGTGTAGACTTTGGTGCTCAGTTCCTGCTCTAGTGTGGACTTCGTGACAACGGGGTGCCTTTTGTAATTGTCACCTTCCACCCAGTCACCCCATCTCACAGTAGCAGCATCTGTGTCTTGGGGGGGTGTGCGGGGTGCTATGTGGGGAATTGGGCTCTTTGCATTTGTGCCTGGCTGAGGCTGGATTGGTTTGCAGAGCTGTGGGTCATGATGTGGAGTGTGGCCCCCTGTTTGGGCTGTGTGCTCCTTTGTGACAAAATACAGCCAGTTCACTGAGTCCTGGGCAAAAAGCCTCGGCATTACGTTGTAGAAATTTAACCTTTACTTGGCTATAAAATGATCTCATCTAAAACTGCGCTGAAATGAACTGCTGGGCGTACCTTTGCTTACAGATTTAACTTGCATGTGAAACTTGAGTAATGTTATTGAAAAACAAAACCCTACCTTGGCTATTCAAAATAAACGTCTGTTTATCATCACCTAAAACAAAAGCCTACTTGTGATTACTCAAAATAAAACCTAACGGTAAAGGTCAGGGAATACAGAGAGTGGACAGGAAAGTGGAAGACAGGGTGTGACAGTGAAGGGCTGAATATCAGAGTCTCAGTGGTGGCCATCCATCTTCCTGGGCATAGGACGTCTGGAGGGTTTGAGAGGGCACAGTGGCACTTTCCCGTCAGAGGACAGAAGGTCCAGTAGGTGGTTAAGTCCTTGTGTTTGAAGCTGATGGACACCCGTCCCTCTGCCAACTCCATTCAACTCCCTGTGCAGCATTTACTGCCGTGTCTGCCGAGTCCACCCAATATGGGTGTTTCAAGTGGTCAGAACTGAGCAGCAAAGAATCAAAAGGTTGCTGGCAGGTTATGTGATACGGATCCCAGGACCTCACCTAGCACTTGTCTCAGTACCACAAGAATACTTAGCCTAGTGTGTTGGTTTTAGGGAGATTTTAATCAGCCCTCCTCATGTCCACCGTTCCCTCACCACCACCCCAAGCCAGCCTCTTCTAATAGCATCTGTCTGTCTGTGTTGCATATGTCTCAGGATGTAGGTCCTGGATTCCTGTCCCCGACCATTTCCAAGTAGGCAGCAGCCCCTGAGTCCTAATCTCCTGAACCACAGACTGTCTACTTTCTTGGCCCAGCACATGTCCTCAATAATCAGTAGCAAGTGCCGGCTAGAGGCTAACTGACAGGGAGAACAGCAAGCTTGTTCCCTGCACCACAGGCATGGCATTTGTTCTGGACATGCCAGGGAAGGCGTGGTGAACAGGTGGATGGTGTGAACCGGTGGTAGTGTGAACAGTGTCTCAACTGCTTCACAGCAGATCTGGGGTAACCGTGGCTCTAGGTGGTATGCAGGCTTGTTCACGCCATCCTTCAGTTTGTGATCTACATGCCAAATCTTCCAGGTGGCATTCATTTTAAACTCCACCACAGCTCTTCATGAGGCAATATGTGCTGCTTAACTGTTGCACGAGGTAGAGGGACAGGGACATCACTCCTCATTCCACACAGCCAGTGCCTTCTTGATCTAAAGCAGACCCCAACACAGCAAAGGAAGGACACACAGTCCAGTCTCTCTCATCAATGTAGACACAAAAAGTTCTAAGTGTGGGAAACTGATGTCAAGAACACAGTGAAAGCTGGGCATGGTGGAGCACAACTTTAGTTCCAACACCAGGGAGGCAGAGGCAGGTGGTTCTCTGTGAATTTGAGGCCAGCTTGGTCTACAAAGGGAGTTCAAGGACAGACAGTACTACACAGGGAAACTCTGTCTCAAAAAACAAATGTGGAAAACAAAACAAAACAGAAAAAGAGAAAGAAAGAAAGAAAGAAAGAAAGAAAGAAAGAAAGAAAGAAAGAAAGAAAAGAAAAGAAAAGAAAAGAAAAGAAAAAAGAAAAGAGTACAGTGTGAAGATCATATACCAGGACCAAGTAGGTTCACTCCCAGGGTACAGGCTTGGCTTGTCGGGCAGAAATCCCTATTGTAATTTTAAGTGTAATTCAGCACACAAAAAGACTCAAGACAGAAAGTACACAATCATCTCAACTGACATTTAAAAAAAAATGCCGTCAACAAAGTTCAACATCTCTTCATAAAACAAGTGTTGAAAAGGAGCACATCTCAGTCATACAAGCTGCAACCAACACAGTGGGAAAGGCAGTCTCCCTGCTAGATGCAGAAGGAGACAAAGGGCAAGCGTCTCCACATTCCCTCAAGCTAGTGCTCAGTTTCAGCTAGAGCAAGAAGAGAAGGAAAGAAATGGGACATGAACAGAAAATAAAGAAGTCGAGTCCTCCCTGCTTGTGGATTACATGATTCTATGTTCCAGCCACGCAAAGACTCCACTGGAAAGTGCATAGAGATGACAGACACTTCCAGTGAGGCAGCAGGACACAAAAGCAACCTATAAAAGGAACTTTCTTCTATGTATCAATAATGAATTTATGGGGAAAGGAAAGAATTAGGGGAGAAAAACCCCACTTGTCATAGCTTAAAAACAAACAAACCAACCAACCAACAACAACAACGAAAATCTGGAGTGGAAGAATCTAAATAAGGAGGTGAAAGACTGCTGCCATGAAAACTTTAAAATATGGAAGAAACTGACAGAAAGAAGCCCAGGGACAGAGGGGCCTTCAAGCTCAGGGCTTGGTAACTTGCAGTGTGAGGGCATCGAATGGCATCAAGTGATCCACAAAACCCAAACAACGTTCCTCACAGAACTCGGAAAAAACAATCCCAAAATTTACACTGCAAAAAGACAAGCTCCTAACTATAGAAGTAATGCCAGGCCTGTCACAGTCCTCGATGTGAAATTATACCATGGAGCCACATCCACAAAACTAGTGTGCAACTGCCACAACAGCAAATCTGAGATCAATCAGAGAGGACAGAGGGACCAGCAGCAAACCAACACAGACTAATGCCACCTAAGTCTTCATGAAGCTCCCAAAGAAGGCAGCTTCCTTAATGAAAGAACACACCTGGGCTGGCAAGATGGCTCTGTGGGCAAAGGCAGTAGCTGAGAAGATTTAAATTACACAAATACACAAATAAATGTGTGTGTGTGTGTGTACACACATGCGAGCACACATAAGTCATGATTTTTTTTTAAGTATGGGTGTTTTTCTGCCTGTGTGTCTGTATACCATTATGCATGCCTAGTATTTGAGGAAGCCAGAAGAGGGTGTGTCAAATCCACTGGAACTGGACTCACAGACAGTTGTGAGACACCGTGTGGGTGCTGGAGCTGAACTATGCACCCCCGGCTGCCTCTGCCTTCTGAGTACTGGGACTAAAGGTATGGCCACCATGCTGGGCTAAGAAAAACCCTTAAAGGAGGTTGGAAATAGAGAGGGAGGTGATAAAGACAGATAATAAAGACAAGAGCAGACGACATCACATGTAACCTGCTGTGTGCCGACATGAGAGACTGAGCCTCTTTCTCTGCGGCTGAGCCAGCAGTCAGACCCACCTCCATAACACCAAGCACTTTCCATCTTCCCAGTTATAGGCTGACCAGAAGTGTCCGCTCCTACCCACTCCAGATCCCAGGGATTCCCCAGGGATTCCTGCTCTGTGAGCTGCAGTGTGCAGGACTCCCTTCAGCCCACGTGCTGAGGCCGTGCCATGACAATGCATGTTGAACTGCAGTGCTATTACAGACACCGCAGGAGGTTATGGAGTCACAGCAGTTCTAAGCAAGCAATACTACCCTCATCCCCATCCCAGGACTGCTCTCCAAACTCAGGACTCCCAGTCTCACCCACAAACCGTCTGCAATGAAAGTGTAACAGCGTTCCTAGCCAGAGGAATGGACTGGGAATGGGACTGAACCCGGGAGAGACACTGTCAATCCCAAGACTCACACAAAACTATAGAAATCACGGCAGACGGACTTGCTGGATCTTCAAGCACACCCAGACTCAATCGTGTTCACAGTCACCTGATTTACAACGCAGGCACTTAGGGAACTCAGCAATGGTGCAGGGACACTGGATAACCAGATGGAAAAAAAATCACCCTTGACCTCCACTCATTAGCACCCACAGGCAGAGATCCAGGTGGGATTATAGACACTAATTTCGAACGGAAACAATCCACATTTTTAAAAATTGGACAGCAAAATAGTAAGAGTCTCTCAGGCTACAAAAGGCAACAGGCACAGAAGATAACACCGACCAGACACCACCAAGACAGAGAGCAGCTCACTAAGGAAAAATAATAGGTATGCTATAAACTGGGTCTCCATATACATATATGTATGCACATATACATGTACACATACATACACCAGACACATGCAAATATAAATAATAATAATATGAAGAAATCTGCCATGTTCAGAGCAGGGTATATGTGACGTGTTTTGAGAAGGGCTGTGTGTGGCTCAGGGGCAGAGCCCACACTTGACATCATGAGACCGTTTTGGCATCACAGCAGTGTTCAGAGAGCACTTAAGTCTGAGCAGCAGCTGCAGTCAGGGAAGAACACACGTCATCACAACACACCAACACCAGCTCTGTGACTTTCAGACTCACCCACAGGTAGTCCCCATCCACCCTGATGGCAAACTTGAGCTTCCGAAGACGGACGAGCACAGGCGGGGCGCCAGAAAGGTCCCAGAGGCAGCGCACAACTCCGGCAAGCTGGCCACAGAGCAATTCCTGCTGGTCTAACAGGGTCTGCAGGGTAAACAGACATCTGACCTGATTGTTGAACACTGACCAGCATCTGCTCCCCATCTTCACAGGATGAGAATAGTTTATATATTTTTAATTTTTTTGTTTTGTTTTGTTTTTCAAGACAGGGTTGCTCTGTATAGTACTGGCCGTCCTAGAATCACTGGCCTCCAACTCACAAAGATCTGCCTACCTCTGCCTCCTGAGTGCTGGGATTAAAGGCGTGTGCCACCACGCCCAGCCACATTACAATTTTTTTAAAATTGCTATTGTATGCACTCTTGTGTATGTGCACGTGTAAGCTGGGCACATGCACTAAAGCACCTGTGTGGAGATCAGAGGACCATTTTTGGAAGCTAATTTTCTCTTCCATTATGGGTTCCAGAGATTTAATTAAGGCTTGTGCTTTGATCTGCTAAGCCATCTAGCCAGGTGTGTGTGTGTACGTGTGTGCGCGCGCGCGTGGTCACACATGTATTTTTGTTGTTGTTACTGTTAAGGCAGTGCCTTATTATGTAACCCTAGCTGTCCTGGAACTCACACTATGTAGACCAGGCTGGTCTCAAACTCAGGGATCCATTTGTCTCTGACTCCTGAGTTCTGGGACTAAAGGTGTTAACAATCACATTTGGCCCAGTTTTTACATTTTCAAGGATCATAAAACTAACAAACAAACAAAACAATAGCTGGGATTGGTGGTCTATGCCTCTAATCCCCTGACACAAGAGAATCCAAAGTTCAAGGCGGCTCATCAGTTTAGAGCACTGCTGCTCTTGCCGAGGACTGGAGTTTGCCTCCCAGTATCCACACGATGTTCCATAAACATCTGTAACCGTCCAGTCCCAGGAAATGACAGCCTCTTCTGCCCTCCATGGGCACCAGGCACATACATACATGGAGACTCATATCCATAAAGTAAAATTAAAAAGAATAAGACAGGAGTCAAGAGCAGCCTGGGTCAAAAGGCAACTATCTCCAACCCACACCCCACCACACAAGAAACCAACAACAGAGAGCACTCGGCGGGACTCTGGTGACTCGCAAGTCAGGCTTTCATAAAGTCACTGATGGCTGCTGGGTGATGGCTGCTGGAGAACCCACAGTGAACACAGACGACAACTCAGGGCTTCACCATATGGGCGGTTGCACACGTTCCCTAGGTGGTGATGGCATGGCCACGCAGGACAGGATGCGTCAGGAAGTACACTTGCCACCATGATGACATCCTGCCTCACAGAAGGGACCACAAACCTCGTAAGCAATCTGGAGCTTACTATGAAGGGAAGTGAAAGGGAATCTGTGAAGAGATGGCATCTGACATGGCAGCTCAGCCATCTGAGGGAACAAGGAGAATACAGGATGGCTGGTATGTGAGAACTGTCATTGAAAATGGAACTCAGCACAGACTAAGCATAGGGTCCTGGATAGGGGGAATCGGGGAGGAAAGGAGTGGGAGAGGGAGCCAGGCCAGGTAATGCCAAAGAAATAGCAACAGAATCTAGCTCTAGCACCTAATGACACTAATGAAGTAATGTTTCTCGTGGTCATTCCTGTCAGGCGTGATCACGACACAATAAACATATATGAACACTAGAACTTGCTTTAAACTTCCGTAGGAAAAAAATAAGAAGGACGTGAGGGCACATAGACTCTGCAGTGTTCACAGGTGCCGACACTAGGGATGGCATGTGAGAGCTTGTAGCAGTCTCTACTTTTCTGTTTGAATAAACACTTTAAAATAAGCAGGTCACATCTCCTACAGCTAACAGAACAAGGAAGAAAGGAGGCCTGAGCTGCTTAAAGACCACGGCAAGAGTGCCTGGCACATGCCAGCCCAGCTGCCATGGAGGCTGAGGCTCTGTGAGAACCTCTCTCAAAACTTAAAAGTAGGGCTGGAGAGATGGTTCAGCGGTTAAGAGCACTGGCTGTTCTTCCAAAGGACCCGGGTTCAAATCCCAGCACCCACATGGCAGTTCACAGCTGTCAGCAATTGCCAGGCATGGTGGCGCACGCCTTTAATCCCAGCACTCGGGAGGCAGAGGCAGGTGGATCTCTGTGAGTTCAAGGCCAGCCTGGTCTACCCAGAGAAACTCTGTCTCAAAAAACCAAAAAAAATAAAATAAAAAATGAAAAGAGGGCTGGGTAGAGAGCAGAGCTTGCACATACACGGCCCTGAGACTCATCCCCAACACGCCTTAAAGGACGCCATGTGCACGCCAGCCCCTGCTTACCTGGGAGGGGTAGAAGTGGCAGATGCCAGCTCTGGTTGGGTCTCCTTCTTCCTTTACCTTGGAACCATCATACAGAAGAAAGTACTTCCACCTGGCAAGAGAACAGAATGGAGCCATGGGTCCGGGCTGGTGATAATGACATCTTCTCTATTGTCCCTGGCTCTGGGAGGGCTTCATGACTTGCTGCCAGGAAGAGTCCAGCAGCCACAAGCAGATAAACCCAGTGCAAGAGCAGCACAGGCAGACGACAAACACGCCTGTGGTCAGTCTATCTGCCGGAGCACACAGCCACTCCTCAGGAACCAGATCACCCACTAAGGGCTGCTGTTTGAAACCCTTGCCCCTAGCTGCACAAGTACACAAACTGCAAGCTTTCCTGTCATCTCTTCACAGCTCTGGGAACAAAGTAAACTTGAGGTATGTGTCCGCACTGCACTTCTCCCAGGCACACTAATGGGAAGCAGCCCTTCTCCTGAGAACTCATGGACTCATCTAACAGATGTAAGGAGGGCCTGCAGCAGACTCACTCATCCATAACAGGAAGTCAGCAAGCAGCCTTTGAAAGTTAAAAGAAAAGCACCATCTCCTATCTGGCCCTCAAAACCTTACCAGCACCTCAGTCCTACTACTTCCCCATCCTTCCAGATTCCTCAAACTGCAGAGCCTCCTGCCTTTGCCTCCCTCCCAAGTTCTGTAACTACAGCTCAGCCGGGACGCCTGGCTTGGGAAGGCTCCAGCCTTGAGGTACACGTCACCTGGATCCCCAGGGTGAACCAGGAAGAGATTGGGCTTTGGCTATCCTCAGACTCGAAGAGCACACCGACCAGGCCGGAGCAGCCCACCAAGTGGACAGAGCACTGTCACAGGAGCTGCTCCTGCAGGACACAAGGCCTTCCCCTGGACCTCCCACTTAACCTTCCTCATGACAGACACCTGTCCCATAATCATCCACTTTCTCGAGCTCTGGGGCTCAATGTGCAACTGGCCATGGGTTAGAGAGTGATCAAAAACATTTGTGAACTTTCAAAGCCCAGTGTGGACCACCAACACCCCCACCCTCTCCCATACTCTGAACCCTGCTCCTCTAGGTACACTATACCTCAGGGATCACTAGCTAGGTCTACTGAGTCTAGTTAAGCCACACCCTTCACTGTCACCTCTCAGGAGCATTTGCTAAACCAGGTTACGGAAAAGGATGAAGTTATAGAGGTGGATGAGGGCACCCAGTTTCAGGCGGACAGCTGTTAAGAGTCAGACTGGCCAGACCTCAACTGCAACCATCCCTGTCTCTCCACAGACGCAGACACACCCAGGCGATCAAGACTGGTTGCGTTATCCCGGTCATCTGCCTGTAGTGCCTGAAGGGGAGTCTGCAAGGTGTTCTGGGTTTTGTTTATTTTTGCTGTGCTAGGGATTGAACCCAGGGCTTCTAAAATGCTAGGTGAACACTCTATCACTGGGCTATTTCCAGCCCAGAACTTGCAAGGTTCAAACATATAAGCTCTGGAAAGAAACAGCTTCCATGTTTAATGAGGTTGTTCTAAGGAGAACAGCATGACTAGCTAGCTGAGGCTTCCAGTTCACTCAGATGATCCTGGAAGGAGCTTCAGGAGGGCCTTGACACTCACCATGAGGCTGACTTTGTCTCTGGGGGAATGGTGGCAGCCATTTACTGTCCAGATGGCTTCATCCTCTTCATCTGGTATTCCTCCTAGAAGCACTTCTCTGTCCCCAACTGTTGTCCCCAGTCCGTGGACAGCAGGTGTGGTCAAGTCAGGCAGTTTCCGCCACTTGTTTGCTTTCCATTCAGTATGTAAATACAACTTCCCTTTGGGGCAGGTTCATTTCCAGAGCTATGTCTGCACTGCTGACAAGCCCAGGAGGAAACAGACTGGAGATGGAGGAAATCAACTCAACAAGTCAGACCTGTGGTCCGATTTCAGGAGCATCCATGCGGCTGCCTGCACTGGGACTTCTTCCAACTGCTCTCAGGGAGCTTCACGGCAGGGAGTGGCATACTGGACAGGCTGAGGCAGCTTCTGACCGGATCTCTGACTTTGTACAATTCAAAGCCACCCAGTGGCTAACTTCAAAAGGTTGGACATTTCCAGGTCACACACCACTGTCTCAGCTCTGAGTAAACACAAAGAGTTGAGTCTTTCAGAAACCCATGAGTATGCATGTGACCCATGAGATTCAATGAACAGTTGATTTCAAAAGCTTTCAAAACTATGTTCCAAATTAAAAAGAAAGTGGGTAGCAGAAACTTCAAAGCGCCCCCCCCCCCTTTTCAGAAGAAAACACTGCCTTGCAGAAGTGAAATTGGATAGCAAGTGTAGAAGGTGCTGGGAGTCATGAGCCACAGAAATCAAACGGTTGCTAGAGTGACTGTGGAACCTAAATTAAGGAACTGGAACTCAACAGCCTTATCAGTGTGTACAGCTCTTCAGAATACAAGAAGAGAACTTTCATAGCGTGCCCTTCATTTCAAACTCCCACCGAGGGAAGACAACTCAGTGTATCCAGTCAGAACGGATCCTGGCCTCACTTACTCTAATCCTTGGCTCCTCCAAGGACATTGTCCAGAAACAGGTTGCTCAAAGGATTAAAATTACTATCCAGGAGGCTGAAATCTCCTGACAGTAATATTTCACTGTTTGGATAACACTAGGAGGAAACACAAAAATGGTTTAATCCTCCCTCTTGATAATCCCTGGGTCATTTTCATCTATAGTCCTAGTCACACTTTTCCGATTACTTTCTTCAGGGGCACAGTCTCCAAAACTAGCCACAATTCTGCCATCAGCCATCTGTGGAAACAGTGTGTTAACGTCTCTTAGGGAGGGTGCCAGGCATGGTAGGTAGCTCAGGCCTTCCGGCACCTGGGAGGGAGAGGCAGGCGGATTGCTGAGTTCCAGATCAGCCATGGCAGAGGACCCTCTCTTAAGAGCAAGTAAAATCACTTAGAAAGAAGGAAGTGCTGAAGGGGATCCCCCATGAACCCTAGAAGGCCTAAATATCTGTCACCTCAGCTGCAGAAACCTCATTCTACAGAGCGCGCCCAGGGAGTCTGTGCAGGGACATCTCAGTTCCGGGAACCCACACATCCCATTCCCAGAGGTCTGGTGGGAGGACCTAGCAGCTAGTTCCCAAAGGTCCAGAAGAGGTCAGTGGTCATCTTGTGGGATGACCTAAGAGGTGACAGCAAGAGGATGGTCGGGCGCGCGCGGGGACAAAGGCGTGGGAAGTGGCCTCGATGGGTCAGGAACCGGGCTGAGGGCCGCGGGAGCCGGGAAGCTGCGGCCTGAACGCCCGGGTCTCATGCCTGCCCGCCCGCGGGAGCCCGGTCTCCGTTCGGACCGCGCAACAACACCCGATACCTGAGCCCGGCAGCCTCCCGATCACGCGCGGACCCACCTCCCGCCTCTAGGGGCTTTGGCGAGGACTTACGGTGTGACGCATGCCTGTGACGTGGACGGCCTGGCGGTCGCGCTGGCGCGTGGTGGTGACGTCAGTGGCATGGCGGAGGCCGCGGCGGCTCTGGAACCCTGGAGTGGGGTAGCGCCGCGGAGGAAGCGCGCAGCGGGGAGGCGGCCGCGGCGGGACGAGGGGCAGGTCCGCGGGCCCCAGGCTGAACCGGAGGAGGACGGCGAGGCTGTGCTACGCCGCCTGCGAGAGACCGAGTGAGTGCAGCGCCTGAAGGCCATTCCAGCCTCAGTCTCCCCAACCGAGAAATAGATGTGCCCACCCGCTGGGGAAGACTGAGCTCCCCTCCGGTTGCACTGTAGCAAGCTCTCCGTAAAGCTGCCCTCCCCGTTACTGCGGTTACAGCGGCTTGTCTTTATAAGCCTCCGGTTGCCAGTTTTGAGATGGAAGTGGAAACATGGGTTGCTCAGAGGATTATGTGAGGTGACCGTAAAGCACTTCTTGGCGCCTGGTAAACTCCAGGGCTGGTATTTATTGTTCATGTTAGGCCCAATTGTTTTCTTTAGTCAGTTGGTTTTCGTTCTATTTATTTGAAGTTGAAGGGGCGTGTGTCACGGCGCACATGTGGAGCCCAGAGGGACCACTCCTTTCACTACGTGGGTTAGGATGATCAAACTCAGGTTGTCCGGCTTAGTGGCAAGCTTCTTCACCCTGTGAGCCATCTTCCCGGCTCTGGTTTTGGGTTTGTGAGACATGATCTCCTACTATAGCTTAGGCTAGCCCAGCAGGCCTCGAACTGGAGGAGATTCTGTCTCCTGATGCTGGGATTACACCCCACATTGGTTATCAGTATTGTAAATCAAGGTTTCAACGTGAATGCAATTGTCAACATTGGCATCAGTGGTTTACTGAGCAACAGCTGTGTGCACAGACGTTTGCATCCTACCTAATTCACAGCCCCATAAAGATTTTGGGCATTCAGAGAGACATACAGAGGTCATTGTTTCAGGCCCAGACCTTGGTGACTTCCAACCCCATGCTTCCACCTCTCCATTATCCTAGATTCTTCCACCTTACCTCCATCTCCCCACAGCTCGGTCTGCACCTTCTTAAAGGTTAGACAGTACCCACCATACACAAAAGGCCATGTTCTTGCCTTTTCTAGTTGTGATCTTGCAGGGCTAAGTTACAAATTTTGGTAACATTCCAGATGTGTCAGAAGGGCTATGATGTGGGGGCTATCATTAGACTCAAAAAGCAGTAGTGACTCAGAAGTTATCTCTGAACAGGAAGAAATTACTAGCGGTGCAGCTGAAGGGACAGGTAGAAGCAAACAGTACCTCTAAGGTCTCTGAAGACCAATGAGACAAAGGTGCCTGGGACCTGAACTCAAGACATTCACCAGATAGTTGCTGCTCCTTCGGCTGCTTCAGAATCTCCCAGAGCTCCCTGCTTCTCTCAGCACCTCTACTGGGGTGTGGTCCTCACTCCTGACTCCCTGAGCCCAGAAAATCTAACCCAGAACTGCCTACAATTTACAGAGTAAAGTATTAGGCTCTCCTTTCCCTTGAAGAATGTAGTTTGCCTAGGGCACTTCCTGTCCTTTCTGTGGGAAACACATGCCAGAGGCACTGGTATATTTTAATTCACTGTTGTTTTGCCCTAGGTGGTGGAAACCTGCTGACTTCTAAAGACTAGACCAGACCCTTGGACTCTCTTTGAC
Organism: Lophiomys imhausi; assembly: GCA_907164525.1. Classification (NCBI taxonomy): domain Eukaryota; kingdom Metazoa; phylum Chordata; class Mammalia; order Rodentia; family Muridae; genus Lophiomys; species Lophiomys imhausi. The sequence goes on along the minus strand of CAJQZJ010018538.1, from coordinate 2,290,454 downwards.
TTTCCCTTTAGAATTATTCATAATGGGAGAGCTGTTGATTGTGCTCCTGCTGAGTAGCTCATTTAGTCCCTCCTGCTCTCCAGTCTTGAGAGAAGGACACCCTTATCGGAAAGGCTAAGGCCGAGGACTTTCCAGTATTTATTGAGCTGCATTTCTGCCAAGTCAAAGAGGCAGACCAGACACAGACCATCCCTGGGCAAGCAGGGCCTCTTGATGGAGGCCCTTTTTTTATCCCAGCAGTCTATATCCAGGCCATGGGTATGTCATTCAGTGAGGGCTGGCTCCGCATCGGAGGGTCCTACGTCCTCCATGTATCCAGCTCATGGTCAGGGCTGAGATAGCCCAAAAGAGAAGAGAGATGACCAAACTATTTCTTGTCAACAGAGAGGACCTGCGGATCTCTGATTTCTGCAGTTCAGCGCTGGGTGAGTATCATCTGGGGGGTGGGGCGTGTGTGAGTGGAAGGAGGAGGGCCTGCCTGAAGGAGGGCAAAGGACATTCCTCATCACAGGGCATTTGCTTCACCCTCTTTCTTGTGCCGTGTTCTAATCCTGAATTCCTCAGAGCTGTGCCTTTGACACTTACTAAATCTGCAGTGGAGATGGTAGAGTATATATCCCGCAGAGAATTAAGTAAGGTGGTAAGTGCTAGCTGTCATATAGAAGGCAGTAAATGCTATTAGTCATTATCAGGATGGCTAAATTTTATCTGTATCCTGCTTTTTTTTTCTTTACATTACAGTGTAGACTTTCCCTTGCAGTTAGTTACATCCCAATATAGTATGTTCAAAACGGTACTCAGGGAGTGAGCAGACTGTATTTACACTTTGTATCAAAGGCTCCTGTTATTCACTCAGTTGACATGTCACCTGCAGGCTGCAGTGCCCAGAGCTGGATTGTTAAATGAAAAGCATCACCAAGCTACTATCCAGAACCTCTTAGGGTTCTCTTCCCAGCAAAGACATAGACAGCTTCTCGAATAGACTTTCCTCACCTGGGGAACCTGTAGGGGTTGATAGATTAATATAAGTTATATTTAGTGAATATCTAGGTTTCTGATATAGTCTCTTAATTCGGGGCATGAAGATCAACTTGGCTGTGAGCAATTAGCTTATCAGTTTATGGATGAAGTCACGTGAAACGAGGGGAGTCTCTTTGGACTGAAAAACAAGGTTGAAGCCAGGTGAGACAAGGAAAGACTTTATGGCCTGGCATTGTTTTCAGCTGCTGAGTGGGCAGAGCCCAAATTAAGCTGAAGCAGGTGGAACAAGGAGCGATCCTATTTAAGGACAAGTGGATGAGCCCGGAGAGCTGCGTGCTAGGGGCCCCCGATATTAGAGAGCTCCGAGAGTACTGCTGGAGAAAGTGCTGGTAGACCAATGGCCAGTCTCCTTGAGGCAGAAGGAAGCTGGTGAGCAGAGAAAGCCTCAGCAAGACAGCAAAAGGCCAAAGACTAAACCCTGTGGCTCAGCTTTTGCCTAGAGGGGTTTGACCTGTCCGAACAGTGGCCTGAACGGAACTGTGGCCAGCTTTAAAGACTGAGGCAGAACGGCAGAGTTGCTGATACGAAGGAAGTTAAGTTGGCCTACAGATGGCTGAGGTCTCCCAGAGAGAAGAAAGCCTCAAGCCTTATTTAAGGTGAGACCGCCATAGCCAATTTACCCTGACGAACCTGCGTCTGAGATATTCCAGAAAAAGGACTGCTAAGTGCATTAAAGAGTCTACCCCAGAGACTGTGTTCCTGACGACTGAGGACCTGCCCCAGAGACTGTATCCTTAGAAAAATAGTTGTAATAGTTATCAGTAGGTTTAGTGGTTAGGTCATAGGGTTGTAGGAATTTATAGGGGTTGTAGGAATTTGTAGAAATAGTAATTAAGTAAGCGTATTTGTTATAAGTGAATATAGTTAATAAATAAGTGTTTAATAATTAAAAAGTACGGTATCAGGAACCTGTATGAAGATAGCCCTGCCACGTTGGTGAACACAAACAGCTTACTTAGTGTTGGAACACAGGACTTCTTTTATTTATGACAATAATCTAAAAGGAGGGCCAGGACAGGTGTGGACAGTGCTTTTGAACCTAGCCACTCAGTCGTCTTTGTAGAGGCCATCAACATGCCGCAGAGCATTCAAGAGCTGACCGTCAATCAGCACAAACTTCTGAGACACGTGGCTTTAGATGAAGACCTCTTAACACACTCTTCGGTTTGGGGCAGTAGAGTCCAGGGTCCCGCCTCTGGTGGCCTGGGCACAGTCTCAGGAAGCTTCGCTCTGGGTGTTGTTCTTCTCACACAGTCCTGGCTCCAAGAACCAGAACATGCGCTCTGACTAAATTTTGGGAATGATCTTTCAGAAACCATCACCCAGTGTCTGACAAAACAGCTGGAGCAGCTGCAGGCCCTCACGGAAGCCCTCAGCAGGCTGTCCCTCAGATCGTCACCTGCTGGGTCGGGAGAGCCCTTGGCCACCAGCACTTGCCCTCCTGTGCACTGCGTGTGCTATGGCCTTGGAAACTTTGCCTCCTGTGTGACCGCGCGGATCCAGCTCGCTTTCATGCTTCTCTTTCTGGAGAAGTGCCAGGTGAGCACTTGCTCTCCCTCTCCTGTCCCTCACCTGTCATATGGTGGAGGTGTGCCTGGAACTGAAGCAGTTCTCTTACCTTCCAGATCCCCAGAAGCCACTGCTGGTCCTATGACCCACTGTTCAGTCAAACAGAGGTTTCAGTGCTAACCTCTCTCGGAGTGACTGTCCTAGGTGACAATGAGGTAGGTGTTTTCGGCTCCTCCAGACCACCCACCTCTTCCAGTGGACAGGCTTTCTGTGACTCAGTGCCCTGCTGGCCCTGGCATGCTGGCCTTACTAGAGCCTGTGGAAACCCAGCAGTCACTTCCATTTTGGATTGTTATAACTCCATGAAAACTTAAGCAGCACCGTGAACTAATGTGTTAGGTGTGCAAAACTCTTAAGTCCAGGGCCTGGAGAGATAGCTCAGCTGTTAAAAGCACTGACTGCTTTTCCAGAGACAGGTTCCCATTTGGAGACTCAAAACCATCTGTAACTCCAGTTCCAGAAAACCTGACATCCACTCTGACCCCTACGAGCATTAGGCACGAAAATGGTGCGCAGACATATAAACAAAACACTAAATCACATAAAAAAAATTTCAAAAGAAAACCAAACAAAACACATAGGTAGACCCTTGTAGGTCCTATCTGGGTTCTGTGGGAGTTCTGGGAATCATTTTGGTTGGATTGGCATGGTTGGGTGGCAAGCACCCTTACCCCTTCCCTCCTGGTTTGTTCTTATAGGGTCTCTGTGGACCAGGATGGTCTCAGCCTCAGGATCCTGCTGCTTTGAGTAGTATTGAGACCCTAAACACTCACTGCAAACCAGCCTTTGAGTCCTGACTCTGCAAAGAAGAGCACTGAGGGTCACTTCTAGGGAGCAAGTACAGCAGCAAGGCCGGCCTGTGCACCGAGAGCCATGAGAGGGCTGTGTCCAAGACCACAGGCAGCCACAGGAAACCAAAATGAGCTCATACCTGACAGGAAGCTGCAGGGAGACAAGCACACAGGGGGCATGGCCCGACACTGTTAGAAGAGGTGACTGTGATCCCATCATGATGAGGATCTGCAGTGACACAGGGTGCATGGAAGATCTGGACAGTCAGCACATAGATTGGGTTCCTTCTGGACACGACTCCTGTAGTCCGTATAGACACCTAGCTCACCTCCACTACACTAATGTCGCCATGCCACAGAAGAGCTAGGCTTTGCACTCAGCTCCTTGCCACCCATTCTGCTATTCTTCTACAGGAAGGCAAGCACTGTGTCCAAGGCCAGACCACTGTCTTCTACATGCCACACTGTGGCACAGCTCTCTACAACAATCTGCTGTGGAGTAACTGGTCCATAGACGCCCTTTCCAGGGTGGTCATCATTGGGAACAGTTTCCAAGGCCTCGCGGAAAGGTAAGACATTGGGAATGCCAGACCCATCTGCAGGCAGAAAGGCTTTCCCCACAAGGAACTGGGTGAGGTTTAAGGCAGATGTCAAACCCTGGGTCCAGCTTAAAGCACTCACAGGAATCTGCAAGTAATCCCCTCTTCGCCGGGTGGCGGTGGCGCACGCCTTTAATCCCAGCACTTGGGAGGCAGAGGCAGGCGGATCTCTGTGAGTTCGAGGCCAGCCTGGTCTACAAAGCGAGTCCAGGACAGCCAGGCTGTTACACAGAGAAACCCTGTCTCGAAAAACCAAAAAAAAAAAAAAAAAAAAAAAGTAATCCCCTCTTGAGGGGCAGAAGTGCTTGAGCAACCATGCTTCAGTATGCAGACCTGCCCCCCAGTGCTACCTGTGCTGCCCTCTGCCAGCAGCTGCGTGCTGGGTCCCAGTGCACATCCCTCCATCCTTTCTGAGCTCGTCTTGTTTTTCTACCTTTCATAAGTTGAAAAGAAATCATCCATATACTTCCTAATTGTGTGTATATATTTTTATTTCTAGGCTGTTGACAAGGATTCTGCAGGAAAATTACTCCTACGTTGCAAAGGTATCGGACAGAATATCAGGGTATAGGGTGGAGATGCAAAGCCACACCATCCATGTTTCTGAGCGCACACACTGGTAGGGGCTCTCCCCTGGAACCAGTCAGTGGCTCTCCTAGTTTGTGCCCAACTCGCTTCATTTTTAAGGGGAGTCCAGCATTCCCATTGCCTTTGGGCTGAAAAGCATTGCAGTACAAATCCCCTTTCTTAGTTTTCAAAAGGACAAAAGGGTGGCACGGTGTACAGAAAGGTAAGCCACAAGAGTGGGGACATGCCTAATGCCTATATCTGGACCTCTCTAAGATTCTGAACGGCGTGGAGGAGGTCCCACTGCCTCAGACTCCCCGGTACACCGACACCTTTAACGACACGTCTGTCCACTGGTTCCCTATACTGAAGCTGGAGGGCCTGCCGAGGGCCCTGTGGGCATCCCGGGAAGAGCCTGACTACCAGAACTGCGAGGACCTGGAGATCATAAGGAAACCCACAGGGTGTGCTCGGCTGGTGTAGCTGGGCACTGCTTTGCCAGGCCAGGAATACTGCCTGACTGGCAGAACAGAGCCTCACACCTGCCCTGGGGACCTGGTCTCCCAAACAGAGATGTTATTTATAAGCTCAGTTTAAAGTGCTGTTTATTCACACCTGTCGGGGGTGGGCCCCAAAGTCTACTTGGCCATGTCGATGAGGCTCTGCAGGGAGGTGGGCACCCAAGTCTTCTCTCCCTGCACGAACACCACCCCACGGTCAATGTAGATGACAATGCGGCCAAAGGTGTACAGCTGCTTGCCCTCATGCCGCTTGCCAATGACGGGCATGAAGACGATGTTGTGCTCCTCCGCCTTGGTCTCAATGAGGTCCTTAAAGTTCATGGGCACAGAGCTGGCAGCCACGCCAATGCCCCGCTGTGCCATGGTTTCAGCTTCCCGGCGCTCCTGCATGGCCTCGTACTGGAAGTCCTTCCTGCGCTCCGTGTGGGTGAGGTAGGCAATGTTCTCCCTTGCCCCTGGCTGCATGTATGCCCCTGAAAGAGAACAGTGAGGAGAGGTGACCCCAGATATGCAGAACCCAACATGCACTATGGTATGTGTGACTTCTTGAGGCAACTCTGCTTAAGGACACAGCCACTAACATGATGGGTGAGTGCTTGGGCAGAGTCAGTATCCCAAAACTGGTCTGGGAACTCTGTAGCTAATATCAGATACCAGAAGTGAACCTGTCTGTCTTAGATGAGATGTGGATAAGGGCTGAGCCCACAGATGTGGCCCCCTCACCTCATAGTCTAGCATGCCCTACGCAGAATTTACTTCCCCTTGCCCGCAGAGGCCCCTGCCCTCAAAGAATGGAAATGGGGACTGGAGAGGTGACTGGTTAGGAGTATGTATTACACTTGCAGAGAATCCACTTTGATTCCTAGCATTCAACTTCAGGTGGCCCACAACTATCTAACTCCAGATCCATGGGAATCTGATCCCTCTTCTGGCTCACCTGGCACTGTACGCATCTGTATAACACTGCCACCAGACACATACATAAACACAATGAAAAACTAAAGAGCTGGAGTATGATGACTGGAAGGGCCACAGGGTAACTCAAATGCTAAGGACAGAGGATGCAATTCTGGGAACATGGTGGGGGTGACTGAGGTGGGGCAGGTTAAAGGGGAACATGGTGGGGGTGACTGAGGTAGGGGCAGGTTAAAGGAGATAGCAATTCCCATCCCAGGTGACACCTAGAGCCACACAGCCCTTGGCCTCACCAAGAATGTAGCACAGCTTGGAGAGGTCCAGGCTTTGGGTATCAAGCTAAGTGGCAACACCCTTTGCTTCTGTGAACACCTCTCTGCTTTCAGCTCAGCACTGGGACTTGCATGACACAGCAACCCTGGGCCTCCACAGCAAGCAATGATACAGAAGGACCCAGTGGCCCAGTGCCATAGGCATAGTCACTAATACTGTTCCAAAGGTGCAGAGCACTCAGGGAGGGGAACAAGTACTGAGTGCTGTCTGCACACAGTGTGGGAAGGCTGCCTGGAGTCAGACCCAGCTCCTGTCAGCCTGTCACAGGAAAAATGGTGGGAGCTGATAAGTAGCTGAGTCCACTGGACAGTGTAGAGACACTTAAGTGACTAAGGTGGCCTCCCAGAGAACCAAAACCATGGGAGTCAATGTCATTTTTAGGAACCAAGGCCAGGGCATCCCCAGTAGGAACCCTACTCACCCACATTGGAGGACACAGCCCTGTTCATGATGTCAAGGGCTTCGTTGAATTTGTCCTTGACAGAGGGATGTGCCAGCACCTGGTCTGAGAACATGGATTTCCAGCCCAGGTACCACTTGGTGATCTCCTCATAATTAGGGCTGTTACTAAGCCAGGAGCACAGCACCTGACAAAGGACAAAGAGCTGGTGGTTACACAGTGATCGGGGACTGGACCACAGCTGCGGCAGCAGAGTGTCCCCAGGGGCCGTTTGCTGTATTCAGTGCTGCTCCTCCCAGCAGCTCACACTGCAGGGTTCATGGACTGCGGCCTAAATGTGCTGAGCCTTAATCTCCACATCCCAGACAGGCTCTGTGAGGGGCTGAGATAAGGTGACATTGTGCCTAGATAGCAGTGGGCACTGAGGACCGTGGGCTCTCCCCTCCACCCCACCCTGTCCCTCCTGGGTGACAGCACACCTGAAGCCACTTGGGGAAGAAATGCTTCTCTAGCAACCCCACCAAGCTGGAGACGGAGATCATGCCTTCCCAGTCCATCACCCAGTAGAAGGCCTCCATGTGCTGCTGGTGGGGGTTGATGACGAGCTCACCCAGGCACATGCCTGCAAGAGATGGTGGCTGGCTGAGCTTCCGCAATGGCGAAGCCGTGAAAACACACGGTGCTACCCAGTGGACCCTTCAGTCTCTGGTCTGTTCCCTCCCACCCAGAATGAACTCCCCATGATTCAAACTTTCTGGTTCTGATGCCCAAGCCAGCCCCATCAGGAGAACCATGAGGCACAGAGAGCCCAGAGTCATCTCTGTAGACTGTGGCCACAGCTGAGAAGAAACAACAGAAGGCCCTGGTTCCACCTCTACCCTAAGCAGTGCACCTCCGTGGTAGGACAGAGTAAGCTGCACTTGGCCGGCATGCCTGCCTCCTTACCCAGCTTGGGCACAATGTTCCTGAGCATGAAGGCCTCCCAGGACCCGGGGGTGAGGACCTCTTTCCAGGGCTGCAGGATGAGCTTGGCCGAGGCATCACTGGGGTGCCATTTCTGCAGTGCGCTGGCCAGCTTGCTGCGGACGGGGGAGTAGAGTGGCTCCAGGCGGGCCTGCATGAGGGGCAGCCATGGGTGGATCCACGAGTGGATGGGAACGGTGTCTGTCAAGGGGTTCCAGTTGTCCACCTGCAGGATGAGGGCACAAGGATGAGCAATGTAGCCCATGGACAGTTTGTGACACACCAGTGCTGTCCTTAGGGAGAGAGACCTGTGTGTCCTGACTAACGGCCACAGTCCTCAATGTGTATGTGGAGGGAAATGGCAGCCACAAAAGCAGCCAAGCTGCCCTGCAGGCATTTTGCACTCTAGGTCCCTCCACAAAGGAAAATCAAACACTCATGCCACCAACTCAAACCTCAGCATGGCTCAAGGTTCATTAAAGGCACTGGAAATGGGGGTCTATGGAAAAGGCTAGGACTAAGCCATGTCGACAGTCCTTCCGTTCCTGGAGTCCAGTGGCATGAGAGGCACTGTGTCAAGGCTCTGTCCTACCTACCCACCTCCTTCTGCAGCTTAGGGAAGATGAGCTGGTCCAGGATATTGTCCAAGATCCACACAGGGACGATGTGCACCCAGCTGTCCAGAAAGTCCACCATTGGTTCACAGTTCCTGGGTTGCCACTGAGCGACAACATTACGAACAAAAGGCATCCAAACCTCCCACATGAGCCTGTGAGAAGCAAGGGTGGCTGGTCAGCCACACTGCTGGCTTCACAGTGCTCAAAGTGTGCCACCCACAGGAGCCTCAGGTCAGTCCCCCAAGGGCTCTGGTGATGTCTTGGGCTCCTCTGTGGTGCTACCACTGGCAGGGCTGCTACAGGACCATGTGCCTTATGGTGTCATCCCAGGGTGCTTTCCCAAGAGCCTCTATTCACAGCACCTCTCACACTCGGGCACAGCTTGAATGTCCCCTACTGAGACACCCTGTCTTCTCCACATCTGGCTTATTCTTCGTTCTCACTATTACCCTGCACTACCTGTTCCTGAAAATTGTGAAAGTTGCTCATGGTCCTCCCGGGGTCAGCCCAGCTCCTGGACACTCAGTACACCCACGAGTGGACTGATGCTTCAACCTCCAGAGCAGTGCCAGTGTGGAGCAGAGTCAACAGGGAGCCAGAATGGCTGTCACCCAGCCTTCAGCAGCATTCCTGGGGAAGCAAGGGGGTACAGTGGGGAGGGCCCCCGGCACCTGTGGAAGGCATCTGACGACAGGTCCTGGCTACTGTGAGACAGCAGCTGGTCGTTCTCCAGGAGGCTCTTCCATTTGGAGATGATCTGCGTGCCATAGCTGCCATCCTGCAGAACACCGGCATTATCAGCCTTCCCACCTCAGTGACCACGCCACAGCCCAAGCAGCAGGCTGCACCCCAGCTCACCTCAAGGGGGCGCCAATCCTTGAAGTAGTCCTTCACAAGCGGGTAGACGATGGCCACAGCAAGGTCCGCGCGGTCTGCCAGGCGGTACTCCTCATAGTACTTGTCCTGTAATGTCTCAAAGATGTGGGCACACTCATCCAGCGTAAGGGGGTCGGTGCTGTGGGGCTGCATACGGCGCTCACATTCCTCCACCAGGGCCAGCACCTTGCTGAGGTTCGAGATGACACGCTCCTCATGTGCTAGGACCTCGGCAGTCTTCTCGAGCTCATGTGACAGGCTGACCACCATGTCCCGCTCATACTGCAGCTGGCGGTCACTCTGGATGATCTCCTGCTCCGTGCGCTCGATGAGCAACTGCAGGTTGTGCTCCAGCTCGGGCAGCGCAAAGCCCGGCACCTTGGCTTCTTTGCCAGCTGTGGGAGGCAGCTGTGCCAGCAACGGCAACCCTTCATCGGGCACGCTGTGTTTGTGGCTGATCTGACTGTAACTGTAGTACACCTTCTGTTCCCGGCCTGTCATGTCTATCACCTTGGAGAGAGTAGCAGGTTGTCACCTGTTAGCCACCACTGAGCAGAGGAGATATGACACTTGCCACGTGTTGAGAGCTCTGCTAATGGACAGAGCTGCCTATCACAGGCTCGAGTGTCAGACCCATACCATCTCACAGTAAATGGGGACAGGCAGCTGCCACCACTGCTGTCTAGCTACTCAGAAAGTGACGCCACCATGTGTCCATCATAGAGGGAGGCCTTCTCCCATGATCCCAGCTGCCCCAAAATCTCGCTTCATGCACAACCTGACAAGCCTGACCCCTGCAGGTCAGTCAGAACTCCTTAAAGGAGAGGTCTTGCTCCTGGCCAGGCAACACACATTCCCTACACTTCTGGGAACCCTCTCCTTGTTCTCAAACAGAGCAAAGTTCACCTACAAATGGATCTATGCAGAACCCAAAACAAAGGAAGCTGCAGCCCCACAGATGCTCCAGGTTAGGAGCTGCACACTCGCCACACACGGTGTCCATGGGAGGTGGCTGTTTTGCAGTGCCGGCAGTGAAGCCAGGGGCTGCTGTATGTTGTGCTCACTAAGTTTTTCATGCTGGAAGTGTTACTGAATTCACTGGGCATAAGCTCCAGACAGACAGGAGCACTGTGTGCTTGACCACAGTTGTGCCATGACACTGGAATCCCAGTGTCAGGAGGTGAGGGAGGACTGAGCACTTGAGACCAACATGGGCTAAGAGTTCCAGGCCAGGCTGGACGTGGTAGCACATGCCTTTAATCCCAGCACTTGAGAAGCAGAGGCAGGTGGGTCTCTTTGAGTTCCAGGACAGCCAGAGATACACAGAGAAACCCTGTCTCAAAACACCACCAAAAAAAAAAAAAAAAAAAAAAAGGAGTTCCAGGCCAGCCTGGATTGCATGCTAAGATTGTCTTAGAAAGGAAAAAGAGATGGACACAGACACACAGACACACCAGTAACTGAGTTATCAGACAAAGACCTCAGAGGATGGACAGGGGCCCTCATACCTTGACCTGAGACAGCTCCTTCTGAGGCGCTGTGAGCTTCTTGCTGACCCTGCCCTTGGCCTTCAGCTCCTCCACAGTCTTGTACGAATACTTGGGCTTCTTCTTGCTCCCACTGGGGTCTTTCCTCCACTGGCTCAGCTCCTTCTGAAACTCCTGAGCCAGGGAAGCAATGAATGACTCACAGCAGCCAGGACCAAGGCCCTGCATGCCTGCAGCCACCAACAACCACTCCCCAACATCCCTATTAACACAGGTAGCGAGGCGCTGCTGGCGGTCTTCAGCTGCCTCATGCTGAACGTAGAAACAGCATGAAGGACTAGAAAACGCTGGCCCCGCCGGGCACAGCTCCACAGAAATGGTGAGCAGAGGCCAGCATGAGTCAGGGTGTGCCCACTCTGCAAGTCACTTCCATTACTGCCACTTTATTTTTCATGCTGATTTAACCTGTCATTCTTTTCTTTCTTTCAAACATCTGAAGCTGCAGCTGTTCAGAAATGACACCCACTCTCCTGCAGGCCATCTCTGAGCGGAGTAGAGCCTGCCCTGAAATCAAAGCACCATACAGCTGCGTGCCTCAGTTCCCCCTGTCTACTCACAGCCATCTGCCTCACACACATGGAAGCCCATGACAGCATGATGTCACCCAAAGGCCCATCAGCATGCAGAATCCATGATGGCAGTGTCTGAAATGGCCCAAGCCACAAGCCACCCACACGGCTGCCTTCTGATTACCTCTTCAGCCTCCTCTTCAGAGTCGGCTACGGGGAAGTCCTGCAGAGACTGAGTGGTGCGCTCCGAGCCATAGGCCCCCACAGCCCCTTTGCCTTTTCTCTGTTTGGCTTCAATGGGGTTGATGATACCTGAACAAGGACAGGTAGAAGACAAGAGACTCTCCAGACATTGACAACCTATGTGAAGCCACCACTGAGAGAGCACTTCCTGCTCCTCATGCCTGAAGCACACCAGTGCTCACCCCACTGTACTGTCCACTACAGGCATCAGAAGCCTATACAGCAAGCCCAGTAACCAGGACACTGACTAGCTGAAGGACAGCTGTGGGCTGGTAAGGGGCTAACACTGTCTCCAATTAACTTTTGTAATATAGCTAAGCCCAATTAGGAAATAAAGAGAAACAGCATTTTCATAAGGATTCCTGCCCCTCCCCAGGTTTTCCTTTCATTTCCTCATTCACCATTGTTGAAACCTGAGGGATGCCATGCCGTTCTCTTCCCAGCACAATGTTCAGCACTACCTGTGATGAATGTGGGTGGCCTTGGGGTGTGAATTACACCTCTGATTGGACCCAACTCCTGCTAAAAAAAGGCTAAGTGCTTGCCCTCAGCCCGGTGGTGAGCTGTGTGAGCAAGTGGCTGTTCTCAATTGGGCTGGTGCAGGGAACAGCAGGTTCTGGTCAGTCAGCAGCACAGATGCACCTTCAGTCGGTGAAGGCTGCCATGCTGTGCACTGACCTACAAGACACTGTGCAGCTGCTGACAAAGAACAAATCCCACAGAAGCAGGGACTACAGAGCTGAGCCTTTGAAGCCCAGACAGGCTCGCATAAATGAGAGCAGCAGGGCAGGTGGCCAACCACAGGGAGCTGGGGACACTGCTTTTAGAAGACCACACATGACTGCAAAGGCAGCTGTGGAGCAGCCAAACTACTGCCAGACAAAAAGCTAGAGTCCTAAGTGAGTCTGCCTGACTTTAAAATATTAGCAGATACTTCTTTAGAGACACAGGCCAGGCTAAAACAGATATGTGTCTGCAGCCACTTCAGACCCTTGTCCTTTCCTTCCCACTTAGCCAAGTACTTTATTGATCATGAGTTCTGAGAAAGCCAAGCCGCTGGGGAACACAGGTAGCCCATGCTGAAAACCCAGCTGCAGAGGTAACAGCTGTCTTTGTTTGGTTTTGAGCTTAAGCACCCTTCCCAGGATCTGTGCATCTACCAAGAACATCATCCTCCTTGAAGGGCTTCCTAAAGGAAGAGGTAGATGAGATAAGTCCTCCCTGTGCCTCTATGGGGCACACAGGCTGTGTGACCGGAAAAACAGGAATGAAGCTACAGTGAGGTCAGACACGTGTCCAAACCCCAAGACTCTCAAATCTCGAGACCACTAGGAGTAAGGAGCTCTCCCTCCCTGTTCTGTGTCTGCATGCCCCAACCCCACAATTCTCGGGGTGGGGGGGGGTTGTAGGTCATGTAGCCTAGCACCTGGAATGCCTATCCATACAAATGAGGTACTATAATATCTTAAGCCCCAACCAATAAGGTAAACCCACCCTGGAAATCCCTTCCCATTTCCCAAGGTTCATATAGCCCTTGTTCGTCTCAAATAAAGACCATGAGCTATTTTTCTGATTATCACCTAAGAGAACTGTTTCCTTATTGTCTAAGGGTTGTGCCACTAGGATCTTCAGAGAAGCCAGCCCCCGCCCCACCCCACACGAACCCCGCACTCCCAGCTACGAGTTCAAGACTCCACTTCATCCTCCCAGCCTGGGCAGTGATGCCCAGACACCCCGAGGGAAGAAGCAAAACTCAGAAGCACATGCCTCCCCTCCACCACACTCTTCTTGGGCCTCAGCCTCACCTTGTGCATTCTTCCCCAGGCCTCGCCCAGGAACATAGCCCATCTTCTGCAGGAGCTTCTGCCCGATCCCCTTCGTGTGTCTCTCCCAGCTGCCGAAATCCATGAAGGACTTGGTTCCTCCTGCAAAGCCTTTCTGGCTGGGCTTAAAATTGCCACCCTGCAAAGAAGGCAAGATGAGCGCGCATGGGCGAAAAAGAAAAACTGAGCAATCCAAGGTCCAAGGGAGCTCAAGCTTACAGCTACAGCACATTATGACAAGCAGCCTGTACACTGAACCATGGTCCTTACACAGAGCGGGAAAGACTGCAGGACACAAAGGGCAGCTCACACATGGTGCCCACTGGTGTTTCCAAGGGATGCCAATTGGAGACTATCCTGCAGGACTTACCGTTTTTAACTTCTTTGGTCCTAAATCCTTTGGAAAGTCCTCCTGCTTAATAGGCTTCTCCTCCTCATCAGAGTCTTCTGAGTCAGCTTCCTCAGCCGCCCCTTTCTTGAGCCCCGCGCTGATGAAGTTGACAGGTGCAGAATAGTCTCGGGCCCTGCAGACAGACATGAAGCCCCTAAGTCTGTAGAGAATGCCTCTGCAGCACCCTGTCATAGGAACTGCTTAGATGAGGGGCCTTCATGGGGTCCACTTTAAGACAGTAATAAGTTTATTTATGTCCAAATGCCAAAAGGGACTCCAGCATGGCTTCCAGGAACATTATGACTGTGTGTGGTTCCACAAATGACAACATGGGTGCCCAAGAAGCCAGAAGCATAGCTCCCTGAAGCTGCAGTTATGAACTGCCTGACACAACATGCTGGGAGCCAAACTCAGGTCTACAAGAGCAATTATCAATGTTAATTGCTGAGTCACCTTCCTGCATACAATGAACATTTATGGGGTGCGTTCAATTCAAATCTGTAGCTGAAGATCTGTCACTGTCAATAGAATTGATTATAAATTCAGAATGATGTCAAATCTTACTTCCCTTTGACACTGTAAAAATGTTATTATCGCTGTAAGTGTATGACAGGCTGGGCACAGGGGTGGGGGGTGGGAGGGGTATGTGTCAGGGTGCCTCAGCAAGCATTTGGAGGTCAGAGAATAACTCTGTGGAGCTGTTCTTCCCTTTCACCTTTCATGCAGGACCTGGTGATTGACCTCAGCTAGCCAGGCCTGCGTAGCAGACATCTTCACCTCTGAGCCAGGCCACTGGGCCCTTTTACAACTGAAAAGACTGTTTTAGTTTAGCGTTTTCTTTCGAGTGATAGAATATTTATCTAGCATGCATATGGCCCTAAGTCCAATTCCCAGCAACATATGCACACAGTATTTGTTTTAGATACTATTTCTTCAAGTGTAAAAATCAAACAGAAAACTTTAGATAGATAAAAATCCTACATAAAATTAACCAAAAATTCTGAGTGAGGTCAAGTGTTGAGGAACGTGCCTTTTTTCTTTTCTTGTGAGACAGTGTCTTAGTTTGTAGCCCACTATGTAACACACCTCCCCTGTGGATCTACTCACTTTTCTACCTTCGTTTCGGCCCACAAAGTCTTCTCCAGAAGGACCTTCCCTGACCCCTATCCTCTATGCACCTGTGAGAATGCTCCTTGACCAGGCCATGCTTCCAAAGCTGCCATGCCTGTGGGTGATTAGCACTTCTCTACCCATGAGTACCTGTGCTCTATCACACAGTAATTGCTGAGGAGGAACTTGGCACCCCAGCTCAACTACACCTAGCAAGATGCCGTAGCTACAGGTCTCACTAAGGCTAGAAGACTCTGCTGGGGTGTCTCCCCAATCCTCTACAGCCAGGGCATGCAGCCCAGCAGACAGTACCGTTTGCCTCCAAAGCTGGGCCTCTCCTCATCCGAGTCCCGCTCAGCCCACACCCCATAGGTGGCCTCCTCCTTGGTCTGCCAATGACGCTGCCGGTTGGGGTTGAACTCATTTTGCAGATCCCAGTCAGTGATCTCAAAGTTCTCACGCTCATCATCATCGTCAGCCAGGTGGCCTTCCCCATCCCGGTACAAGTGGGACAGAGACATGGCCAGTCACTAGAGGAAGAGGGACAAGAAGAACACTGTGAGAACTTGGGGCCAGCAGAAGATCATCAGGAGTCTCTATTCCTATTTCCTCTAAACAAAACCCTACTAACCTCATGCTACTACTCAATAAAGTAGCCATTAAACATAGGACAAAATGACCAGCTCTGTAATAAGTGAAACATGTAAGTTCAAGCAATCCATATGGGTCTAACAACTGCACGCTGCTTTGCACTTGTCAAACACACACACACACACACACACATGTACACACACACGCTCACGTATGCACACGCACACCAAAGAAGGGAAGAAACAACTCTACCTGTATTACTTCAGAACCTGCTGGGCACCTTGATCTTTTCAGTTCTCCAGGAAAGAGTCAGATTTAGCCGCTTTGCAGTCCCAAGGAAACTTCAAAACATTTTCTTAAGTTTCTGAATTTCATGAGACTGAAGGTTCCCTTCCCAAACCTGAATGGCTTCTGAGGTACTGGAAGGCTGTAATCTTTATGAGTGCCACTGCACAGTCACACCTGGAGGGTGTGGAATAAACAAACTGTTCTATCCAAGTATCTATTCCACTATCTCTCATAAACTTCATCAGTGACTACAGTCAGTTTCAGAAGTAGCTTGTAAGGACTGATGAAGATACTTTAGAAAAAACAAACTTCCCAGCACTTGGGAGGCAGAGGCAGGTCCATCTCTGTTCATTCAACGCCAGCCTGGTCTACATAGTGAGTTCCAGGTCAGCCAGGGCTACACAGTCAGACTCGGTCTCAAAATAAAAACAAAAGCTGAGCTCCCAATCGGGCGGTGGTGGCATACGCCTTTAATCCCAGCACTTGGGAGACAGAGGCAGGCGGATCTCTGTGAGTTTGAGGCCAGCCTGGTCTACAAAGTTAGTCCAGGACAGCCAGAGCTATTATACAGAGAAACCCTGTCTCGAAAAACCAACCAACAAACAAACAAAACAAAAAACAAAAGCTGAGCTCCCAGTAGGTGCTCAAGAAACAGCACCCTCACTCAGCACTAGGGAGGCAGAGACAGGCAGATCTCTGAGTTCAAAGCCAGCCTGGTCTACAAAGCAAATTCCAGGACAATCAGGGCTGTTACACAAAGAAATTCTGTCTCTAAAAACCAATAAAAGAAAGGAAGGAAGAAAGAAAGAAAACATCCTCTACTTCAATCCTGTGGTCAGGTTCAGGTTCACCGTCATTACCAGTCAAGACTGAGAAAGGAATCGATCGAAATGATTGTGAAAATCGGGAACACTTAACAGCACAGCCTCAGTTCAAACCACACCTCTATGAACACCTCTGTGTGTGGATATCACATACAAAGCCCCCAACACGGTACACTGCAAACACGGTGCACTGCACAGTAACGTCCTCAGTAGTTGACGCCATCGTGTTCAAGTGCACCAGTGACTGACAGTAGTCTTCCGTTCAGCGAGATCTGGACTTTCACCGGCAGGGTGAAACTGCTCAGTTGTTACCAATGTGTCCCTACTCCTCCTCACTATGCACTGCTTAACCTCCTCAGCTTCCAACCTCAGCTACGAGTGCACGTTAAGTGCAAAGTTCTCAAAAGCGGTAGGGGGTCCTGGACCCACGGGATTACAATACTGTCACCTCCCCAGCACAGGGGATGGTGTAAAGCCCACAGCGGTCAGGAGACTCCCAGAACACGCGCGCCTGGGTTGGTTATTCAATGTCAGTATCCGGACGCTCGCAGGTCCCAGTGCTTCATATGGCCCCGGTCCCGCAGCGGGTAGGGCGAGAGACGCTGGCGCAGGGAGGCCAGAGGATCGCCGCCGCGGACGCTCAGTCCGCGCTCCCGGGACGCCAACCCGACCCCGCCGCCCGCTCACCTCGTTCAGCGATCGCGATCCACACTGAACTTCGCCCAAGGTCCCAGAGCCTGCGAAGCGCCCGCCAGCTAAAAACCGGATATGGCCCTGAAGGCGCGCCGGAACTACGTCATCAAGTGGCAGAAGTGGCGCATGGTTACCCGGCGGCGACTTAACGCTAAAAGAGGCGGGTCTGTGTACAGGAAGAGGTTGGTGATCCCGCCTCCCGCTGCTTCCGGTTCTGCCTGGAATTGAGGCCGTGTGGACTTCTGGTCTGAGGGGACGCAGTATCAGGTACTAGAGTCTTAGGCTGTCACAGGTGGTGAAGGAGTGACTCCAAGAAAGCCACCCCGGGACAGAACCGCCGGGTGCAGACTCTGAATCAATGTCACTGGGACCCTGAATAATTAAAACTCCTCAGGACTCCATGTTGCAGAAAGAAAAGTGCTGAAGAGTGTAAGGAATCAATGGGCGGAAGGAGTCCCCAAGCATTCTCTCCAGGAGACCAGTTTTATTAATTTCCTCTCTGCCCTAGTTATTTCTCTGTTGCTGTGATAAACAACTAAGGGGAAGAGGGGACTTTTTTTTTTCTTTTTTGGTTTTGGTTTTTCAAGGCAGGATATCCCTGTGTAGTCCTGGAATTCATTCTGTAGACCAGGCTGGCCTTGAACTCAGAGAGCTCTCTGCCTCCCGAAGGCTGGGATTAAAGGCGTGTGCCGCCACCACCCAGCAAGAAGGGGCATATTTCAACTTAACACTTTCCACATCTTACAGGTCAACACAGAGTCTGATGCCATCTGTGTTTCAGCAACAAGTTGGTTTTCTCTAGGACATCAAAAGGCTCTGTCCTGGTGGTTTTTTTTTTTTTAACTTTTGGTGGTGGTGGTGGTTGGTTTTATTTTTGTTTTTCGCTGTCAGCTTGACACACACTAGAGTTTTCTGGGAAAAGGACCCTCAGTGCTTCCATCGGATGCCCTGTAGGCAAGTCTGTGAAGTCATTTACTCGATTAATAATTCATGTAGAACAACCCAGCCCATTGTGGGTGGCACCTCCCCTGCTCAGGTGGTCCAGGGTGCTGTAAGAGCATGGGGAGCAAGCCAGTGAGCAGCATTCTTCCATGGCTTCTGCTTTAGTTCTTGCTTTAAATGTCTGCCATGTTTTCCCGTAATGATCTGAAACAAATAAATCCAGCCAGGTGTGGTGGCACACACCTTTAACCCTAATCCCATCCCAACACTCCAGAGGCAGAGGCATGTAACAGTAAATTTTTATTTATCAAACATATACTTATTAATACTTAACAGTTACCTAACAATTACCTATAAAAGTTCCTAAATCGGCTGGGTGGTGGTGGCACACACCTTTAATCCCAGCACTTGGGAGGCAGAGGCAGGCGGATCTCTGAGTTCGAGGCCAGCCTGGTCTACAAAAGCGAGTCCAGGACAGCCAGAGCTGTTATACAGAGAAACGCTGTCTCGAAAAACCAAAAAAAAAAAGTCCTAAATCGTAAAACCCAAACCCTAATTCTAGAATCTAGCACCTAAAACATCTTTTTTTTTCCTTTTTTTTTTTTTTTTTTTTTTGAGACAAGTTTTCTCTGTGTAACAGCTCTGGCTGTCCTGGACTCTCTTTGTAGACCAGGCTGGCCTCGAACTCAGAGACCCGCCTGCCTCTGCATCCCAAGTGCTGGGATTAAAGGCGTGGGCCACCACGCCCGGCCTAAAATATCTTAATACCTATAAAACAACCACTTAATACTAACCTAAAGTTTCTTAAAAGGATATTTTCTTAGGTTAATCCTTTGGGCGGGATCCATACCAGTGGCTGGTCCCCAGCAATCTTTCAGTTTTAAAGTCTATAAATCTCATTCATTAGATCTTAAGACACTTTTTCAAGCAAGAATTGCCTCTGCAGTCTTAGAGTCCAATTATTTACAAGATGAAAAGTTTCTTAGGCTCACCATTCAGATGCTTTAGGCCTGCAAGGGTCTCGCTTTAGTGCTCTATCCAATCTGATGCCCTTGGGCTCCGAGGGGAGACAACTCCCCACTTAGATGCTTCAGAATACCAGGGAGAATCCATCCCCAGACCTGAAACAGGTTGGTGCAAGATGGTGAAGCCTCCTGGCAAGACTGTGATACAAGTTTCTCTGCCAGACAAGGAGGAAGGTGGGTGAGGCAAGAGGAGACAGTTGTGTCCACATGAATCTTGACTTGCATCTCTTCACCTGTCGTAATGAATTGTCAGCATGATTTTTGGCAGAAGTTTTCCCCCACTTCCAAGTCATGCCCCTGGGCAATGTGTCCCTCCAGAGCTTTTCTTTCTGAGGGCCCAAGGAGCAGCAGGAGGTCTGGAGACCACGCAATCTGTTCCCATGGATCCTGGCAGGCGCCTCAGGGCATCCCTCCCTTCCTACCCAAAGTCCCATGATCAAAAAAAAAAAAAAAAAAGTAATCTGTCCTTGGCAGGTTCCCAAGGACATGCCACATCAGACATAAATCTTTTACCTTAAAGTCCAGGCTTTTGCTATTCCAAGATCCCTATGCTATTAAATGCTATCACTAACCCCACCACAGAGGCAGGCGGACTCTGAGTTCGAGGCCAGCCTCTGGTTTACAGAGTAAGTCCAGGACAGCCAGGGATACACAGAGAAACCCTGTCTCGAAAACAAGGACAAAAAACAAACAAACAAAAAAAAACACAAATAAATCTTTTCCTCCTCAACTTGTTCTTGATCATGGCCTGTACAATACAATGATAAAATCTAACTAAAATACAAGTGAAAGATGTTAGTGAAGCTCTTGGGGAGTCTTGTCAGAGCCAACATGGTACTGGTGAAATCAGGGTCCCTTCTTGGGGATTATAGTCACATTAATGAAAGAACAGATACAAAGTTAGAGGGCAATCTTTCCAAGGGCAGGCAAGCTGTAACCTTCACAGAGAAGGGGGAGGCATGATAACATTTGAGATAGCCAGTATGGAGGCCAGCCAGATGACAGGGATGGGGTATCAGGATAAGTATAGACACCCAAAGTGAAAATATAAAGAAAAACCCCAGGGCAAGCAAGCTGGAAATCTAGGAACTGCCTAAAGGAGGAGAATGAAGAAAGGAAAAGCCATGTCAGAAGATAAGTTGGCTTAGAGGTCAGTCACCTGGCAGGGAGGGGGCCTTCAGAGAATGAGCAAGGAATCCCAGTACAGGGAAGTTAAAAGCATACTTGTGTTGGGGAAGAATACTGCTGCATGTGAACAAAGTGAAGGTAACCCAGCAAACTGTGACCCCGAGCAGGCAGGCACACCCAAGCTACAAATTCCCTTCATTCCTACTCTGATGCAGGTGGTGTATGTGTCTGAATTGGTAGGAGCTCAACCTCAATCTGACATGATTGGTACTTCATAATCCTCAAAAAGAGTAAACAAGATAGGCAAGTCTCAGAAATGTCTGACATTCACGACTTGGGCATATACTACAAGAGTTTCACAAGATAGAGGAGAGATATGGAATACTGGCCCTTATGCAAGTTAGCCATCTTTTGTAAAATAAAACAACAGAAACCTTCTCACACTTAGGCTTTGACCAGGATCCAAACAGAAAGGACAGAAAAGGAAAAGAAATAGCCCAGGGATATTGGACATGCCATGACTGGACACACACACCAACTCCAGCTCTGGGAGGCAGAGGTGGTTGGATCTCAATGAGACCTGGCCTAGATAGCAAGTTCCAGGATATCCAGGGCTAAATAATGAGACCCTACCTCCAGAAAAAGAAAGAGAAATGAAGAAAAAAGAAACAAAAAGAAAAAGGAAATAGTTATACCCTTCTGAGTCAGAACTCAGAAAGACCCAACATAACCTGGGTGGGGATTCTAGGAATGTACTTTTTTTTGTCTCTGTGTAACAGCCTGTCTGTCCTGGACTCACTTTGTAGACCAGGCCGGCCTCGAACTCACAGAGATCTGCCTGCCTCTGCCTCCTGAGTGCTGGGATTAAAGGCGTGCGTCACCACTGGCCAGCTGTACTTTTTTTTTTTTTTGGTTTTTGGTTTTTCAAGACAGGGTTTCTCTATATAACAGCTCTGGCTGTCCTAGACTCACATTGTAGACCAGGCTGGCCTCGAACTCACAGAGATCCGCCTACCTCTGCCTCCCAAGTGCTGGGATTAAAGGCGTGCGCCACCAACGCCCGGCTAGCTGTACTTTATTTTTAAGATGAGCTTTCTTGCGGGTAATTTTTTTAATCAGGTCCTTGACCTGCCCCACTGGTTTAACCCTTAAGGGAGGAGACAAAAGCATGACTCCACCTAGAGCAGTGGTTCCCAGACTGGGTCATAACCCCTTTGGCAAACCTCTAACTCCAAAAATATTTACATTATGATTCATAACAGTAGCAAAATTACAGTTATGAAGTAGCAATGAAAATAATTTTATGGTTGAGGGTCAACACAACGTGAGGAACTGTATTAAAAGATCCCAGCATCAGGAAAGTTGAGAACCACTTGCCTGGGAGACAGATTTCATTCTTACCTGTAATGACTGGTCAGTTAAGGGAGATCAGGACAGGCACTAAAGACAGGAACCATGGAGGAATGGTGCTTGCTGGATGGTCCTCTGGCTCATCCACAGGCTCATGTTCAGCTGGCTTTGTTATACAGCCTTGGTGCTGGCCACAGTGGGCTGGGTCCTCCGGCATCAAGTAACTATCAAGACAATCTCGAATAGATATGTCCCAGGCCCGTGTCACCTGGACAACTTATCAAAACTTTCCAATGACTGTGTCTAGTTAACAACTAAAGCTAGCTAGGACATTTTGAACTGGCTGGTAAATAAGTTCATTCATTCATTCACTATTCCTATTAAAATGGACTGAGTGCCTAGGAGCTAGACCAAACAATGTAACAACAAAATGACTGAAGGGATGGATTGCAGGGGGCATTAAGAGAGACAGTGAAACAGATTACTGGGGAGTGAGGAGCTCATTAGAAAGCTATTAACACCACTGACAAACAGGCAGTAGCATGGTAGAGGCTCTGAGGAGAGCCCAGCATTGTAGACAGTGTGACAGGGGCTTCATGTCCAGGACTCAGCCCACGGGGAAGAAATGGGGGCCCGTCTTTATACCTTTCTGAGGATGGGGAGGTTTCACAGACTTGAGCCTAGATGTTCCCATGTCCCAAGTGTAGGTTTTTGGTTTGTGTGTGTGTGTGTGTGTGTGTGTGTGTGTGTGTGTGTGTGTGTGTTTTCTGAGAAGCGACAGGAGATAGGGATGGGTGTGAGCCCAGAATCCAGGCCAAGGACAATACACTACATGGAAAACCTCCAACCTTCAGGTGGGTGCTGTGTCCCTTTTCATCAAGATTTCTCAGTTCAAGGCCAGGTGGTGGCACATGCCTTTTATCCCAGCACTCTGGAGGCAGAGGCAGGCAGATCTCTATGAGTTCGAGTCCAGCCTGGTCTACAGAGCGAACTCCAGGACAGCCAGGGATATTACACAGAAAAAAAAAAAAAAACTGTCTTGTAACTGCTTCCTCCCCCTTCCCCAAGATTTCTCAGATCAAATGCTAGCCTTGGGACATGGGGACTTCTAGGCCCGTGTCTAGATTCCCAGGGAGGTACTCACATATGTAGCCATTCAGAAAGGTTTTGTAAACCACAAGGCTCTTCAGGCATATGGTGGGGCCTTCTGACACTCATTGGTCCATCCCTTCTTTTCCAGAAAGGGCAAGTGCCTACAGCATGCAGCAAGTGTAAGAACAGAGCCAGCCCTGGGCCACAGAGGTATAGCCATATCAACTTCAGTCTCAGCACTTTCTTCCCTGAGGTAACAGACAGAGCTTCTGCTGCCACCCCACTGTCCCACTGTCCATGCCCTGACCCCTCCCTGTGCGGTTTCTACATCCACTCAAAAGAGTGTGTGGGGTGTGGGGAGCCTGGCTCACTTACAACTTTAAATACAGAAACAATCCTTAGGTGACAATCTCAAGGCAGATATATTTAAAGTCTAGCACATGTACGTTTTCTTAGAACAGTGACATTATGCCATGGCACATGTCTCATTCTTAGTTTGAAGTCTGTTACAAAAATAGACATGGTATACTGAACTTGGCAGGGTTGGAAACCCATATTGGCTGAGATCAGCAAACCTGATTTCCCTTTAATGCATCTGCACATGGTTTCTGCTTTAGTCTCAGGAGGCTCTGCACTAGACAGAAAACTGGACTGCTGGGTGAGATCCACAAAGCCACAACTCTCTTGGACACAAAGAGTGGTTGAGGAGGGGCTAGAGACATGGCTCAGCAGTTAAAAGCCCTTGTTTCTCTTGTGGAGGACCTGGATTCGGTTCCCAGCACCCAGCCACATAATGGCTATGCCTCCATTACAGTCTCCAATGGTAACTCCAGTTCCAGAGGCTCCGATGCCATCTTCTGCCTCCCTGAGCACCAGGCATGCAAGTGGTCCACTCCACAGACACACACACACATGTGGACAACACACACACACACACACACACACACACACACACCACACACATTAAACTGGTTGTGGTGGCACATACCTTTAATCCCAGCTATTGAGAGGCAAAAGCAGGCAGTTCTCTGAGTTCGAGGCCAGCCTGCTCTACAAAGTGAGTTCCAGGACATTCAGGGCTACACAGAGAAACCCTGTCTCAAAAGGGGGGGCAGGGGGGAAGCAAGCATGAGGACCTGAGCTCGATCAGGACCCATGTTAAAAACAAACAGCTGGGCAGTGATGGTGCAGGCCTTTAATCCCAGCACTCTTGGGAGGCAGAAGCAGGCAGATCTCTGAGTTCCATGCCAGCCTGCTCTACGGAGTGAGCTGAAGGCATGGGACACACCACCGCCTGGCGTGGTAGGCACTTTTAATACCAGCAGTGGGTAGGCAGAGACAGCTGGATCCCTGAGGTTTGCTTCCCAGCGTGCACAGCCTACTTGGCCAGTTCCAGGCCAGTGAGAGAACCTACCTCAACAAAATGGTGGGCAGTGCCTGAAGAAGGACACCTGAGGCCTACACAGTGCATTCTTTATGATGAACGTGTCTGATGAGACGTCCCGTGGTCGAGAGGTATCTGTCTGCGTGCTCCTGCTTCTTACCCCTCCTGCCTCAGTATTGCTCTTCCATCTCAGGGACTCACGACAAACTGAAGCAGAAAATTGCAGGCTCATTTTGAAAATCACCAGTTGCTCCTGAAACATCTGCTCAGGGAACCCTGGGCAGTGTGAGCAGCTTGATTCTCTCAGACGGCCATGCAGCAAGGAGGCTCAGGCTAGTCCACCTGGTGGATGTGCGGGAAGCCTCCAGGCAGCCTAGCTGAGAATGAGGAAGCCTCTGGAAGATAGGACTGTCCCTATCTGCCTGGAGTGTCATTGATCTTGACTCAGTAGCTCTCAGAACTATGCCAGAGACTTGGCATGCAGCTCAAGGAGAAGGGCACAGAGAAGACCTGAGTGTCCTCTGCTGCCCAACCACGAGCCTCCTGTGCTCCTAACACAGATAGTGTCCTTCCCCAGAGGCAGGGGCTCCTCTTCAGGTAGATACAGAAAGAGGCTTTTTGTTGTTGTTCCCTGGCTGGCTTGGAGCTTGCTATGTACACAAGGTTGGCATCAGTTCACAGAGACACTCTGCCTCTGCCTCCCAAGTGCTGGGATCAAAGGTGTGAGCCACCATTCCTGGGTGTAGTGGAAGGTTTGGATTTTTTTTGGAAACACAGTGGGAGTGAGTGCTTCTGAAAAATGGACTCATAAAAGGGGCAGGCAAAGTCAGCCTAGTCAGCCTAGCGCCTGTGCGGAAGCCCTGGGAATGAGCATGGTCAACAGGTGAACCTCGGAAGGAGGGCGTGAGGTTGGCCAACGAGAAAACAGCCGGGGCATAATTAGAGAGCACAAAGAAAGGGAGGCCCAGAAACTCAAGACGCCCTCATTGCTTGGGATTCCTTCTCAATGCTGCTTCACTTCAGGAGACTCTAGACTAAAGGTTGCTGCAGAGATTTTCGGTCAAGGTTGGGCATAGCCCAGGCGAAAAGCCGAGGCCCAAAACTGAGGCCCCATGGAGGGTAGCACCTGCCATGTGGATTTGGCCACATGGACAGAAGAGGCCATAACTCCAAGTGAGGGCGCCCCAACAGCCTGGGCCTAGGCCAACAGACGGAAGAGACCAAGGCCTCAAGTGAGTGTTTGGCGATGGCCAGCTCCTAGGCTGTGTAAGTACAGCACCTGCCACAGATGGCAAGCTCTGGTGGCAGAGGGGCACAGCACATGCCCTGTGAAGGATCAACAAACTCAAGCTGATGGGAGAGACCGCTGCCCCAAGGGGGGTGTGGGGGCACAGCTGCAGATAGCAGAGCTGGGTATATTTGGATGGACTGCTGACTAGCTGCCTCCAGGAACCATGCCTGAGAAGTACAGCTGATTAATTGCCCCAAGGACTTGCACCTGAGAATGTCTTCATTTTGGTATCCTTTCTAATGTGCCTTGGGTGGGTAGGCTAGAAGGTGATTAATAGAGTTATTAATAAATAGTTTATAAGGTACGCCAACGCCCGGGGTGGAAGGAAAAACGGTTTGTATTTTAAGCTACTTAATGTGTGTTGCATGTGTGCAGCCTGAAGTTCACTGTTTCAGTGGGTCTGGCCATCCCTCGAGTTCTCAAGATCCATGTGTTACTGCCACCGCCACCACCCCAGAGCTGGGGGACTACAGACAGGCACATGCACCCATGCCCAGATCTGGGAAGGCTGGGTCTTCAAACTCAGGTCCTCCTCACACAGAGCAGGCCTCCCACTCTCTGTATTAGGCAGGGTTCTCCAGAGGAGCGCCAACAAGACAAATAATAAACATCAAAAGATTTTTTTAAGCCAACTTATGTTAAAATAACAACAACCACTGTCTCACACCTGAGACCCGGACAACCCAGTAGTTGCCCGGTCCCTGAGGCTGGAACCTCAGCAGTCTCGGCTGCTTCAGATGCTCTGGAAGGCTCCCGGAGAGCCAGTGGCCAGTCCACAGTGGAAGCCCAGACTATGGTTCTGACATCAGTCAGCACATGGGTGAGAAGGAAGCCACTTGATTTTCCTTTGGAAACCCCCCTTTATCAAGACCAGTACCAGAAGGTGCGGCCCACAATCAGGGTGTGTCTTCCCATGTCAATCAAAGGCGGGACAGTTCTACCGGGGAGGCTGGCTACTCAACCGACTAATTTGTGGCAAGCTGTCATTAAGATTAACCGTTGTATCTCCCTAGTCATCTTTGCAGCCTCAGGAAGAGGGTGTGTGTGTGTGCTCGCTGGGGACAGGGCCTAATGCATGGTAGGTAAGTGCTCTATCGCTGAGCCTCATTTTTTTTTTTTTTTGGTTTTTTCGAGACAGGGTTTCTCTGTGTAGCCCTGGCTGTCCTGGACTCACTTTTGTAGACCAGGCTGGCCTCGAACTCACAAAGATCCACCTGCCTCTGCCTCCCGAGTGCTGGGATTAAAGGCGTGCGCCACCACCGCCCGGCTCGCTGAGCCTCATTTCAGCCCAAATTTCTCTTTTTTTTTTTTGAGATTGGAGTCCCACTATGGAGTCCAAGCTGGTCTCAAATTCAGAGATTCACCTATCTCTGCCTCGTGAGTGCTGGGATTAAAGGCATGAACCGACATTCCAGGCTTGTTTTGTTTTTGTGACAGGGTCTCACTGTGTAGCCAAGGCTGGCCTTGAACTTGTGATCCCTTCTTGCCTAATACCCTCTGAGTAGTATTGCAGGTGTGTCACACCCAGCTTTGAGAGTTTTAATTTTTATATTTACTCTCCCTCTCCTGCACCCCCCTCTGTGCTGTGTGACCAGTACATGCCACAGCACTAAGGCAGGTGTCAGAAGTCAGCTCTTAGGAGTTGGTTCTCTTCCCTCATCTGAGTTCCTGGATGAAAGTCAGATCATCAGACTCTGTGGCAAACGCCTATTGTGGGGGGCTAGTCTCCAAGCCAAAGTGCTGTCATCCACAGGGGACCAGCTGTGTCTGCTGGCAAACCATCACCACACGTGGGTTTGTTAACCGTCTGAGAGTGGACAGTCACTGGACCCCTCCCAACCAATTGTATGAGATTTGGCACAATTGTACTTGGTCTGGGGTCCCAAGGAGGGACTAGATAAAGATAGGAAAGATTAAGGGGGCTACTGTCCATACTTGTGAAGGCCTCCCATTGTGGGTGCTCTGAGGGTCCACGCAGTGCTGTGAGCTGCCTCTCACCCACACTCTGCCATTTACTCCATTAATTGATGCTTTCTCCGCAGTTATATGAAGGCAGGTTTACTGGACAGGAGAAAGAGAAACAGCGTGCACTTGCACAGAGAGAGAGAGGGACAGACAGTGGAGAAAAGAGAGGCAGAGAGGGGAAGAGAGGGGAGAGCCTCCAGAATGTCCTAGTTATATAGGAAAAGACTTTTGGGGGCAGGGCATGCGCTATAACAGGCAGAAACTGAGGCATGCCAGGAGAACCTGGAGATCAGGCAGACCTAACACTGTATGACAAACGCTTTAGTTCCTAGGTAAACTGCAGTGACATTGTACTTTGGTTTGTTAGGATCTTAGGACACTGTTCACATCTCCCCTGGGAAGGAATCTTACCCCAGACCCTCTGACCAGCTTTTTAAAATGGAAATTACTAAGCTTTTTGGAGAAGTTTATGGTACAGGCAGGCCAGTGGTTAATGAAAAATCTGATTAGTGTTTGGGGTTCACAGGCAGGTGTACAGTCACAGCCATGATGTTTGGGGTCCACAGGCACTTATGTGCATCTTGAGGGAGCATCACAGCCCATCTTAGAGTATGTGTAGAGGTCCGAGGACAGCAAGGTGGAGTTGGCGTCCTCTTCCAGCTTTACATGGGTTCAGGATCATATGCTCCTGTGTGCTTTGAATCTCCTGTGACTTCCAGTGCCTCACATAGTAGGACACCATGGAACCACTGCTAAACTCTTGTGTATGAAGGATGTGAGTTTGGATCCCCAGAACCTATGTAAAGCTAGATGCAGCGGTGTGTGCTCGGAATCCCACACATACCCTAGCCCACAGACACATACACAAAATTGAGTATTTTTTTTAATACTAAAATTTTTTTGAAACAAAGAGTCTCACATTGTCTAGCCTGGTTTGACTTACTAGAAGTAGGCTGAGCAGTCAGTAGTTTCCTGAGGTATTGTTTCAGATTTATTTGTGTTTTATTTGTTACATCTGTGTGAGGATGCAACAGACAGTTGCAAACTCCCTGTGGGTGTTGGGAATTGAACCTGGGTCCTCTGGAAGAAATCATACCTCTTAATCGCTGAGCCATCTCTCCAACCCCGTCTCAGGTACTGTTAATCACCCTTGGCTGATCTTGTAAATGCTAAACTGAGGCTATGGGGGCAGGCTGCATGGAGGTGTATGCAAAAGTACACAGAGGTCAGGAACACCTGGTTCCAGCAGGGAAGGAGTCATGTGGAGGAAGCACACTTGGTAAACTGAGGACGCAAATGACAGAAGAATCTCAGGAGTCACAGAAGCAAAGGTGCTCGCTGCCAAGTCTGACTACCTGAGTCCCTAGAACTACACATGGAAGGAGAGAATGAATTCCCACAAATGTTGTCTTCCAACATCAACACACCCATAAACAAGCCTAATAATAAGGAAAAGGAAAGGTCTCAGAGGCATGGCTACCCTCCCACTAGTTTGGAGAGAGTTGGGTGCTGCCACACAGGAGCATCTCTGTCACCCTTGGTTCTTAGTGATCACATGACGTTTCAGGAAGCACCACTGTACAGAAGAAGAGGCGCCACCTGCCACTGAGTCACAGGGTAACTTCATCGACTTGACTGACAGAGGCACCTGGGAGATTGGGGCATGCTGGGTATGTTTGCGAGGGCGTTTCCAGATGTGCCCTGCAGCACCATCCCATAGGCTGGGAGTTCAGACTCAAGAGGAAGACCAGCTGAGCGCTGGCACACACTCTCAGCTCCCCTGCCCACTGTGACCTGAGTGTGTCACATGTGTCCCGCTATGATGGAAACTATGGGCCAACATAAATCTGTTGCTTACCTCAGGTATCACAGCAACACAAAAGCCAGCCTGCCTCTAAAATCCATACCTCCAGGACACTGTAAGCCATGGCCTCTCAAGTCTCACAACTTACCCTAAGAAGTCAGGGGAGGTGTGGGTGCTTCTCAGCCCTTATGAAGCTGTTCTTGGTCCAGCTGGTTACAGAGCGTCTAGGGACAACGATGTACAATAAACTCATCAGGCCCAGGGCTAAAAGAAAATGGGCCCTTGGGTGTAAGAGCCGAGCTCAATGCTCCATCTGTGTTGCCATATAGTCTTGTGGTAAGAATTGTACAAGTGTACACAAACTTTACCAGAAGAGACCCCCACATTGGTCTTTCTAGACCCTGCCAGTGAGCCTGGGATCACCAGGTTCAGCAGCGTCCACAGCGGCTTGGGCATGTTCTCCAGTATTTCCTGTCACCCACTCATGAGGGAAGAGAAGAAACCTATGTATTCCATGTGAAGTAAGGCACCGACAGCAGCCTGTGTACTTTATTCAAATAATTTCTTTTCTCTGTGAAACTAAACAGGACTAAAGAATGGAGGAAAGCCCATATATTAAACTCTTAAATAGATCCTTTGAGTTCAAAGTTAAGTCAAGGAGAGGCACGGGTCACAGGTCTTGTCCCAAGAAATGAGGCCACCAAAGGAGCCTGTCCATTAGGGAAGATAGCAAATTCAATTCTTTAAAAAAAGTTCTCAAAGAGAAAAAAATATATAAAATCTCCAAGTTTCTGAAGCTGAAGTAGTCTCTCCTTCCTCCATGTCCACTCTGGAGCAATGGTTCCAAGTCCATTTCCACCAAGACATACGAATGCTCCACTTCGTCAGGCCACGGCACAAGAGAGAGCAAGCAATGCGCTCTGGTTAGTTGCCTTCTGTGTGCAGGACAAGGTCATAGGCGTGTGAGCCCTGCAGAGACTGAGAAAGGGGAGGTGGTGTCAGCACAGGCGATGCTGGGATGGAGCATGTGTTTATTTCCATTCTTGAGACAGGGTCTCACTGTGTAACACTGGCTGTACTAGAACTCCATATATAGACCAGGCTGGTTCAGAACTCACAGAGAAACAGCCGCCCTTGCCTCCTTAGTGATGGAACATCACCACATGGGACTTAGAATCTAAATCTTAGGTTCTCACCTACATTTTAACCAGGCCTTTATGATCCTCTTCTCTGATTTATACAGAACCAATGAGGCCAGGCCTGCTGGCATAGGTCTGCTGTCCAGCAACTCAGGAGGCTGAGGCAAGATGATCACAGGTTGAGGGCCTGTCAAGGCTACAAAGATTGAGTTCAAGGCATGGGTAGCTTAATGAGATCCCATCTGGAAGTAAAAGAGGGGGTAGGAATATAGCCACAGATAGCTCTCCTGCCTGCATGTGCCAGGCCTGGTGTTCAATGAATGAAGCCCTGGCTTCAATAGCCCCCCGCCCCAAATTATGTGTTAAATAAAATTGCGTTTCAGAGAAGAGAGAAGTATCGGCACCTGTTTCAGGCCAATCCATACTGGGTTGGCCGGTGGGCCCTGTGTGTGGCATGTCATTTGAACAGTCAGGGTAAAGGTGGTTTTGGAAAGGGACTGGTCTACTACACTGAAGGAGGTGAGGGAATCGGCCTCAGTTTTCTCCTCCAGGTTCTTTTCTCTAGAATGAAGCCTTGCTGCTGAGGGAGCCCTGACAGTCGCAGAGACTGAATGTCCCCAGCTCAAAATCCCTTTCTTTACCTGTTAGTGAAACAGGCACTGAAAATCACTCTGAAAGAGCTAAGCCTGCAAATGTCGGGGGAGGAAGTCAGCCATCAGCTGCGAGCCTCGGCCACATCCCTTGTCTCCCATGCACAAGGCAGTGTCTGGCCTGCACCCCAGGTACTCTTGGAGAAATACCAGATGACTATTTGACAGCTTTCTTTCACTGCTTTAAGCTAAGGCTGAGGCTGTTTATCTGGTGGGTAAGAGAGACTCAACTAGGGATGGATGTGGCTCAGGATCGTGATTGCCATGGTCTTTCCTGTTCCTCCCCAGGATCGGGGAAGTCTCTTTTTGGTTGGTCCAGCATCGAGTCGCTATTGACCTTGACCCCCCATCCAGAGCTTCTACTCTATAATTATCTCCCCAGCTAGTCACCATGGAAACAAGTGGGGCTGGGGCTGTCCACCTTAGTCTGAAAGGTTGAAAGGATGGGCACTTAAGCCAGGGCTGGGAGCCTCAGGGAGGTGGCGGGAAAGCTCACCTGGAGATCAAGAACTTCCCAGGTGTGGAGAGGTGCTGTTCTGGTTCACCTGCAGGGGAGAGGCCAAGAGGGGATGAGGGGGTTTCCTTTCCCCTTCTAGGAAGCCCAGTCCTAGTCCCACTGATGGTGATAAAAGGAGTCACCAGGACACCTGTCACACACACACAGGACACATGAGGACACACTGTTCAGGACAGGGTGACTGTAGCTGGTCCGTGGGATCTCCTAGGAGACAGGGCCATATTTTGTTTGTGCCCATCTGTTCCACCCTTCCAGGCCCCCACCCCGAGTGCTGGCCCAGTCCTTAAACCTATAATCTAAGAGAACGGTTTTCTCTCCACGTAGGACATCTCATGAGATATTACAAAATGTAGAACTCACAGAATGAAGCCGTTGAAGCAGTCTGGGCAAGCACATCCGTAAACATAATGCGGTCATCCAAAAGGTCAGGGCCCCACCCAGCAGACAGACATCCCAGGACAGCAGAGCATCCCATAGATGCTCAATCAGTGTACACAGCTGGCCAAAAAAGCCATTGTCCCTGAACTCAGGCACCAGTACTATGACCATTAAAGTGGCGACTGCCGCAGGGCGTGCCACATTCTATTTCTCTAAAATGAATGAAACACAGTTGGGGAGATGGCTCAGTTGGTAAAGCGCCTGGTATGCAGGCGAGGACCTGAGTTCAGACCCCAGAACGCACCTCACATAAGGTATTACGGAGGCACATGGCTGGGAGGTGAGGGAGAGGGGCGATCCCCAGAGCTCAAGGGGCCAGCTGGTGCAGCCCAGTCAGTGAGCCCTGGATTCACTGAGAGACTGTCTCAAAATACAAGGTGGAAATATGCATATGTGTGAAGATTAGATGCCTGATGTTCACATCTGGCTTTGTGAATGTGTAAACGCATGTACAAACACATACTACCACACACGCAAAAATAACATACACGCAAAGTCACTGGTCTCAGGGCCATCTCATCATTTGAAAGACAGCATCTCAGCCCCAAAAGGAGCATAATGGTGGCAACCAGATCTTAGGGGCCAATAAACAGCAACAGAACACAAGCAGTTCTCAGATTGCCATAACAGAGCACAAGTCCACACCGTCAGAGGCGCAGGCTGTCCTGGACCACCAGGGCTATCTCGGGGACCAGCTACGGGCGGCATGGGGAAGTGTGGTTTGTGGCCACTTAGTCACATGCCCCATGACCCTACAACTCTCACTTCCTGACACAGAAGAGTGTGCCTGGGAATGTGCTTAGCAACTGTCACCAAGAGGATGGAGTGTAAGTTAGACATGTAAAGTCCTCGCCGAGTCCACAGCCACCTTCTAGCCAGAAGACAAGGGAGAGGGCAGCTCAGGGAAAGGACTGCTGAGACTGGCCAGGGCTAGATGAGTCACTAGAGACCCCCTGGACCAGCCCTGCCCA
>CAJQZJ010018538.1:2212061-2257537 GCA_907164525.1 Lophiomys imhausi | reverse complement strand
TTATGATGGGGAACTGTCACCCATTACCCACCCACCCACACATCCATCCAGGGCAAAGTGGAGCGGCCATGGACCAACTCTGAGCTGGGGCCCAGCCAGGAAAACAGAAGCAGAGCCCCGCTGTGGAATTTCTAACCTGAAAATATCCTTTCAGATTGGCTGGTGTTTTATAGTCTCCTTTTAAGACCTAGGAAAGAAGGTAAGTGTCACTGTGGAAGAAATGAGTACAGAGTAAAATCCAGGTCACTACTGACACATCTATCCAACCACCCATCCACCTGCCCGTCGTCCTCTGTCCCTCCAGTTCTCCACCCACCTGTCGGTTACACATTTCTCTCCACACCCTTCCTTTCATAATGTAGCCTAACAACCCATCTGCCCATCACTCCATCTATCCATCACAGATCCATCAGTCTGTCCCGTCCATCCACCCATCCACCCATCCTCCCTCAGCCACATTTACTGAGTGCCTCTTATTCTATGTACATGGGACAGTGTGAATCAGGAATTTGGAGTTCCTGTTCTCCTGCCACATCTATTCCTAACAGGGGCACCAACGATACAGCACACACAAATTATAACAGGCATGTGAAGCCATGGGATGTGCTAAGAAGGAAGGAAGTCAAAGGGTGTGGTTGGGAGTGACCAGGGGTTTCTGCAACCACGTAAGAGGTGAGATCCGAAGAACAAGTAAAACCAGCCAGGTTAATTATGGAAGAAAAAGTACTCAGACAGAGGGTAGAACTAAAGCCTTGTATGGACAGCGCCCTGAAAGGTCACCTGCTGCTGTGAAACACAAGTTCAATGGGACTCAGCTGTGGAACTTTATCCATTAATACAAATATCTCCATTCAACTTGGTATGGAAAGACCTTGAACAAGTAAGTCAACATGGAATCTATATAAACATGACTGAGAAACTTGACATGTTTTGGGGCTAACATCTTCAAATGCACTGTGCATTTCCACACACAGTCTCAGTGTGGTCTAGCTCTGTATCATGGCCGCCTGTGGCATAATATAACCAACCATAAGGGAACAGTCTCATGAGTGCCATTCCCATCCCTGAGTTAAACGAGGCCCACAGCCCACGACAGGGAGACAGAATGGCTGAAGCATTGAAGCACCCATGCTTGCCCACCAGTTCCCACATGACATTTCCTCAGAGGTGTCCCTTTGCCACAGGGTCTGAACATCCACCATGGAGATCAAGACAGAGCCTTTGCCAAGACCAGAAACCCAAGGGGGAGATGTTTCTGGCTCTCTGGGAGAAAACTGGGCACTGTTTTATTTTTAACAGAAAAGACTCAGAGTTGATCTGATTGATCTGACGTCCACTAGAGTCCCTGTTCTATACAACAGAATCTGACCTTCTCCTGGGAGTTTCAGAATTGCTGCTGTACATCCCTGTGGGGCATCCACGCACCCATGCAGGCACTACAGTAAAATAAGAGGAAAAAGGAAGAACCTCAGTGTGCCCTCCTCCTGCTGCTGCGGCCAGTTTGGAACACCAGGGCTGTATTTCTGTCACTGTGAGGGCTCTGCTTTTAAGTCTAGAATATTATTGTTACAAAGGATGGAGCCCAAGGCCTCATTCATGCTGGGTAAGGACTCTACCACTGTACCGTGCCTAGTCTCTATTGTCTTCCTCTTTGTAGTTTTAATTGACACAGTCTGACTACCCACGTTTATGCTCCACAACACTGTGGCTGCTTATCCATCACGGTCAAGTGGGGCCTCTGTAGGGAAAGGAATATAAAACATGCAGATGGAGTTGAAAGAATGTTTTTGAATAAGAATAATATTTATAATGAAAATGGAATCAATCACAGCCTCCCTTAGAACACCCAATGTAGGGAGTTAGATTAATATAAATTAGACTTAGTAAATATCTAGGTTTCTGATATAGTCTCTTAATCTGGGGCATGAAGATCAATTTTGCTGTGAGCAATGAGCTTATCAGCTTATGGATGAAGCCACGTGAAATGAGGGGAGTCTCTATGGACTGAAAAACAAGGTTGAAGCCAGGTGAGACAAGGAAAGACTTTATGGCCTGGCATTGTTTTCAGATGCTAAGTGGGCAGAGCCCAAATTAAGCTGAAGCAGGTGGAACAAGGAGAGATCCTATTTAAGGACAAGTGGATGAGCCCAGGGAGGGCGTGCTGGGGGCCCCATGCCAGAGAGCGGTTGCTAGGGAGCTCCAAGAGTCCTGCTGGAGAAAGTGCTGGTGAATTGATGGCCAGATCCCCCTGAGGCAGAAAGAAGCTGGTGAGTAGAGAAAGCCTCAGCAAGACAACAAAAGGCCAAGGACTAAACCCTGTGGCTCAGCTTTTGCCTAGAGGGGTTTGACCTGTCCGAACAGTGGCCTGAACGGAACTGTGGCCAGCTTTAAAGACTGAGGCAGAGCGGCAGAGTTGCTGATACAAAGTAAGTAAGGTGGCCTACAGATGGCTGAGGTCTATCAGAGAGAAGAAAGCCTCAAGCCTTATTTAAGGTGAGACTACCATAGCCAATTTACCCTGATGAACCTGCGTCTGAGATATTCCAGAAAAAGGACTGCTAAGTGCATTAAAGAGTCTACCCCAGAGACTGTATTCCTGACGACTGAGGACCTGCCCCAGAGACTGTATCCTTCTAAAAGGTTAGGAAAATAGTTGTAATAGTTATCAATAGGTTAGTGGTTAGGTCTTAGGGGTTGAAGGCATTCATAGGGGTTGTAGGAATTTATAGGAATAGTAATTAAGTGTATTTGTTATAAGTGAATATAGTTATTAATAAATAAGTGTTTAATGATTAAAAAGTACGGTTTCAACCCAAACTGCTGCTGTGGTGAAGCTGCTTGCTGGGTCTGTGTCACTGTAAGCACTGAGACATTAACGAGGGAGAAAGAACTGTAGGAACCCCACATGGCTGGCGTGTCAGTGCTGAGGTGAGAGGTTAGGGCTGGGCGGTAGATCAGCACTAGAGCATTTGCCTGGCATTCAAGCCCCGGGGTCATCCCCAGCACCGCAACACAGAAGATGAGAAGTGAGTGAAAACCAAAGAGGCAAAGAAGACTTCTTTGGGCTAACTGGGGATTGTAATGCATGGCTGGGGTTACAGCTATTCAAGAGGCTGAGGCAGGGATATGATTAAGTCCAGGAATTGGACAACACAGCAAGACCATGCCTCAGAAAAACAAAACAAAAAAACAAAATCCATAACACCAAAATAACGGTTGAGGTGAAGCACACCTTTGTAATCACCTCAACTCAGGAGACAGGCAAGGGAGAACCACAGGTTTGAGGCTGGTCTGCACTACACAGTGAGAATGAATGAATGAATCAATCAATCAATATCCCTTCTCAGAAGCACAGGGGCAATGCTGAGAGAGGCACATTCAGGGGCCCCCACTGCCACATGAATGTCAGAGTACCTATGCACACCTGCACACACAGGTACGTAACTACACCCTGAGCCTCTACGGGACTGGAAGCCAGTGGGTGATGCACTGTGCATGGACATCCCAACAGCTGACTGGTCAACAGTGACCTGTCCATTGTCATCTCATGGCACAGCAGAACTGTGACCACCAGGGCACCTGTGTGGACGCTCAGTTAAAGAGCTCACAGCACTCAACTGTGACTAGGGAGATGTTCTTAGAAAATGCCTTGTCAAAGCCACTTCCCTCAACCAGTTTCACCACAGAAAACAGTCATTTCACAGCTCCCAGTCTGAGAAATCAACATCTTAGGGGACAACAGTGTGGTCCATTCTTTCTTTACATATGTTTTCTCTCAAGACTTGAAGGGTCCTACACACATGGAAAAAGAAAGAGACAGGGAGACAGGAAGGAAGGGGTAAATAACACAACATGAGTAGCAAGGGAAACAAGAACTAAGACGTAAATATGACCCGAGACACAAACAGATCTATGAGAAGCAACAGGCAGTGAGAAGAGGATGCCAGTTGGCTTTGAGCTTTCTTTTGGCCCAAGCCAAAGTGGAAATCACTGCATCTCTACCGTTATGTCCTTTGGGCAGAACCTTGGATGGCAGGAGCCCTGAGACTGGAGTACCCATCATGCCAAAGCATGTGCTCACACTCCTGAGTGTGCGCACACACTCACCCGGTGTGTGTTGTTGATGACAATAGGGTCAGGGTTCCCATAGTTGGGTGGATTTGCATACGGGTCATAGCCAAGCCGAGCCAGCATGGGGGCAATCTGGGCCATATCTCTCATCACGTCTCCAGGGATGTGGCCAGTCCATTTGGAGAGGGCTTCCAAGTTCACAGGCTTGATGACCTGGTCAGTGGATCGCTCAATCCTAGGGAGAGAGGACAGTCTTGTCAGGTCGAGGGACTCTTCCTGCTCAGTAGCTATGGGGCAACAGGAAGGCCGGGCAGCCCTCCCTGCCCATCAGCTGAGAGAGCCCAGCCAGGGCGCTGTGGCTTATGGAGGCTGCACACACCAGGAAGCAGAGCTGAGGTCAGAGGAACAGTGTGCGCTAGTGATTCCTTCACTTGTGTGTGTGAATGCTTGTGAATGTGTGTACATGTATGTGCATGTCTATTCATGTGTGTAGTTCACGAGGAAGCCAGATGTCCTCAGGCATTTCTGCACTTGGCTTTTTAGCAGTCTCTCCCTAATTTCACTGTGTTCGGCGAGGCTGGTCTGTGAACCTCCAGGATCTGCCTTCAGCCCCGCTGGACTCACATGACAGCCCCTTGCAACCCACATGTGGCTTTCACATGGGAGCTCAGTCAACATGCTTGCCCAGAAAGCACTTTACACCCTCTGAACCACAAACCCAGACCCTCTTTCATTATTTTACAGATTACTTATTTATCCCTATTGTGTGTGCATGCACAGACGCGGATATGTGGGGCATGTCCATGTGCACGTGTGGAGGTCAGAGGAGAACTGTATGGAGTCGCTTTTCTCCTTCCACTTTTATGTAGGTTCTGGGGATCAAACCCAGCTTCTGGGCTTGCATGGCAAGCCCCTTTACGTGCTGAGCCATCTTGCCAGCCCTGCCTGCGTTTCCTTAAAAATAACTTGTCATATCTACAACTAACACAACTAAAACCTTGTCCTTGAAAAAAGGAAAACATCAGCGAAAGTCCCTGTGCACACCAGCTTCCTGTAGGTGCCTGGCCCTCAGCCTGCAGCACACACTTTCCATGTGTTGTCTGTGCTCTTCAGCAGCACAGGAAGGCCACAGGCGAGGAGAGACCCATGTGGTACAAGACCCTGCTTTCAGGCACCCAACCCCGACTTTGTCCATCACGTAGAAGGATGCTGAAGCTCAGAGAGGCACAGACACTTGCCTAAAGTAGCACAGCTCAGGAAGGGCAGACTCGATCTGCCGCCAGGGGCCGGGGAGGAGCTGTGGGCCACACTCACTTGGACAAGGAGACGCCCCCAGGCTTGCCAATGAGGTCCTCATGGTGCAGGACTGTGTCACTCCAGGCGATGCCCAGGAAGTCCAGGATGCGTCTGAGTGAATGCCGGGGATGCAGCACCAACTGCTCATAGTACACAGGCAGGCACTTGTCCCTGCCCACCTCCATGCACTGAGCATACATCACCTCGATGGCCTTGTTCCACTTCGTCAGACAGTCTCGGTAGCTGCTGAGGTCAAAGCCAGCAATGGTGACCTTTCGAGTGATCATGGAATGCACGGAGGCCCGGCCGTCCCGCACCATTAGCAGGAATTTGGAGTTGGGAAACAGGCGTGCCAGGTAGACAGACGACTTGAGTGTGAAGGGGTCCTTGTTACACAGCACGCGGGCAGGCTCGCCGTGCTTGGCAATCACCTCCAGGATGAAGGCCTGCATGGCAGCATCCAGTACCTCGTCCGTCACACCCGCCTCATCCAGCCGCAGCTTCTCACGGCCAGACTTAGTCCAGGCGTGCCGCATGGCCAGCACTCGAGGAATGATGCGTGTCTCTTCCCCACAGCGCACCTCAGGGTGCGCATCCAGCATGGCACGCATGAGGGTGGTGCCGCTGCGTGGCACACCGCCCACAAAGATGAGCGGCATGGCCTTGCCATAGCGGTACTCCACATGGTTGGTGCCCAGCATCACCAGCTCCTCCTGCTCCGGCCGCATCCTCCGGGGGCTCCGCACACCCCCGAGCACTGCCCGGCACTCCAGCACTTGCTGCCCAAGCTGTGCGGCGAGCACCAGGGCCAGTGCACAGCCGGCAGCCAGCAGCACCTTTCGCACTGACAGGCGCATGCCCAGCCAGGGGCGAAGGCCCAGCCAGGGGGCCCGCCTCATCGACGGGTCAGCAAGCCCACCGGGTGTGCATCTGTGGACAGAGGGACAGTGTCAGTGTCAGCAGGCCAGGCTCTTTGGGACACAAACGGGATGCTGGGGTGACAAGCTCAGTGATAAGTAGGTGAAAGCACCTACCAGGTGCTCTCCCCTTCCCCCCAGGGGACCACGGTGGCCTCAGAGCCTCAGATGGACAGCAATCTCTCACCACCATGGCTGTGGTGCCTTGGTCAGCTGGAGTTCCCTGTTTCAGCTGGCTGTCTGATAACAAAGGACGAATGGTGGTAATTATTAGAATGTTAGAAACACCAGCACGGGCCTGTATGCTAGCCACTGACTGGGGAAGCTGAGGCAGGAGGATTCCAAATTCAAGCTTGCGTGTATCAAAAAATAAAAGTAGGGAAGGGCACAGGGAATTGTGCTGGCCTGGCCTCGCTGCCTTGAAAAGCATGTGTTGTAGGTTTTTCAGGTTACAGTCCATGGCTTCTTGGGCACTGACGTGTTCAGGCCGCTGTGTGTTTCTTTGTATGTCCCCTTAGAAGTGAAGTGACGGTCTGAGACCTCATCTTAACTAGGTCTCTGTATAGCAAGCACCCTGTATGCTTCGTCACTGTATGCTGGCAACTACAACTGTATTGACCCTGAATCTCCACTGTATCTGTTTCTGATGGTGGCATAACAAGTCTGATTGCTCTCCTCAGTCTTGCTGTGGTCCCTCCAACCCAAGCCTGGTTTGATTTCTCACCAGCCATATCAGGAGACCTTGGCTGGGAAAGTAAGTGAGGGCACTCACAGCCGGGGCTGGAGCTCAGTGGGTGGAGCGCCTGCCTACCATGCACAAAGCCTGTGTTTGACCCCCAGGACCACATGAACCAGGCATGGTGGCTAATGGTTGTGACACCTGGCAGGTGGGAGGTGAGGGCAAAAAGATCAGGGGGTCTCAAGCCCGCCTGAGATACAAGAGATCCTGTCTTGAAACAACCAATCAAACAACATGGGAAGTAACCAGAGGTCTGCCTGGTTCCTGCAGCATGGATCAGGAGCTGTGTCCCCCTGCACAGGTCTGGCTTCTTGTTATTGCTCAGTTAATAATGATGGAATGAGCGGCTGAATGACAAAGGCCTGGCACAGAGCAGAAAGCTGAGGCTAAGAGAGATGATGCTCAGTTACCCAACGAGGAAGCAGCCGAGTCAGGATCCAGACTGGCCTGCCCGTGCCACATGCCAGGGGGTGGTGTCCTTCACCTACACTGAGGTCTTGCTTATCAAGTTGGTACTAAAGTCTGTGTACCAAGCCCAGGAATGGGAAGATGGGAGACAGGCAGCCAAGGAGGGCTGCCTCCATGGCACAGGTCCTGGTGAAGAAGTGGGGAATTCACAGGGGACACGTATGGTTTGATAACGAACTAGATGCTGCTAGGGGGACCCAGAAGGGAGGAAGTGGCTGGGAGCTGGGAGCCAGCGCAGCAGGACTGAGACACAGGGGGTGGGAAGGCTGCCCACAGCTGAGAAGCAGAGTTCCAGAGAAGGCTCCTGGGCTGAAGGGAAGGACAGAGAATGAGGACAGTACAAAGGGCCAGACCAAGTCCGAGGGCAGGTAGCCCAGGACCAGGTGACTGGCTGGGGGACTGCTTGGAACATGAATGGTAACAAATATCCCCTCCCAAGGCCTTGCTGACCAGAGGGTAGGAATTGAGCAGTACTTTTTCAGACAGGGCTTCCTATGAAAACCAGAGCCAGCTACTCTCAGCCCAGATCCCTGTCAATACCCAGGATCCATAGCTGGAGGCCAGCACAGACAGTGGGTGGATGTTGTGCCCACCTCGGATCACCTAACCCATTCTCTGCCTTGCCAGTGTCTCTGAGCCTCTTTCCCCAAACTTCCCCTTCAGCCTCTTGCTGGAATCAAGTGGGTGGGCCCACATTTATCCAGTTCTATCACTTCCAACTCTGCCAGCACCGTGGGCTCACACTGGGAGGTGACAGGTCCCCTGAGAAGGGCAGCAAAGGCCTGCTGCAGCTGAGCCTCAGAATGAGAGAAAACTCACAGGCAGCAGGCAGGGAGGGTGTTCCTGGAAGAAGGAACAGCCACCGTGAAAGTACAGGAGAGACAATTCACCCTGTGTGATTGGGGTCTGCAAATGGTTCAGCACACAGGAGGGGAGGTGAACAGAGACGTGACACTGCATTTCAGCCATGAGGCTTGACAAGAATCATAAAGGACCAGGTTCAGAGCAGGGCCAGTCCACCCACTGGGGCATAGCACGCGGAAAACGGCCATGGAAGGCCGTCTTAAGTCTGGAGGCCGACATGTTGGCCTGTGTGGCCACGGCAGGGCCTCTGGTGGCCACTATCTCTGGGCAAGTCAATTCCCATCTCTGCCACAGTCAAACTGGGGACAGTCCACTGGGCTTAATGGGCTGTAGGGTTAAGAAGCATCTGCCAAGGCAGGTAATCCTTGACAGGGCCAGGACACTGGGCCTCAGATCACAGCAGGGTCCTCTCCCTGAACAGAAACGGCTCACTCATTTCTGCTACTGTCGGACTGCTCCCTGCTTCAGTTCTGGGTCCATGACGGGCAAAACCAATTCCAAGGCATGCTCACAGGACAGAGCCGCTCAGACATCTAAGTGCCTTCGAGTGTTTCATAATCTTGCCCCATGGACCTGAGATCCAAACTCTGCACTTGCAATAGCTGTTGTACCAAGACCCCTTGGCAGCTACCAAGCACACCTTAAGCTGGGATTAAAACCACTGCCCTTGGGGCTGAAGAGGTTGTGTGTGTGTGTGTGTGTGTGTGTGTGTGCGCTATAATTGTAGGTTGCTTGCAGAATGGGGCTGTACAATCTGCATGTGTGCGCCTAGTGACTGATGATGGTAACTGTGGAGGGAAAAGGGACAGGAAAAGGTTATTGCATGGCCAGTTTGCCCACAACATGTCATTCATGTGTCTCAGAATTTGAAGTCTAGCAAACATCCTGACTGCACTGTGTTTTTTTAATTCTAGAATGCTCAGAGCTGCAACCCTGGGTCAAGACCACGCTTTTCCAGAAGGGGAGAGCTTCTCTTAGGCAGGCGGGATGAGCCAGAGGGAACTGTTGTCCCAACCGTGAAGGCAGCAGGCAGTTCTGCAGAACTGGGTTCAAATCCCACTTCGGCAACTTGCTAGCTCACAGTGAAGGCAAGAGACTTTTTCCTCCAGCTGAGGAGGGTGGGGCTGATTACCATCAGCCCCAACAAGGTGAACACTGGGACGGTGCCTGAAGGAGGCACTCAGCAAACACTGCCCAGGCTGGCCTAGAACCCATGTCCACCTGCAGTTTCCGGTGTGCTGGCATTCCCAGAGTGCACCAGGCTCTGATGTTCCTGAATTTTAACTAGCCAGCTGGACAGAAAGCCCAATGCTGGAGGCGGGGAAGATGGAGGCATTAAGGGGCTGTGTCCCGACAGCGGGGTCTCTGGATAGACTCACCTCCCCTGGATGCCCTCATTTCTGAGCACCAGTCCAAGAGCCTGCTCACCACGGATTCCTGCCCTGAGGAGCAATGGAGATGCTTTGTCAGGAGCAGGCTGAGGCAGAGTGGCTTCCGGGCTCCTCAAATCACCGGACAACGGCCTTTAGGGGAGAGACCATGCAGACGTTCTCTGCAGTGGGGGGTCCCTGCCAGCCTCTTTCCTCCTCAGCCCTGAATGTCAGGAAAAGTAAATAATACAATAGCATGTATGTCACCACCCAGCGAATACTGGGCATAGTTACCCAAGCTGTGCTCTGTGCAGCTCCAAAGGCTACCATGTGCCCAAGCACGGCATTCCCAGTAGACAGGTAACGCCCAGCGTCCATCACCCAACACTCCCCAGTGCGAGCATAAGTGTACATGTGTCCTGAAGCCCCACTGTGAGCAGAACTTCTGTGACCATATAACCCAAGAACTAACTGAATCTGGTTCCCATCTCAGTCTTTGAGACTTCATAAGTCAGCTCCAAACACCATGTTCAGGTGCAGGCTGTGTCCCCATGGGCCTAGCGTGCCAAGAGGGCACTTGGAGCCTGGGAGGGGGCTGGGGAGCACAGGCTTCACAGACACACTCAACATTTTACATTCTGTGTCCGCCTTGGTCCTACCTCAGAGGCCAGGGTATGGATAGTTTAGAACGTGGTTCTCGAGGTGGAAGAGTCCCTGGCCTTTGAGACCAGAACCTCAGTTTCCCTTGTCTGTAAATAGGGGCTGCTGGGAAGCTCCAGCCAGACAGAAGGACCTGGAACAACAGCAGTGACTATCATCTGTATCACAATGGGAAGGAGCAAGGAACGGCCACCTGTACCTCAGCCCTCCCGTGCCTCAGCCCTCCCGTGCCTCAGCCCTCCTGTACCTCAGCCCTCCGTCTCTAGAGAGTTCACTTACCCCTCACCTTTATCATTTATTTTGTGTTTGTATCTTTTCTGTTCTCTGGAAATCCAGCCCTGCTAACACAATGAGGCCCAGCTAGACAAAGAGTCCCACCTTGCTCCCACATCACAAGATGCTCAGGCCCAAGATTCCTGAGGCCACGGTGGCTGACAACCCCCTGGGAAGAAACCAAGCAATCCAGGGAGGACACTGGAAGCTTCCAGAAGCAGTTAGAGGCAACCTGGCTGCCCTTGGGAGGCCCTTGAAGGGCCAAACATGCCCCAGGCCTGCCAACCCCATTGCTGGCACCAGCTGCTCTCCAAAGAACACAGGCTTGCTGAGGGTCATGGACCAACTGATGGGCCTTCCACCTTAGGGCAGGGCATC
The DNA here is from genome assembly GCA_907164525.1 of Lophiomys imhausi. Classification (NCBI taxonomy): domain Eukaryota; kingdom Metazoa; phylum Chordata; class Mammalia; order Rodentia; family Muridae; genus Lophiomys; species Lophiomys imhausi. The sequence goes on along the minus strand of CAJQZJ010018538.1, from coordinate 2,246,501 downwards.
CAACGCACTGCACAGGGATTGAGAATAGTAAACTCAGCCAAACTGAATAAAATATAAAATTCATTTTGCTTTGCCTTGGTCATAATATGGCAAAGGCTCAGAAACCACTGGAGTTCGTGGGGACTACTGTACTGGATGGCCCTGACCTAGATCAGGTGACTGTGCAGGGTGCTTCGTGGACACACCGCCTGCTGGTTCTACATGCACAGGCTCACCTGAACTCGGCGGGAAAACTGCCCCGTGTTGACATACGGACTTCTGGTCTGTCCTAGCTAGACAGTGGCGTGCAATTACAGGGCACTGGGGGGGTGCGAATCAATTCAAGGTGATTTGCAGTACCTGGAGGTTGGCCAGCAGGAAGGGTCAGCAGGTAAAGGTGTTTGCTGCACAAGTCTGATTAGAGTTCAATTCCCCAGACCCACAGAAATGTGGAGAGCATGGACCCCAGTCCTCCCCATCACATATGCGGTAACAGAAGGAAATAAGAGCACACAGTGCACAGAGGGCGTGCAGATAGATACTGAGCCCTTTCAAGTCAGTGGACGGAGGACTCTGCAGGAGCAGCAGCCTCAGGAACTGTCAGCACACCACAAACCCCAGAACAGCATCCTCAGGAGCAGGCACAGACCACCAGGCTCCACTCTGGAACCTTCCACTCGGTGCTGGGCTCTGCCACACAGCGCCGACTCGAGTGACAGGCAGAGGTGGGGTCCACAGCTCTTCTTACAGGGGGATCACCAGTCAACACTAAGTCAGGGCTCTCTATGCCCTGCTTCACCTATTCTCCCATCAGCCCTTGCTCGCACAGCGGGCTCTGCCTTCTATGGGCCAACTAGGTTTGTGAAGATGCAGGACAAGTATAGCTGTGCCCGAGGGCAGAATCACTAATAAGGCAGACAAACTGGCACCCAAGAGCAGCAGGAGAAAAAGATTAAGGAACATTCCAATGCTCCCTGCAGAGTCCTGGTTGTCGGGGCACATCTGCTCCTAAAAGATGCTTCTGGCACTGCTGGGCACTGTTTTCCTGCGATGAGGCATCAAGGGATCATTAGGTTTTCCATGTGTGTGCCAGCCACAGAAATGGTGCAGACTGCCCGCACTTACACCCAGCGGTGTGGCGCTGGCCTGTCATTGCCTAACCTCTTTAAGTTCCTCTGAGAAATGGCTGGTGATGCCTCTGGGTATTAGTCCCCTGGAAAAGGCGGCACGAACATGCGTGCCTCCCGGAACGTGGGAAGGGCTGTCCGTGAAGCTGTACAGGAGTGCTGCCTGGGGCAGGTGCCACGAGGTGGGGTTCTGTCCCCATTTGCTAATGGAAGAGGTTGTGACTCCAAAAGTGACATGGTGCGTAGAAACCACACAGCTAAGGAAACAGAAAAGTCAGTTTCCAAACTCATCTTTGTCCTTTGATGTTGCCCAACCCTGATCCTATGCAGACCTCAAAATGGGTCATAAGGGGGCTCACACCAGCTCTCGGCTCATCCCCAAGCTGCCCAAGAGCCATGAGAAGGGAAGAGGGCAGGGAGGGATCTGAGGGACCCACTTACATCAGACCATCTGCCCCAGACAGACATCTGTGTACTGGGCACTTAATGTGTGGCTGTACTACCCACACTAGTGGGATTTAGTGAGAGCAGAAGATAAAGGTGGAGGACCAGGCCATCCTCAGCTACACAGTGAGTTCAAGGCCAGCCTGGGCTACATAAAAGACACAGCTCTGCTGCTGAGTGCAGAAGGAAACACCTAGTTTGAGGTACAGACACCCACAGTGGAGGGAAGGGAGCGACATTTTGGCTCAAGCTCCTGTGTATGTTCTAAACTGGCATTTCCCTACACTCAACAGATCAAGAGGTTCCCAAGAAAAAAGGAGCCCAGAGCAAAGGGAGCTGGCAGTACATGAGGCTGGAGTTACAAAGTGGCCCTGGACGGGGGCCAGGGCCCCTGCACAAACCCAGACGGGCTGTGTGGCCCTGCCCTACAGGGAGTCCGTTCTCAATAGACCCGAGCAGCAATGTCATCTTGCTCCTGCACCACCCCACTCTCCCATGGATAGCTAGGAGGGAGATCCTAGGTGTCAGAGACCACCAACCCACTGCACTGGGGAGCAACCCAAGAAAGCCAGCAGTGAGAGGATGGGAAAAGCACTTCAGGTCATGGCTGCTGCTAAGCTTGGGGAGTATTCAGGGTGATACACACCACTAAGAGCCTCAGAGCCCATGTTTGCCTCCTGCAGGGTTAAGTCTCCTGTCTCCACCTGACTCTCCTTTAGGAAACAGCTACCTACAAGGGCTCAGACGGTGAGGCCCACAAGGTCACACAACTGGAAGCCAGGAGGAAAACCCTCTCTGTCTCTTCAGAGCCCAGGGTCTTGCCCCGACTTGTTCTGGAATTTTTACCTAGAGTGACGGAGGCAGGACCCCAACATCATCCTTGCCTCCCTTTACCCCATGAGGCACAAGCTAGGAGTGAGGAGCAGTGAGTATGATCCTCTCAGGGTTTTTCCACTCCAAGGCTGGGTGTCCTGGGTTGCTCTGGGCCAGCTCTCTGTGAGGAACACAGATGTGGGAACACAGCACGTCACATGGACCCCACAGCTTCTGACAGGGCTGGCATACAGTCATCACTCAATAGAGAGCAGCATTTAAATTAGAACCACTGCCACGACACCCTAAGGGTCTGGGAATTAAAGTAGGCACAGTCCCACTATGTGGGGTCAGCAGTAGCTTCCTGTCCTGCACATCCTGGCCCAGCTTCTGTGTGTAGCCTCGAGAGCTTACAAACTACTTCACTGAAGGCCTCTAAAGGTCAGGTATGATCTGAGAGCCCAACATTTCTGTCTTAGCACAGAAGCCAACATAGGTGCCACACGTGACCATAGTTGGCTGTGTTCTCACTGGATACTTCACAGAGCTGTATGGCAAGCTGGCCTGGGGCTCCCAAGACTAAATACCAACAGGACAGTGCAACAAAGGCAATCCCACAGGGCAAGACTTTGGGGCCCTAAGGCAAGGCCAAAGGGCATCTGATTCTCAGAAATGCCAGTGGGAGGACTCAGGTGGCCAGCTTTGGAGAGAAAGAAAAAAAAATGCATTAACTCTAGAACACAATATTTGACCTTTTATAAAATCTATAGACATGCAGGAGTCTCCTGCTCACAGCCCAGCAAGGTCTGAGGAGAGACCCACATGCACTTGGAGGTTAGTTTGCTGGGTTCGCTCTGTTGTCTCTGAGACAGGGAAGTGTGATGTGGCCTGGAGCTCTACAATCCCCTCACAAGGATCATGGGTATGTTCGACTTTGTCCAGATAGGTCTGTAAGGTTTACATACATTTTGGATCTCATCATTCGGGCCCCACAGACAGAACTATTACCACATTTTACTAAGGCACAGGTGGGTCTCAGACGTGTCTGAAGCTAGAGGCTCCTCAAGTCTCTGCACTGTTCAATGCACACTGTTGGGGACAGTCTGCCTGGTGCCAGCTCAGCTCCTAGCTTTGCCTGGGCCCATGGCAATGCCTCACTCTGGGCCTCTGTGCAGAGAGGCCCCAAGGCCTCTGTCCAAGACACAGTACAAACAGGAAAGGGCCAGGACGACCTTGCAGCAGCCCAGCTTCCTGCAACCACAAGGCCTCCTACACAGGATCCCGTCTCCAGTCAGCAGGAAGCTGGGGGTGGAGGCTGAGCAGCGGTGTGGCGCTCTGTATGCCTGGCCATGACCCATCTGTGCTGACTGCAAGCAATGTGGGACAGGCACGCATGTGCGCACACACACAAGCACAGACGTAGACACATGCACATGTACTTCCTCTCCCTCCCTCTTGGGTCGCCTTGTGCTCCCCTCTGTCCAGCTCTGGAATGAACTGACAAAGCAAGACTCACGACAAAGCTTCTCCCGGCAGCACAGCCTGACCTCAAGTTATAGCAATCCCCTGCCTCGGCTTGCCAAGTGCTGACATTACAATGTGTGATTATGTGTGACTCCTTACATGTTCCATTTCTTCTCGGTGAGGTGAACTTAAACGTCGATGTGCATACCCAAGGGCCTGCCTTCCAACACTGCTGCACCTTGGCTAGCAACAAGGCACAATTGTGGTGGTGGCCACAGAGTTTATAAAGGAGCTGGGTGTCCGCCTGCCCTCCTGTGCCCATGGTAAGGCCACTGTGTACAAGCTGATGGTGGCCACTTACACCAAAGTGTGGCACACACACTATACACTGCACTAATACCACTGCTGCAACTTGCATAGTCACGACGCTACACAATCACGCCCAGCTCGCATAGTCACGACGCTACACAATCACGATGCTACACAATCACACCTTCAGGTAGAGGGCGTTGGAGACAGGGTTTCACTCTGTAACCCAGGCTGGCCTAAAACTCATACTGCCTCAGTTTCCCAAGTATGGGACAACTGGTGTGCACCACAGTACCTGGCTCATTTAACCCTGACTTACTAAAACTCAACCGTAAAGCCTGCATAAATAATCACGCTGCGTAGCCTCTTCCTGAGTCCATTGAAAGGCATCAAGTACCAGGTGTGGTGGTACAAGCCCAGGACCCCAGCACTCCCAAGGCTGAGACAGAGGATCAAAAACTGGGGGTCAGCCTGGTGGGGAGCTACACAGTAATTTTAAGTTCAGCCTGGACTACATAAAAATCTGCCTTAAAAAAAAGGTTAAGCTGCTGCCATATACCACGTGGTCCACTCGAGGAGGCACTTCTGTGGAACCATGTGCTTGTCACAACACATCCCATGTGAAGCCACTCATGTATGACTGACTCAGAAGACACAGGGTCTACATTTCAGCAAGTGCTGCCTCCCTGCCCACTACCTCTGAAATGCAGCGTAGGCCACACACCCAGCATTCAGTGTGTGCTTCCTGCAGGCAGGGCAGGGCATAGGGAACGTGATATCTTGTCTCATGACAGTGGCAGTTTGTGTCTGAAGTTAGGCAGGCAGTTTTCCGTGACTGGATCACTGCTTTGAGGGTGCTGCAGAGCTCAGGCTACGACAATGACTACCAGTGTGTGTATTCCACAAGAGCACAGACAGGATCCTGCCCACAGGTGGTATCTAGACAGCAGAGCAGCTGCCCAAGGGGACAGGGAGTATGGTATATAAGATGGGGATATGGGTTGGCCAGGAGAGGATACCATACACAGGGCAGTCTAGAAGTGACACCCGATGTAAGGACAGAAGCACCCCACAGCAAAACAGCAGTGAGCAGCACACGGGTCGCCTTGATGGCCCTATTCACAGGCACCCTCTGCAAGGAGACAAGAGATCATCAGAGGCTGGCCCCAGGCAGGGGTTGAGCAGCCTCAGGGTCTGCCTGGTACTAACATTGTCCAACCCCCACACCCACCCCCAGCACACACTCATCTCAGCAATCTGCAGACGCCTGTCACAAGAGTAATATAAATGTAGCAGAATAAACACAGAGAAGGGAGCAACTGAGAGCTCAGCCACTCAGGACCAAGTGGGACCAGGTCCCTCTCAGGACACACTAGCAAAGCCAGCAGGTCTAAGGTCATAGGAATGTGCCAGAAAACACACACAAGGTTTCTCCTGGGGACATGCAGCTCCTGCCACTCACACTTGTCACCAACACTGACAGATGGAGCTGTCAAATAAGATGTAATTCTTTTCCATCTAAATTCCTGAGCTGGGTATGCTAATACACTCTTGATCCCAGTGTGGCGGAGGCCGAGATGGGAGGCTCCGGCATCGGAAGCCAGTCCTCTGTATCTCCTCTACTCACTGGCATCCCTGTAGGGCCTGTAGGCAACCTTCAAGATTAAAAGGACCTCAGGTGAGTCTGACCACAGGCTCTGCATGAACAGCCTGTGGGGGAAAGGACGCCACATGTTAAACCCTCAACAGTGGAGAAGGGAGAGAGAGGCAAGAGGACAGGGACAATGCCAAGCAGGAATGGGGGAGAGGACAGCAATGGGAGGACTGCTCCGGGATTCCCAGCAGTATCGCTTGGCCTCTCTAGGCCTCAGTTTCCACCTCATGTGAAATGGATCCAGCAGCTCTCACCCATTGGGCTGCTGAGTGGAGAACAATGGGGCAAAGCAAGTGAGTCACCACACACCTGCTGGGGCATGTGGCTCACCATGATGTTTATGGGACCCTACACGTGCAATACAGTTTCAAGAGCACAGCACCATGGGTTTTAGTATAACCCAGTTTAAGATAATCATGGGCTGCTACTGCAGGTTGGAGAGTGGCTGTACCTTTAATCCCAGCACTCAGGAGGCAGAGACAGGCAGGTCTGAGTTCCAGCCTGACTCACACAGATGAGGACCGCGGATGCTGAGAGGTTGAACCCTTCCACCAGAGTCAGGACTAAAGCAAGGCCAACCTGGGCCCGGTTCAGAGACTGCTGCTTCCAACTTCACTCCAGGTGGGATCTGGGGGCACAGGGGGGATTGCCACTCCCAGGAACACTCAGGCTTCCCCTGTAGTTTCCTGAGGACAGTAGCTGCAGCTCAGGTACCTGTGAAAGTTCTGAGTCTGTGGCCTTTAGAAGACAGTCTAGAAATGGGCAGAGCATCGTCCTGCAGCCCTCAATGAGAAAGAGTGGGCACAAACCCCACTGTACTTCTCACACGCCAGGCCTCTTCCTGCTGTAGGACTCAGTTTCCCCATGGGATGTCCAAAGGGAGGCTGAGTTCACACCTGGGCTATGCTAGGTTCCACGGCCAGTACCTACTGTAATCCAATGACTGAACTAGTACCCCATCTAACATTTACCATTTCTGCAGAGCTGGGAGTGAACCTATGGCTTATGTATGCTGAGAAAATGCTCATCACTGAGCCCTGCCCCAGTCCATGGTCCACATCTGAAAAGCAGAGGGGCTGGCCCTATGTCTGCAGACTTCAGTCCTCAGACGGGAGGCTCGGAGGTGAAGGAAGATAACAAACCTCACTTTCTGGAGCCTGAGTCACTCAGCACCACAGTGAGGGTTAGCCAGGGCCCTGTGCTCCTTCCTCTTGTGACTCAGAGCTGAATGGGTGAAATTGCATGAGACTTCATGCCCCCTCTGGATAACAGAGCCACTTCACTGGAGCAGGTGTGATGGCTGAAGGCTGTACCCTGAACAACCTAAAGGAGCAGTGTCTTTCACCAGCGTCTGCCAACACACCGGGAGAAGATTCAGGTCACTTTCTGGCTTGGGAGCACCCAGATCAGGGGTCTGCATCTGCCCAGGACACTGGGCTGGGCTTCTCTTTGAGGCAGGCACTCCTCTTGGGAGGGGCTACTCCCATCAGCATGCCCACCCTTGCTTGCCCATGGGGCTCCTGTGTGTTGGCCACTCTGACCTTCCCTCAGTTAGCATCCTGCTCGCTCCTTTCCCACAAGGCCACACATATATAATTACAAGGACCCAGGGAAAGCCTCTGGACAGGCTGGGATAACACGGAGCTCTGCCAAGTCGAAGGAGGGGTCAGCAGTTAGTAGGAGCAGCCTCAGTTTCCCCGTCTGCACACTGAGGAGCCTTGATCTGATGACTAACACAGGGCAGGACCTGGCAGCCACCAATTTGCCATCACCATCAGCTTGGGATGAGTTAAATGCTGTACATGGAGCGTGAGAGGGGAGTACTCCTTGGGCAAGACCTCAGATGTGATGCCACTGGTGAAGATCTCTAAGCACAGCAGGGTTTGTGTCTGCCCTCCTGACTAACCTAAAGAACAGCAGGTTGGGGACGTGCCGTGGACAGTGGAGTTTTACTTAGCACGCACCAAGACCTGGGTCCAATCCCCAACACTGCACACGCGGGTGTGGCGGTGCACATGCATGAACTGCAGCATGTGTCAGGACATGGAAGCGGGAGGAGAAGCAGCTCAAAGTCACATTCAGCTACACCATGAGGTGGGGTCCAGTCTGTGTTACAAGAGATCCCGTATTTACGTTGAGCAGATGGATGAGTGGGGAGTGAAATGGTGATTTCTAAATCTGCTTTGTGGCTTTAGGACCTTGGATTCTGAAATACACAGACAGTGGCTAGGGAGGATGCTCAGGGCATGCCTTGAGAGCAGCAGGATCACACAGTCAGCCAACTGCACCCCTGCCATACATGCTGAGCACATAGTAGGTGCTAACACTGCCCTCAGTATTAGTGCCGTCACTATTACCCATGTGGGTCAAACACTCCTACTCTGAAGTCCAGAACTTTGACACCTTCTGAGAGGTTGACCTTGAGACAAAGTCTTACTACATAACCCCAGCTGGCCTTGTTAGAGGCTGAGCCCCAGCCTTCTGAGAGCTGGGGTCACAGGTGGGTGTTACCATACTGGGTAAAATCTAGAAGCTGTTGAGCACCAGCAAAACTTTCACAAAGTCTCCAATTTTTGGAGCAGTTAAATTTCAGAGTTATGGTTGCTCAACAGGTGAAGTAGAAAAAAATTATTGGTGAGAGCCTACAATGGTTCAGGCCCCATGCATTATAGAATTCCACTCTATGGAAGGCCCTCTACAGGACACACGAGGCCAACCCAGCAGACACAGGGAGTCAAATTTCGATCTGGGTACCAGGGAGCCATGGTGAGAGTCGGAGGGAGTCACCAAGAAGCAACACAGGGCACGTGTCTGCCAAGGTCCTCCATCCACTGCAGCCCTCCCAATACTGCTGGACAAAAGTACAGCACAACTCCCCCAGGCAGCACCCTGAGCCTGCCCCCTTCCTGGGTGGCAGCCAGTCTGGTGGGCACCAAGCAGTCAAACATATAGGAGATTGGAGGCAGGCCACCGAACATCACGGGCAAGCACAGGAGGCCAGGAGCCTGCACTGGGCAGCCTTGGGAGAGCTCTTTCCCTTTCTGAGGTCTGCTCTCCACAAAAGGATCTGGAACGCTTCAAGCCTTGGATGCTAGTGGCTTCCCTGGTCTGCTCTCCCTCTGTGGCCTGTGCAGGGAGCTGGCTCTGGCAGCACCTGCAGAACATGCAGCTTCAACAGCGTGCTGCTCTAAAGGCCTGTCGTACAATACTCTTTATTTTAAAGGAAACTCAGCAGTGTGGCTCACAAGAACAGTCTGCATGTTGAGAGTGAGACCAGGGTGTGGTGGCACACGCCTGTAATCCTCTCTCTTTTCCAAGAGATAGCCACTGAAGAGCAGTGTGAGGCACCCCACATTGGCTCTCCTATCCAACAGTAATGACTCGGGCAGCTCTCCTGTCTAGTCCACATATTTGTCCCCCTTGCCTTTGGCCACTCATTGACGTCACACCCTAAGGAGTAATTTTACCATGTCTGAGGACAGCTCTGATTGTCACAACTACGGGTCAGGAGGGGAGGAGGTTACCGTGCTGTCAAATGTCCTCCGCCTATGAGCCCCAACCCCGGAATCACTTGGAGCCGAAATGTGCCTAAAGAGGTCAGGCCTTGGGTTTACAGGCAACAGACAGTCAAGGTCTTCCCATGCTGCTTCCCAATCCTACAGTCTGGCACACAATGCCCAAACACCTGCTGCATGCCAGGCCCCGTCCAGCCTAGACCCAAACTGGTGAAATGCCTGTGAAAAACAATCCACTTGGAGGGGACAGGACACGCAGGATCCACTTGCTCTTGTCAAATGTTCCCACACCCTGGCAGGGACACACCATTCACTTGGCCAAGGCCATCCTGGAGGGCATTTAGGCTCCTTCTGTCTCCGACGCACAACTCACCCATTAAAAGGACCCTGTTCTTGTGCCCTGTGTGACAGGTGCCCCAGGGAGTTGCTGGACAGAAGCAAAGGATGGAAGCCAGGAGCATGTGAGCCCCGCTCCGAGGCCCTGGGTCTATGCCTCAGGAGCCCCAAATGTCTACACACCAGAAACTCTCCTGGCTCCATGCAAAGGGACAGAGAGGGACCCAGAAGGACTAGGAGGCTGCAGCTGGCTCGCTCCCTGATGTACAGATGAGGTAAGCACCCACGCCCCCACCCCCAGCCCCAGGTCTGTCTGCACCAACCTTGGGTTGCCTGGCTCTGCCGCCTTCATCAACCTGGAGAGTCCCCCCATTTGCCAGATGTGGAGATTTAGGCTGAAGGAGGCGTTTGGAAAGCCACTGGGTATCAGCTACCTCCAAGGTCCCTGGCAGCTAGCTATGGCTACCGGATGTAGCCCCAGCAGGTCCCCTCAGGCAGCCTACTGGCCTGGTCACTCTGGTTCTCAGAGTTTCTAAGAATATGAAATCATGGAAACCTAGCAAATGACAGAGCGTTCCCGAGGGAGGAGACAGCCTGTGGGTCTGCTGACATCTAGGTGCCAACAGCCAGGCTGCCCTGTGTGTGCTCACGTCCAGTCATGCGGGACTGAGAACCAGTTGGGCACAGAGCAAGTCTGCCCACCATGTTTTATAATTGACACAGGATGGCGTGGGGGGGGGGAAGCAGGCCGACCTCTGGGACCCCAGGTCTGCTTTACAGCGCGGTTCAGCCTCAGTTTCCACCTGTGGAGGATAAGCACTCAGTGTCAGTTAACAACCATCAGGTGCTTTGGGCCAGCATGGCAACACCTCACTCTAATGTCCAGTGACCACTGCTACACCCCAGCTCATCAGATGGGGAAACTGAGGCTCCAAGAGCCAGCATTCCACCTCACAATTCTGCCCATTTACCTGTCTGTGTACAGCATCCCTAGAAGTGACATGGGGTATAACCCAGAGGTCAGAAAGGAAGACAGAGAACACTACACACATACTCCATGGCGTTCCCTAAGGCCACCCCAGAACACCCTGCACCATGGAGGATCGGAACACTCCAGAACACTACATACAATGGGGTGAGGCCATGCCAAGCCAGGCTTTCTGCCCGGGGAGGAAAGCTACCTGCGTGACGTCACACAACAGTGGGGAGCATGGTGAGGCAGCAGGAGTGTGTGGGGGGGGTGTCAATCTTTAGTTTTTGTTTTTTCCAGATAGGGTTTCTCTGTGTAACAGCCCTGGTTGTCCTGGACTCACTCTGTAGACCAGGCTGGCCTTGAACTCACAGAGATCCACCTGCTTTTGCCTCCCGAGCACTGGGATTAAAAGCGTACGCCACCACACCTGGCCATTTCAGACAGCTGTGAACTGGCATGTGGTGCTTGGATTTGAACCCGGGTCCTTTGGAAGAACAGCCAGTGCTCTTAACCACTGAGTCATCTTGCCAGTCCCCCCGGGGGTCAATCTTGAACTAGCCCAGCCGTGTCATTGCATCTTTCCAGAGATTTCCATTGTCTTCCCAATAGCACTGTGCAGAAATGTGTGAGTCATACACTGAACCCCCAGTTCTCTGAGACATTAAAGACATAAAGTTAACCCAAGATGTACAAATTAACAACCAACAGAAACTACTAAGATGGTTCACCCATTTTTTTTCTCTCTCTCTCTCTCTTTTTTAAAGAAAAGGTAACTGTAGCCCAGGCTGGCCTGGAACTCAAGAACTCACGATCCTCCTTCCTCGGCTCCTGAGTGCTTGGAGTTACAGGTACATGGCACCATGCCTAGCTGGGGTATTATTTTTCCAATTTAAGTACAAAAATCTTTGGATCTGGGGTCCCGCTTGGCCCTCCAGCACATCTCAACCATGAGACTGACTTCAGGGGAAACACTGAGTCCAACGGTTAAAAGAGACACCGTCCGTGCTTGGACATCCTAAGACTGACGGATAAAAGGGGCATCTGATGCCTCAAAGGTTCCACAGCACTTAGCTCTCGAGAGTGATGTGGGTACCTGCCCCAGTGTAGTCGTGGGCGGCTTGTGGCTCCTCTGAGGGCCCACTCGTGGCTGCACACCCCCCAGGTCTTGTGATCCTCCTGGCTCAGTCTCTGGGGCATTCGATTACAGGCTTACACCTCTCTAGGCCAGCACATTGATCACTCTGAAGCTCAAACTCCCATTCCCACCTCCCACTGATCAAATGATGCCCCGTAGGAAAGAACAGATGTGTGGTGCGTGACACAAGTGACCTGCGTCCAGGACACACAGGGAACAAGCTCAGAGAAACCGGTCAGGCAGGGGACAACCTGGCAGATAAACCGGTTAAATGACAAAGACTGTTGAAACCATCAGCTAAGCAAGAGACCCAGGACTCAGTATTTCCCATCAGGGAAATGGGTCAAGGGTACCACGGGATCTCTCTGCCTGAAGATGGCAATGGCAGCAGAAAGTGTTGGAAAGACCATGGCACAAAAGGGCTCTCCAGCTCCAAGGTGTGTGGCTGAATGATGCCTGGCCATCTGGTCATGGCGCCCGCCTGAGCACCTGGCATCCACCCCAGATCCACACCCCATAAACCAGCTGTAGGCCAACGGCCTGTGGGAAATCTGCAGTATTACAGACCCTCATGCTGAACGTGGCACTTCTCTGGCATCTAGAATGTCCCTGGGAAAGGAAGCATCCATCAGAACTACAGCAAGCCAGTCCCCAGAGAGCACGTACTAAGTGCTCCCAGCAAGCTCTGCATGGAACACCCTGGGTGCTTGTCATCCACAGGATGAACAAACAAATGAACACAGATCAATAAGCATGGGTAAACTGGCCAGGAGGAAGATGCCAGACGGTCACATTGGACATAAAAGTCCACATAAAGACAGTGGACTTTACAGTTACGGAATGGAAAATCAACACTACAAGTCAGAAACACCAAGGTACCCTCAGTCCTCAGGGGTCACAGGCTGCCGGGGCTGAGGTACAGTACTGCTGACCGGGCTGCTGCTGGCACCCTTTTCCTGGCCACCACCGAGGAACCTACAGATTCTCATTCCCTCTCTCGTCCACACTTGTGTCAGGCACCAAGGATACAGAGACAACACATGCTGAGGCTTCTGGCCATGCCACCCATACCTCAGCATCTGGCACCAATCCGAGACTCACACTCCATAAACCAGCGGTGGCCAGCGGCCTGTGGGCAAGCCACATTAGAGCTGCCCGCCTGTCCTCAGTTACTCCAGGATGAAGGGGCTGCTCACAGGACTTTCCTGACATCAACCTCCAGCATCTGGGACCAGTGTCCTCTGCTGGGCTGTCACCTCCCTGCAGCCCCTGCTAGGGGCGCTTTCCTCTTATCACTTGATCCACGGGGTCACCAAGCCCACTGCCATGACTCAGCCTGGAATTTGCTGCTGCCACCACTCACAGCATGCGGTGCTGGCATATCAGCACCCGCTTACCACCTACCCTGTCCCAATCCACTTCAGGACCCCTTGATGGCCTCCAATTCTGCCCCATCTGCTGAGCTGGTTTCCCAGGAGCAGCCAGGTTTACCAAATAAGAAGCAGTCCACCAAAAACAGGAGAGAGAGGCAGTGAAAAGGGTGGAAAAGGAAAGGGAAGAAAAGTGGGTAGACGCCTGGCAGGACTGTTCCAGTATGAGGAAAAGCTGGGTGTGGTGGTTTGTCCCTGTACTGCCAGGACAGAATATGGAAGGATCCCTGGGCTCTCTGGCTGATGCCATCCCAGGCTCACTTTGAGCTGCCTCAGAATTAAGGTAGAGGATGGCTTAGGAAAAAGGCAACTGATGTCAGCATTTGGCCTGTGCACCCGCACCATGACTCTACCAGGTAGAGGCCTCGCTTGGCTCATCATCCCCCTCCCGCCATTACTTACACACCCAGGCAAGCGCGTGCACACGCACACACAGGCATGCATGCATGCAGACTCCTCAGCACCAGGGCCAAATGCCCACACGTCTTCAAGCCATCCCCTGGCTGATCCTGTGACCTTTTGTTTCCCTTCTCACCTTTCACCTTCTCCTAGGGTCTCTAATTTTTATGATCGTATTTCTTTGTGTGGTGGTGTACGTATGCCACAGTATGATTGTGGAGGTTGGAGGACAATTTGGAACTGTGGGGTTTCTTCCTTTCACCATGTGGGTCCTAGGGATCAAACTTAGATCAGGAGGGTTAGCAGCAAGCCCCCTTTATCCACTGAGCCATCTTGCCAGCCTCTCTAGGACTTTTCTGATCACCTGTCTTTGCAATCTGTTTTCACTGAAGACTCCACCCAACCCTGAGAGTCTGGGGATCCCCAGCTTCTTCCCCTCACAGACCTGGCTTAAGGAACACCATGTTCCCTGACCGGGCCTCTGAGCCTTCCTCAATAAAGTTAAAGCAGAGGTCTCACCCCAGTACCTGTACAAGCTCCACAATCCTCCAAACCCAAAAAATACCAAAGTCCCTACATTAGGGCCAATCCATGGCCTCTTACCCTGTCCAGTGCCTAGGCTCCAAGCTCCATTCCTGTCCCAGTTGCCATGTAGAAGCAAACTGGAACCCATGCACACTACCCACTCTGTGAGTTCAACCCAAGTGCTCACTTCCTGTGTACCCACCCTTGTTTCTTAGACCCCGCCCACTTCCCTCCACTGCCTGGGCCCTCTGAGACACAATCCCTACCCACACTAGTATATCATGTACACTGAAGCACCTGCCTCAGATCCAACCATAACAAAGACCACTCCTCCAGCCCAATAGTCCTTCTACCGCCCTGAGGGTGCCCTGCACCCTCTCCCCTCAGCATGCTCCAGGTGTAGGCAAACAACTTAGGCCTGTCCAGTTCTCCATCTCCAGTTCAGAGAGGTGGCTCAGGGTGGACACATGACCTGCCCAGGTCAATGGAAACAGGCTGGAAATTTCCACAGGATCTTCTAGAGGGGGAAGCTAAGTAAGGGTACAGAGGTACACATGCAGGGCCTCCTAGGGGCAGCAGTCACAAGTCAACCCAGGGGACAGGGCAACAAGGTAGCAACATGTATCCTTGAGTGCCAGACACCTGGATCCAGCAGTACCTGAAGCCACTAACGGTGGCACTTCTGTTGCACGAGCCACACCTGTTGATGTCTGCTGGATTATCTGGAGCTGATCTCTGAGTCCCAGCTGTCTACATGACATCCTAGTTATCTCTCGAGCCTTCACCTTCTTCAAGGAGCCCAGACATTCAGCACAGATTAGCCTTTTCCCAACATTGTCTCTTACTTTCCATGACAACTAGTCTTGGCCCTGCTGTTCCCCCCATGGCTGAGTCTCGAGGGCCAAGGGGCTGGGGAAAGTTTTTGATACAGAACCTTTACACACTTGATACAGAACCAAACGTACCCTCAGAGGCTCATCCATGCGTTTGAGGCCACTTCACTGGCTGGCAGGTCCTTACACACCAGGCAGTAAGGGAAAGAGGAGATTCATGAGAAAAGAGGCCTCAGTGAATTTTTCGTGTCTGCCTTGTGTCCTCAGGCAAATCCTGTCCCTAGGAGTCACTCAGGACAGAAGTTTCACTCAGCAGTTGCCCCAGCACCTCCTCAGTGTGGACATCTGCTGGCCCCAAGCCCAGAGCAGCACCAAGGCCTGGCCAAGAGAGAACTATGCAAAGATGTGTGTGTGTGTGTGTGTGTGTGTGTGTGTGTGTGTGTGTGTGTGTGCGTGTGTGTGCGTGAGAGAGAGAGAGAGAGTGTGTGTGTGTGTGTGTGCGCGTGTGTGTGTGTGTGTGTGTGTGTGTGTGTGTGTGAGAGAGAGAGAGAGAGAGAGAGAGAGAGAATGAATGACAAGCACACCAGAGCGCCTGGATACAGCTGTGCCTGAAGGTGGATGTCCTCTCCTTTTCCTAGAGCCAACACATTGCCTTTTACCTCGTTATTGTGCATCAGGATGCCTCTACTCACAGCCTGATGGTGACAGGCACGTGATAGACCTTACCGTCCATCCGGCATCCACACCATTTACCTAAAGCCCCACATGATTTTTAGGCAAACAGGCTTTCACATGACTAAGCCAAATCTATTTCCTGTCTTCTGTGGAGACTCCAGGTGAGGGCTGGGGTGAGCTCACCACTCCGTTTTGCTTAGGAGGTGCATCTGTGCCCCATCCAGGAAGTGTACTCTAGAGTGTGTTTATAGGAAACTACAGGGTTACTTGGCACATTTTACCCAGAGTATCTCCAGCAACTTCCTCTTCATTGCTCTCCAGGAGGAGCGGCTTCACCAACACCACGCCCAACACTTCACTATTGTAGAGGTTTTGTGGTGGCCTGTGGCTAAGAAGTGGAACGAAGGCAGAGAGTGATACATTTCCTGGGTGTCATGGTCCCCAATATGATGGGTGCCACTTCTCCTGTGGTTCAGTCATGCAACACTGGGCTTTAATCTTGTGGGGATCTGAGGCATGTTATTACAGGGTGGGAGTAGGGCTGTGGAGGGGAGTGTTACAAGTATCAGGTTGGTTGGGTATACCTAAAATCGCAGTATGGGTTGGCTGAGGCTGAGGCAGCAGGTCCAGTAGTTTAAGATCAGCCAGGTCTACATAGCAAGTATGAGGATAAATGGGGCTACCACACGCACACATGCAGGCAGGCAGACCCTGACTCAATTTTGAGATGGCATCTACTGGGGCCATTTCCTACCCTTCTAGTTCCCTCTCAGAGAGACTGTTGACCCCTCTTCCTCCTCAACTGTTAATAGACAACAAAAGATAGATAAGCTAGAGGGCCTTTTAAGTTCCTAAGCTATTCAGAACTTAACTAAGTCCCAGGAGGCACAAGGCAGGTCTGGAGTGGGCGAGGGGCCTTTTCTTAACGGTGGGGGCTCTGAGGAGTCTATGGGAAAGCACTGGCCATTTCCAGACAGTCAAATGCCACCAGGCAGGGTCCTTTAGCATCACTAAGCCTCTGTCTCCTGGTCTGTGGAATGGGTGAAGAACCATCTAATCCTCAGGAACAGTGGGGCCACAGAACACCAGAAAAGGCAAGATCACTGACCAGGGTGCCCGTGGTCAGAGCCTGGCGGGCCAGAGACAGACGCAGCCAATGAGCCTTCCTTAGCCCTTTTTCTGGATGGTCCCTGTCCCCACAAAAAGGTGAACACTCAGATGCCAGAGAAGGAAGCAAGAGGACAACGGGGATGAGAGAGTCTCCCAGGCTCTGGAATGCATACTATTGCCACATCTGCCCTGCATCTGGGGCAGTGACAAACCACAGTTCCCTCAAGGAGCTTTGTGACAATGGATGTAGGCAAGCAGCTATGTACCCCGTGGGTCCTGGACCCTGTGGCTCCACAGGAGGGCAGGGCTGCAACCTGAGCCCACACCCAGAAAGCTCTTGGACACTTGCTAGGAATGAAATCTGAGAAGTGACTCCCGGTGAATGGTGGGGGAAGCAGTGCTGTGTGTCTGCTCACCCCAGCACCCTTACTAAGACCCAGCGTTCCAGCAGGACGCATGTGGGCTGTGTCCCCAGTGTGAGGAGGGTGCAGGTCTCCCCCTCCCAGGAAGGCCCTCCCCCGACAGCCTAGCAGGCCTCCCTAAACATTCTCTGTACTCTGATTTCCACTCCCATTCCCCATTCTTCACTCCAACACTAAGTTAAGTTGTTTATTCTCAGGCCTCAGTTTCCCCCTGCAGGAAAGAAAGGGCTTGGCCCCAGCTTTTAACATTTTTTTTTCTCCCTAAACTCCAAACTCTTCATCAGCAAATACGTGCTGGGTGTGGTGGCACAGACCTTTGAAGACAGAAGCTCATGTCGGCAGATCTCTGTGAGTCAAGGTCAGTATGATCTACATAGCAAATTCCATGACAGCTATGACTACATAGAGAAACCCTGTCCCCACCAAAAAGAAGAAGGAAGAGGAAGAGGAGGAAGAGAAAGCACCAAGAGCTAAAAGTGTTGTGGGCCCACTATGTGCTCAAGTAGAATTAAAGGCAGCAGGGTGGCCTCATAGCATGGGGTAAAAAAAAGCGCCTACTGTGTACTGCTGTCAGGTGTCCCAATCCACAAACTGAGTATTAGAGCCTACTCAGACCAGAGTAGCCTTCCACTCCGCGTTTCCTCTTCCTCCCACAGAGCTGGGGCAGGAAGGAAAAGAGGCCTGGGGGACAACCATATCAACATCCCCCATGGCTCAAGGGAAGGGTCTGAATGGGACTGATAGCAGATGTCACTCAGAGTCAAAGGAAGTGGGAAAGAGGAAGGGCTGTGAATTTGTGTGCAGGAAGGGGGAGGGGTGCAGAAGAAGCCAGAAACAGAGCTGCACAGAGGCAGGGGAGGAGACAGAGGGATGAGAATTGGGGAGACAGATGTAGAAGCCAGAGCAAGCAGCAACACAGTAGGGGCAGATGCTGAGATGAGAGGGGCAGAGGCGGGGAAGGGAGGTGGGCCAGGGGAGTCACAGAACCAGAAGGAGAAGTCGGACACCAGGAAAGACTGGTGGGCAACAGGTACAGGTGGAGATGGAGGGAGGGCTAGGGAGGTGGCTCCGTGGGTAAAGTGGTTGTTGTGCAAGCATGAGGACCTGAGTTCACATCCCCAAGACCCACATGACAGCCAAGGTAGGAGTGTGACGGCTGCAATCGTAGCACTGTGGGTGGGGATTGCTGGCTCTCCAGTCTAGTGGAAGTGGTGGGTTCCAGGTTGAGTGAGAGACACTTTCTCAAAAACTAAGATGGAGAACAGAGGAAGACACTCAACATCCCTCTACGGCCTCCTTATGTACACAGAGAGAGAGACACGTGCAGGGGCAGAGATATAGATGGGTAAACGGAGAGCAAGAGGACACACACAGACGGTGAGAGACACATGTGGAAGAGACAGGACAGGGATGAGGAAAGGAGGCTCTGGGTAGGCAGCCTGCCGCTTCCTAGGTCTGTTGCCTACAAGTTATCTAAGGTTGCTGAGGAGACTGGAGAAAAGGAGCTTTCACAGGCAGAACTTCCCAGGGCACAGAGCCCCAGCGTCTGTCGTGGTCCCCAAGGCCATGCTAAGGAGGGCATCATGACAAAGGGTACACCCAGAACCTTCTACTCTTGGTTATTTTCTTATTAAAATGTCTTATTTCCTTATTTGTCTTTTAAAAACACATTTCCTCCCTTCTTCCCTCACTTCCTGATACTTTAAGGCAGGGCACAATCCAGCCTGGAACTTGAGGCTTGCCTGTGACTTAACTCTGTCTCCAATTTTAAAGCACACGTCCCACCCCTTCCCCCCCCCCCCCACCCACCTGATACCCCACAAACACCACAGTTCACACACTGAGCTCCAGCAAACACCAGGCCACAGGTCTCACGCCTGCCAATTTTCACAAGTGTGGCTCTCCTTCGGGAAAACCTGCCCCTCTTCTGCCCAGCCAACTCCTCCTTGACTATCCCATCTCTGTACCACACCCACAATGGGCCTGGCTCCCTGGTGGCTTTAGGGGTAGGGTAGCTTTGCGGCTTCCCCACTGGACCCCCACCTCAACCCACATCCTCTCAGAACCCATTACAGCCCCTAACTCCCACTGTTGTCTACACAGGTTTGTGAAGTGTTACACAGGAGAAGGAATAAAGGCCCCTACCTGCCTCATATAGACAGAATGCAACTTGGAGCAGCTCTGGGCTCTGTGACAGCATGCCAGGCTGACGGCCACCTCAAACCACACAACCTCCTTTGACTTGGCTCCACCTCAGGGACTCCGGCCAGTGCCCAGTATAAAAATGGAGCCCACAGCACTACCAATGACAAAGCTGACCTAAGGAGAATCAACATGAAGAGTAAGTACTTCTGGCGCACATGTGATCAAAATTGCTAGTATTCAGAGAACAAGGTGTGGCTGCCTTTCCATAGGACGCTGCAGCTCTAAAGTCCTGGTCACTCTCCTGACTACACCAGCCCACTGATGTTTCAAGTCACCAGCAAGACCTGACCAGGTACAGTTCCCTCGTACATACTTTGCTTTTCAATTAATAAAATAGGGCCAGTAGGAGGTTAGCAAAAATTACAATAAAATTTATTTGTTTACTTATTTATTTAGGTTTTTCGAGACAGGGTTTCTCTGTATAACCCTGGCTGTCCTGGACTCACTTTGTAGACCAAGCTAGCCTTGAACTCACAGAGATCCGCCTGCCTCTGCCTCCCGAGTGCTGGGATTAAAGGCATGCGCCACCAGGCCCGGCTTTACAATAAAATTTATTATAATAAATGCCGTGATGAAAGTTTGTGCTTTGGGGAAATTACTTAGTAAAATCGGGTTACTTAAGTCCTCTGGAATACTGACAGGCAGTGACTTAACAGATAATAAGGGAGTAACCAGGGGGCAGGTAGCACATATGCTGTGGATACACAGGATGAGAAATGAGTCAAGTCCCAGTCAGCAGGGCAAGTTTACATCACACTGCTTAGAATGGCCTATGATTTAAACTTATGAACTACTTATTTCTAGAAATTTCCATTTAGTATTTTCAGACCACTGCTGATGTCGAGTAATTGAAAACTGGGGAAGAAAAGATAGAGGAACTACTGTACTCAATTGTGATACAGCAGCCAGACATAAAGGTAGTCAGTGAGAACAGCTATGTCCCATATTACTTTACTTCCAGAACTAGGAGTGGGGCAGGACCCACCGACTCTGGAGTCTAGACCTTCACTGTTTCAAATGTGTTCTTTAGAAAGCAACATGGTGGGGTCAGGGATGTTAAGCACCCAACTTCCCAGGTCCCTAGGAACAAGGGGTCCTCACTGATTCTGGATCTGGTAGCGGCTTCTTCCTATGGAGTTACAATGTGCCCTCACGCCAGACACATGCCCAGTGTCTCCTGGGCCCAACAGAGGTGACCGTGCACAAATGTCTCTAGGCCCCATGTACACCGACTGTCTCTGCCAACAACCTACATCAAGCTTGTGTGGCCTCTGAAAACTGACATGTTGCCAGCCTCAGTGTTTGGGAAATAAGAGGTACAGCTATTGAGGACAGGGCAGGGGGAGGGGACACTGTTCCGGCAGCCAGCGGTTCAGACTCATGCACGCCAGAATCAAATGTGCATCTACTTGACCTCAGATGTTTCACACTGGCTTAGACCAGACCTGAACCCACTGAGAAGGTTCACTGTGACTTGGGGAGCGTGTGATGGCGGTGAGCCAGGATAGGTTTGAAGAACATCAAGGAAGATGGTGTAGATTTAAAAGGTGTTAAGCAACGGGGACAGTTTTAAAACACAAGGAAGGCCCTGGCCACCCTCAAAGCCCTCCGGTTTTTCTATACCAGGTCAAAATCCTAAGGCCAGTTCTGGGTGCAACAAGGTGGGGGCTAGAGATCAGGACAGCCCAGAGCACATGAGGGAGCCTCAGGCTGCTCAGTTTAGAAGTGTAATTTTCCTCTACAAATGTCTGAATGTCAGATCAACTGAAATCAGAAAAGCAGCCAGGCCCAGTGGCACAGGCCTGTCATCCTAGGGGGCTGAACCACAAAGATTGAAGTTGAAAGCCAGCCTGGGCTACAGAGAGAGTTCTAGGCCAGCGCTGTCAACCTCATCTCAAAATGAAACGTGCAAAGTGGAATGGTGATGTAGTTCAATGGGAGAGACCCTGCCCAGCATGTGCAGCATGCGCAGGACCCTAGGCTCAATTCCCATAGCTACAACACCAACTGGCCAACCTAGAAAAACCACATTGCCAGGGAGCTAAAGCAAAAACCGCAGCAGTAAACCCTCCTCTAGCAGGAAGGATAGATAGGCCCAGAGAGGGAAGCACCTCACAGCCATCTGGAGGGAGCTGGGACTTAACAAGCCTCCAGGATTTCACCCTGTGTCTGTCCACCCTGCCGTTCAGGAGGAAGTGAGACACACAGATAGCAAATGGGTACGCACGAGTGGCTAATACGTGTAACCGCTGAGCCCAGGGGCTCATGTGCCGGGCCTTACAAAGGGAAATGAGACGGGAAGGAGGTTAAACTAGGGGGACTGGCCTTGGCCTCAAATCTGTCTCCAGCCTGGCAGCTGGATGACTCTACAGGCCCTAGAGCAGGAACCTCTGGGTCCTCTGTGCCTCCACTGTGAGGAGAACTGAGTCAGGGGCTGTAAGCATCTAGGCCAGTGGCTGGCACTCAGCTGGCCCTGTGGGCGTCAGCAGGGTTTGTGATTACTGCCTCTGAAGGGGAAGCTGAGGCTGGCAAGGGGCTGACTCTTGACTCCAAGGGCCCATCCTGCTAGTAGAGTTTATGTCATCATCCCCTCCTACCCCCAGGAGGCAGCCACCAACTGTACTCTGCTCTGCAAACTCAGTCCAGGAGTAGCAAGCAGCAACAGCTCCAGGCCAGGCTTCTAAGTGGAGCGGTACTACTAATGTAGCCTGTCAGGACCAGCTCCCTGACTTTCCCAGCCTTCCGCCGCCAGTAAGCCTGGGTCAAGAGCCTGGCTAATGTGAGCACCCACTTGGCAGTCAGGCCACTAGCTGCCACCTCCCCAGCACTGATGCCCCCGTCCTCCCCTGCAATATCTGGGGCTTGGCCCAGCCCTCCAGTTATTTCAAATGACTCATGCCCACAATTCCTCCTCAGCCTGCAACTTAGGTTGGGGGAGAGGGACACCCCAGTGCTCTGTGGTATGTGTGCAGCTGAACCAGCTGTGCAGTACAGTGCCTCACAGACAGCCAGGCATGGGTGGCATGGGGCAAGCCCAGACTTCTGCTCACGGGAGCTTCTGTGAAGTCACTTGACAAATCAAAGCCACCCAAGCCATACCTAAGCTCATGGAAAGACACTGTGAAGCCACGCGACCTATACTCTAGCTCCAAATACACCCACAATGGCCTTCTGGAGCTTAAGGCATCACTGTATTGAGCTCTGGGGGACACGGGCCCACAGAGTCCCCTTTCCCTAGATTGCTTTTTTCTTCACCAAGTAATGGTAGAGCAACACCCAGTGCCTGGGGCTCTGCTCTCCCCTGCTTGTCACCAGGCAGAGCTTGGTGAGACCAGCTGGAGCTGGGGACCAGGACCTGCAGGGCAATGCAGTTTTAAACCCTGCAACAGGTGACTACCAGAAGCCTGGACTGACCTTCAGAAACCAGACCCTCTTCAAGAATGTGGCTCAAGGCTATGGATGTAGCTCACTGGGTAAGAGGACCAGAGGTCCATGCTAGCCTGAGGACCAGAGACTGCACAGATCTCCAGCCTCCCTGGAAAAGGCTGGGTATGGTGGCACACACTTTGATTCCAACAGTTAGGAGGCAGGTGGATATCTGTCAGTTTGAGGCAAGCCAAGGTTACACAGTACGACTTTGTTTCAATAAATGAATGAATGAATGAATAAATAAATAAATAAATAAATGCACCTGCAATCCCAAAGTTGGGATTATGAGTCAGGAGGGTCCCAGGGGCTTCCTGGCTGGCCAGTCTAGACAAAAAAAATGGCAACTTCTGGGTTTAGTGACAGACTATATCTCAAAAAACAAGATGGTAAGTGACATCCCATATCAACCCTTGGCCTCCCCAACCCCACATGTGCACAGACTCACACACCACCCACAATAATTATAAAAGGAATGTAGTTCAGTTGACAGAGTGCTTTCCTAGCATGCATAAAGCCCTGAGTTCCACCCTCAGCACTGAATAAAAAAAAAATGTGCTGGAGCTGGAGTGATGGCTCAGAGGATAAGAGTACTGTTTGTTCTTCCAAAGGTCCTGAGTTCAGTTCCCAGCAATCACATGGTGGCTCACAACCATCTATAATGAGATATGATACCCTCTTCTGGCCTGCATGCATACATGCAGGCAGAAGACTGCATACACAGTAAATATATAAATTTTTTAAAAAATGTGTCAAGGTGTACACCTGTAATGCTAGCATTTGGGAGGTGGAGGCAGGAGGGCCACAGGCTAAAGGTCATCTTCAGTTCCATAGTGATTGAGGGCCAGTCTGAGCCACAGCAGACCCTGTTTCCATGCATGGACATGGACGGGAACACACACACACATACACGCATGCATGCAGCACACGAACCCCTCTACCTCCCTTTCTGTGGGAAGCACCCCGAGTGACCTCTCCTGCAGCCTCACCTCACCCAGCACTGGTTGGAAGGGAGTGGGCGGGTCCAGGCCCCAACACCAGCAGCTGTCAATCACAACGTGATCATCACAAGTCCTTACTCAATTTCCCAGGGACATTCACGACATGCAGGCTACCCCTCAGTGCGTTAATGAGATATGTGACTTAACATGAGCTAGGAAATCATTTATAACAAGTGCATCGAAGCCAGCAGGATCCTGAATGCTTCAGAAGAGACTAAACATGTGCAGGACTATAGGAACCGTCAAACCAGGCAGATGGCACGCACCTCTAATTCCAGCACTCCAGGGCTGAAACCCAAGAGTTCAAGGTCAGCTTGCGAGACCTGATCACAAGCACCATCATAACCACCACACAGCACAGGCAGTAGTGTAAAGTGCAAAGTGGTAAGGCACTTTGTGAGTTTGGCAGCTCCTCAGTAGGTTAGGCTTCAGAGGGACCTGATGGCCCAAGGACCCCACTCCTAGGTTAAGTATTAAGCAGAACTGAAAACATACATATGCCAAGAGAAACAGGTATGTGACATTCCCAGTAGCAGCATTAACCACAGACAAAAAGGAGCACCAGCCCACTGTGCATCTATCTTCAAGTCAAAGGACAATATACACACCTATTTCTATATCTATCTGTATAGGTGTAAAGGTTGTTGTCAGTTCCATAGTGAAGTGAGGGTTAGCCTGAGCCATACCAGACTCTGTCTCTGTCTCAAGAGAGAGACGCGCGTGCACACACACACACACACACACACACACACACGCACATACACACCCGGACGCACCACACTCACCCCTCTACCTCCCTTTCTGTGGGAAGCGCCCTGACTGACCACTCCTGCAGCCTCACCTCACCCAGATATATATTTAGATATCTATATAGATCTAGATATGGCATATCCACACTAGGAAATACTATCCACACATACAAAAAAATAAGTACTGCTGAATGTTCTGCTGTAGAAACACCTCCCAAAAGACTGTAAACCTATGATTCCATGAGGAACCATATCATATTCAGAACTATCCAAAACAGACAAATTCATAGACAGACATGTGAGGTGAGGCTGGCAGGGGCCTGAGAAAGGTTTGGGAGTTGAGGGCTAAAGATTACTGCTTTGGGGGATGTGAAAATGTTCTAAAAGTAGACAACGGGTACAGTACTTTACGTGAGCATTACGTGAGCACCCTAAAACCCGCCTAAAGTTCACTTCCAAAGGCTGAGTTGCATGGGTAGTGGATGACTAAGTTTCTGAACAGACCTTCAGAAAGCGGTTACGAAATATCTAGATATGTTTCTTTTTTAAACAAGATATGGTAAATGGATAAGCCCGGGCCAAGGCGGGTACAGCAGTTCACGCATAACTTAACAGCTTCTTTAGGGTAATGAAACAAACCCAGTTCTGTATCCCCGGAAACAGGCTGGAGAAAAGGCACGTCCCCAATACTAAACCGGAGCCTCCCACCCCATCTGCCCCAATGCAGAAGCTCGGCCTAACCATCAGGCAACCCTGAGAGGATGAAAAGAAGCAGGGGGCGGGGGAGGGCTGAGGAACACGGGGAGAAGAGGGGTCAAAGGGGCAGCTACCTCTGGGGTGGGGGAGAGGGTCAAACCAGAAAGCCCCTTCCCCAACACGCGAGCGCGCGCACGGAGCCCCGCGAGAGAGTTTCTGCCCAGTCCTGGCTGCGAGCCCTAGGAGTCAAGGCACGTGACCGCCCAGGCCTCAGTTTCCCCACGTGTCAAGCAGGAAGCGGGCCAACTGGGCAGAGCGAGAGGCATCTGCGTTCTAAGAACCATCGTGGGCCGCGACCTCCACAAGTTAACTTCCCCGCGGCGCCGCGCGGGTGGGGCTCCAGGCCACGCGCGTACCCCCGCAGCGGCCAGGCCCGTCTGCACCGCCCACAGTCCCAACCGCGCCGTGCAGCCCTGACCCGGTGCTGGCCGAGGCCGCCGCCACCTACCGTGCCCAAATCGGCGCCCGCGCAGACTCTGGCTCCCAACCCGCCGTCAGGGAGGCGCCGTGAGGGGCGGGACCGCGTGTCGTGACGCAGGGGGCGGAACCACTTCTGGTCACGCCTCTGCCGCCTACCGCTGACCACGCCCCCAGCGCCGGAAGAGTCCAGGCAAGCCCGGAGGCCTCGGGGGCGGGACCCGGGCAGGCCCTGCCCACACACAAGGCCTCGGCCACGCCCCCTCCCCGCAGCTTCCCCTCCGGCCTCCAGGGTGGCCAGGGGAGGGCCGCGCGCCGTGACGCAAAAGGCGTGTGGCCGACAGGACCCGCCCCTCTCCCCGCGTTGCCCCGCCTTCGCTCCTCCTGGGGGCGGCTCGGGCGATCCTCGGTAGCATCGGGTCCAGCCGGGCGCAGCCACCCAGGTTTGTGTTCAGACGCCAGGCGGGCTGGCGGTCCCTCCGAGCAGGGCTAGGCGTTGAAGGGACACGGGACAGCGCCCCAGAAAGCAACCGTCCCCAGGTGTGAAGAGGAAGGGCGAAAGTGCAGGCTCGCCTCTCACTGCGTTCTCCTTATCCTGTTTACACGTGTGTGTGTGAGACTTTGTGTGACTAACCTGACACAGTGGCTGGGAGTTTTATTCTATTTATGGGTGAAAAAGGAGATTAAAGAAAGAGGTCTGAAGGGAACTTCTGCTCAGCTGAGGGTTCTGTGCTGGTGTCTATAATTCCAGAAGTGTGAATGTGTGTGTGTGACCAGTTTAAAATAAAACGAGAAAGCCGGGCGGTGGTGGCGCACGCCTTTAATCCCAGCACTTGGGAGGCAGAGGCAGGCGGATCTTTGTGAGTTCGAGGCCAGCCTGGTCTACAAAGTGAGTCCAGGACAGCCAAGGATACACAGAGAAACCCTGTCTCGAAAAACCAATAAATAAATAGATAGATAGATAAATAAAACGAGAGATAGCTCGTAAGACGCTTGCAATTCCCAAACGCAAGCAGAGATGGAGGGAGAGAACCAACTCCACAAAGTTGTCCCTGACCTCCACACATGCATGGGTCGTGGCACACAGTAATAAAAATAAATATTTAAAATAAAATTCTACTGTTTACCAGATGGCTCAGTGAATAACAGCACCTGCCTCCACGCCTGAGGACCTGAGTTTGATCCGGGAGCCACATCAAGGGAGAGAACAGAGACTCCCACCCCACCCCCACAACAAGTTGTTTGACCTCCCAGGGTGCTGTGAAACAGTATCTTCCATACCTATACAAAAATAAATGTAATACATTTTTATACTAGTTACAATTAACACAGTTGTACATACAGGCAAGAGAAGTCAAGGCACACAGAGGAGTGTTTTTATTTTTTTAATGTTAATTTATTACTTTAAGTTACATATCCATCACAGTCCCCTCTCTCCACCCCTCCTGTCCTACCCTCCCACACTCTCAGAGGAGTGTTTTTCATTCATTCATGTATTCCATAAAACAGTGTCTCTCCTGTGGGAGATACTGGAGTGACAAAGTACCTGCCTTGGTCAAACCAGTTACCAAGAATGAAACCACATGGCATAGCATTTATTGAGTGCATATTTTGAGACTTTGTGTGACTAACCTGACACAGTGGCTGGGAGTTTTATTCTATTTATGGGTGAAGAAGGAGATTAAAGAAAGAGGTCTGAAGGGAACTTCTGCTCAGCTGGGGGCTCTGCACTGGTGTCTATGATTCCAGAAGTGAGCTGCATTTCCCCCAACAAGCTTTCACAGCAGAGTGTCTGGAACCGGCCAGACAGGAGTAGGGGCCTAAGCTGGTCCAGGGAGGAAGAATGGAGTTCTTAGATCATGACCTGAAGCACAGGCTACTAGTCATGAAAAGCATTAGTCACAGTAGAGAGTGTGGTGGCCAGTGTGGAATCCAGTAGGGAGGAGGTCAGCCTGGTGCCTTGCATGAAGACAGGCAGGCAGGATGTGGTGGGGTGAGAAGATGCTGCCCGGCTCCTTTGCGCTGGGGCAAGGCGTCTCCACAGCTTGCTGAAACGGAGACAGGGAAGGACATGGCTAGCTGTGCTTTCTGTAGGGACCTCTCTGGGTGCTCTTGGAGAGGAATAAGCAGGGCAAAGGCGTTGGCTCGTTCCGGGGGTAGTTAAGGCACAAGGGGAGGCACAAGGTTGCTGAGGAAAGGTTCTGCTTCCAGAGATGCCAGGACTACAGGAGAGATATGAGTGGATGGCTAGAGTGGGCATTCTCTCAGCCACCTAGTTTAGCAAACGCTTGCAGATCTCAATCTGTCATCTCCTGGAGTGACAGGATACCCTGTCCCCTTATGGATCAGCCTGGGAATCTAATGTGACTTTGAAGGCAAGTACAAGCTCACTTCGGTGCTACCCCTGTCTCTAGATTTGGACCTTCCAGGATGGGCACCTCCTTCACCTGCTTGCCAGCCTGCTTCCTTACTTAGCAGGTTCACAAAGCATGGCACTTAGGGAGTCTCTGGAGGATGTTTGTCGAAAGCATGGGATAGAAATGTAGCGTCAGGCACATGTTTCTGAACTCTTCCTAGCACTACCGACCCCAAGAGGGCTGTGCAAGAAGGTGTGGGTATCAATGGTTATGCTTTGTTCAGGCTCTTGCTGTAGTCAGAGCTGTTCAGAAGAGTATCCAGGGGCTGAGGGTGTGGCTGAGTGGTAGAGCCATTACCGATCACTCTCAAAGCCCTAGATTCCATCCCTAGCACTACCAGGGCTTGCTCTGTTTGTTTTTAATAAATTTCAACCTGCTCGGTCACTTCCTACAATACCCTTTTGAGGTTTCTTATCATCATGCCCATTCTACAGATGAGGAAACACAAGCTCAGTTGGGAAATGTGTTTTGAGGACTCAGCCGCCTGTGAGCACTAAAGCAAGCTCAGCTCTATCGCCTTCCTGGTGCTCTGGCAGCAACAGGCAGCTGGCAGTGGGTTCAGTCTCCATCAGGAAGTGTGTGGGGTTACCATTTCTTTCTAGATGGTCAGGCTTCAGAGAGCACCCTTTGATCTCTGACTCAGATGACCAGTTGCCATGGCAAAATAGCTCCAAACAAGGTGCTCGTCTCTGTTTCTGTCCTGTCACTTTTTGTTTGTGTGTGCGTGAGTGTGTGAGCAAGTGTGTCTGTGAGTGGGTGTGGGAAGGTATGTGGGTGTGAGGGTATGTGTACCCAACTCTGTATGTATGTATCCAGGTGTGTGTGTGTATCTGTGTGTGTTGTATATCCAGGTGTGTATGTGTGTATCCAGGTGTGTGTGTGTGTCTGTGTGGGTGTGTGTATCCCAGGGCAACCTGAAGTGTTACATTCTGGAATCTTATTGACCTCCTTTGAGACAAGGTCGCTCATTGGCCAGAACGTCACCAACAGGCTAGCCTGACTGGCCCACAAGCTCCAGGGATCCTGCTGTCTTTGCCTCCCCAGTGCTGGGATCACAAGCACACCCAGCATTTTCACATGGGTGCCGGGCACTGACCGCAAGTCCTTGTGGTTTCAATCAACTGCTTTCATGGTGGATCCATCTCCCCAGTCTCCTTTCACTTTTTTTTTGTTTTGTTTTTTGAGACAGGGTTTCTCTGTATATCTCTGGCTGTCCTGGACTCACTTTGTAGACCAGGCTGGCCTCGAACTCACAGAGATCTGCCTGCCTCTGCCTCCCGAGTGCTGGGATTAAAGGCGTGCGCCACCACCGCCCGGCTCCTTTCACTTTTTGAAGCAGAGCCTTACCATGTAGCACAGGTCACTCTTGAACTCGTGATCATTCTGCCTCTGCTTCCCAAGACACATGCCATTATCACTGGCCTTAGGTGCTCACCTCTTTAGATCCTCCTGGACAACTTGGAGCCCTATCTTCAGCCTTGGACTCACAGCTGTTACCCAGCCTTCAGCGTCTGAGGCTGACTGGGTTGTGTCAGTGCCCTGAGCACTTCCAGGGCTACTCCCTCGGACTCTGCACACATAGACGACTGACCCGTGTTGTACCTCAAGTCTGAAAGATGTGGGTTACCCCTGTCACCATGGGTGTCCATCGGGATAATTTGTCTTCCCAAAGGCCTGGATCAAAGATTCAAGATTTGGATCTAGTACAGGGTGGGGGTTCCCAGCTCAGCTGAATTGCAGTTGTAAGGGCAGTGTGAGGCACAGGACTCCAGGCTGCTGGAGAAGCTACCAAAAGGTGGGCCTTGTGAACAGTCCCTGCTTTCCTCCAGTGTCACCCCCAAATCATGTTTTCAGTTGGGGTTGAAACTGGGTTTCAGTTTCAAAACATCGTGGTTTTTCATGCTGAAGCTGTGAAGTTCTTTCTCAGGTGTCCAGAGCCTCTTATTTCCAGGACAGGCTAGAATCAGGACCTAAAGCAGGAGCGACAAGTTCCAGGCACCTGCTGGCTCACCCTGGGGCATAGATGTTCTTTTCCCCTACAGTGTTTACTTTGCTTCAAATCTTTGTAGGCTTTGTTTTTCTTACAGAGTGTTTTATGTGCTTGTAAATTTGCTGGCGAAACAATAAATTAAAAAAATAATAATGAGAGTTATTCCCTCCTGGGTTTTTGTGTTTTGACAAATATATATATATATATATATATATATATATGTATTTGACAAGTGTATATATATATATATAAAATCTCAAGGATGCTAATTTGCTCAATTTTTTTCACCTGTTAGTACCTTTGAGAAAATATGGATATCACTGAGCTGAAAGCAACTAGGAAGGAGTTTTAAATTTAATCAAACTGGTGAATTCCTACTTTTTTTTCTTTCTCTCTCTCCCTCTCTCCCCCTTCTTTTCTTCCCTCCCCCTCCCCCTCCCCCTTTGTCTCTCTCCAGGGCCTCAAGTGCCCTAAGCTGACCCCAATTCCCTATATAGCAGAAGATAACCTTGAATATAAGACCCTCCTGCCTCCACCTTCCAACTGTTGTGATTATAAGCACGTGGTACCACAGCCAGGGATCCCAGCAGGCTAGGCAGGCATTTTCTGACTGAGCTGTATCCTTAGCTCCTGTTTGTCTTTTTCTAGGACTCATAAGATTAATGCAAGAAAAAACAACTGTCACATAAATAATATCAAAATGGTTCTTTCAACAAGCACGAAAAAAAAAAACCTCTGAGTGACTGGAGAGCATTTGAGTCCACGGCGCCATGGAAATCAGCTTTCTCTTTCGGGCAATATGAGATCATGTGCATCCTGCAATCAGCAGGACCTTGGAGCTGAGCAAGTGTGAAGGTTAAGTCTGTGAGGCTCATAGCTGAGGGCTCTACTCTGGTGCAACAGGTCTTTAATCCCTCCACACAAGAGGTGGAGGCAGGAAGATCAGAACTTTAAGATTACCCTTCGCTACACAATGAGTTCAAGGCCAGTCTGGGCTATAATATCAAAAAGAAAACAAACAAAAAGAGCTACATATACATACCACAGGAGTTCAGGGTGGTGAGAAAAAAGGAGGGAGGAAGAGAAAAGAAAAATAAAATGATGGTAGGAATTCACCAACTCGGGGTGGGGATCTCTGCCGCTTGCCTTTAGAACCAGTCATGGAAGACTGGTGACCCAGAGCTTCAGAATCTTGGGTTTGGAGAGATAGTGGGGCAACTCACTGACAGAGGGGAAGGGTAAGACCCACAACGAAGCCATTCTCAGGACACAGCCCAGGGCCCAACACAAACCAGCCCAGGAAATCCTGCTCCACCAACAAGCTGTCTTCTCACCCAAGATGCTGCTGGCCACTTTCTGAGGTAGGAGGGAGAACAAGAGACAAGAGGCAGGATGTAGGAGCCACAGCGTTTGACCCAAGGAAGGCTAAGCAACAAGGTGCCTCTGCTTTGAAGCCCCAGAGCCCTGGGCGAGGTGTTAGGAGACCCCACCTTCCTTATCGCTTTTCATACACCCACTCAGCCTGCCCCCCGCTTGTGCCCACACAACCGCCCCAGGATGCTTTGCTCCTTCTACCACAATCTCTCTGCATCTCTGCCTGTACCCTTGGAGGCCCAGAGCTGCCAGGCATAGCTGTGCAAGCTGGCCACTGCGCCGGGTGCTGCTTCCACACTGCCGACCCCACAGGCTTCCACCAGCAGTTTCTAGCAGGTGACAGGAAGATACACCTGTTTTCTTGTAATCACCTACAGATACACCGGCGCCATCTGGGCCACCGGGGTTCTGCTGTTTGTTCTACCTGGAACATAGTCGTCCCTGTGCTTCACGCTTCATGAAGCAGACTCGGGCTCCATCATTCGAGTCTCTTCTCCTGAAAGATATCCGTAGCAACACCCTTCTCACCGCAAGCGTTGATGAACGACAGTCATTGCCAACTGCTGATAATGCCTGGTAGAGATTTCCAGAACACATGGTTCTGGGTGGACTCATAGGCTGAATCGATTACTCAAAAGTAACAATCTTTTCTATCTTCATTGTTTAAACAGGAACATTAAAAAAAAAAAACTCAGCTGGTTTGTGCATTTCTCCAACACTTGCTAATAACCCCTGAGTCGTGTCAGGAGCAAACAGGCTGGAGTCAGGGACGCTGTGGCAGATGATGAGACTTTGTACACAGCCTTCCTTAAACTGCAGTTCATCTCTTCTTGGGACTACTTTCTGTCTACAGTATATGAGGCTGAGTTTCTGCTTCCTGGAGTGTTATAATAAAGTTTTATTAGTGAATCAATGAGTCTATTTAAAGTTTCAAGTGCAAATGCACAGCAGACCATATACAAGTCAAGCAGAAGGTCATCTGGGGGCAGCTTGGAGGACAAGAATCTGATGGGCAGACTCTGAAGCCAGATGCCTGGATTTGGGTGCAGACCCTCACTGTGTGTGTGACAATTGGCAAGCTCATTGCCATCTCTGTGCCTGAAAGGATGATGATGCTAATCAAGAAGCCTCAAAGCTGTGCTCAGCTGGGCACAGTGGCACACACCTGTGATCTCAGAACTGAAGAGGCTGAGGTGGAAGGATCCTGAATTCAAGGTCAGCCTGGGTTACATAGCAAGATAGCAAGGCCTTGTCTTTAAAAAAAATCTATATCTATATCTCTCTCTATATATAGATATATACATTGTTATATTTATATAGTCATGATTATCTATATTATATTTATATTTTGTATATTTATAATTATATTAAATATTATATGTGTATATAATGTTTGTATATTGTATATACATGTAAAATTTTATATGTTTGAGTGTGTTTTGTTTTTTTTGTTTTTTGGGTTTTTTGGTTCTTTTTGAGATAGTTTTTCTCTATGTATCAGCCCTGGCTGTCCTGGACTCCCTTTGTAGACCAGGCTGACCTCAAACTCACAGAGATCCACCAGCCTCTGCCTCCCAAGTGCTGGTATTAAAGGTGTGCGCCACCACGCCCGACCACACTTGAGTGTTTTTTCTGCATGAATGCACATGCACCCTATACATTTCTAGGGCCTGTGCAAGGCAATGCGTGCTCTTAACTGCTGAGCCATCTCTCCAGCCTCTATACCTTGTCTTCTTAAATAAACAAAAAGACAGGCTGTGGGTGTAGTTTAGTTGGTAGAACTCTTGCCTAGCATGTGCAATCCCCAGCGCCAAATAAACTCCATGGCTCACACCTGTGAGAACAGTGTAGCTCAGAAATGTAAGGTTATCGCTCACAATGGAGCACAAAACCCCAAGGTCATCCTAGCTTTCTACATGGGAAGCTCGAGGCCAGCTTAGGACACATGACATGATCCCAACACCACAAAAACAATGATCTTTGTAGTGATTGCTGTGTTTATGATTGGTCGTTCTAGTTGATACTATGACCAGGAGTCGTGGGTGGGCACACACTGTTCATAGACCCAGGGATATTCCGGCTATAGGAACTCTTTATTAGCAGGGGAAGCTGGGACATTACAACGGCCAGGAGGGCTGCAGAAGGGAGGGGTGTAGCTTGGCTCACTTGGGGGGTTCGGCGGCCAGCACTGGGAAGCAGCCCTCTTGGTGCCACTGACGGTCCCGCAGGCGCCGCACAGCCTGCATCTGCGGCTGGAAGGCCCCCCACTCGTTCCAATGTCGGAAGTCACCAGGTTCCAGCAGATACTGGTAGCCACGGTAGCCTGGGTACTGGTAGCCAACCCATCTGGGAAGAGAGCAGGAAAGGCACAGAGGCGGCCAGGGTCCCCCTCCCCGACCTCTTTTTCCGCCATCCATCCTGCAGTGAGTTTCCCAATAGTGGCCACACACCTGCCCCGATTTTGCCCTTCCTGCCCTGTGTGTGGGGCACGGACTTCCCCTTTCTTGACAGGCCTCAGTATTTTCCTCTAAAAGTGGACACATGTGGCTGCTGTTTCGAGCTGTCTTGGGGAACCAGGTGGAGTGAGTGCCCCTACGGTAGGCAGTCAGTTCACACCCATGGAAAATGGTGAGCTCCTGGCCTATGAGGACTAGGCATCAAGAACCATGTCCCCACACCTGGGTGTCCTCCATATACACCGAGTTTCTGTGGCTACTGTAAGCACTGACCAGTGTCAGATAACCAGGAGTCAAGCCCAGAAGGTGAGTTATGTGGGCCTCAGTTTCCCCTCTGTGGGGTGGGGACGGTGGTGATGGGTCCTACTCCTTCCATTTCTGATGAGGACAGTCTTCATTTGATAGGTGTGTGTGATCTGTGTGTGTGTGTGTGAGTGTGTGTGTGTGTGTGTGTGTGTGAGTGTGTGTGTGTGTGTGTGTGTGTGTGTGTGTGTGTGTGTGTGTGT
>CAJQZJ010018538.1:2165592-2212051 GCA_907164525.1 Lophiomys imhausi | reverse complement strand
GTGTGTGTGTGTGTGTGTGTGTGTGTGTGTGTGTGTGTGTGTGTGTAGCATTACAAGTCTTTCCCTTTTCTAGGGACCTGATGCGACATTCCAACTCTGATGTTCTCAGCTTCTGACACTGCACTCGCTGTGGGGCCCAAACCTGGATGCTTACGTGCCACCGGAGACGGTCACACTGCCCACACGGTCACAGAAGCCATATACCCAGAGGCTGGGCACATCATCCTCTTGGATCTCCATGGTGTTGCCCTTGAAGTTGGCCCCTTCAAACAGGCAGATCTTATGTTCCTGGGAATCCTGGGGAGGCCAAGACCAGTCAGAAGTGGAAGCAGTGTGAGGAAAAGAGAGGGGAAGGGAGGACCCCTAGGGCTTGTCCAATGAGGACCCTCCTCATCTGGGAAGAGGAGATAATGGTTGCTACATCTCAGCTACCCAACGATAAAATGAGCCCATCCACACAGGCTTGAGTTCGTACATGGAAATGTGTGTGGCATACCCCTGCAGCAACATGGAGGCTCTGACAGGGCAAGCATATTGATTTACACCACACAGACATCAAGGGATAGTACCTTTCAGAGAAGTGCTGTTCCCAATTCCCAGCAGTGTCTCTTTCTACGAACTTCTAATCAGAGTGACTTACAGTAAACCATGTGTTGTGGAGGGGTGTAAGGGAGTTAGATTAATATAAATTAGATTTAGTAAATATCTAGGGGTTTCTGATACAGTCTCTTAATCTGGGCATGAAGATCAACTTGGCTGTGGGCAATTAGCTTATCAGTTTATTGACTAAAAACAAGGATGAAGCCAGATGAAACAAGGAAAGACTTTATAGACTAAAAACAAGGTTTTTGGCCTGGCATTGTTTTCAGCTGCTAAGTGGGCGGAGCCCAGATTAGGCTGAAGCAGGTGGAACAAGGAGAGATCCTATTTAAGGACAAGTGGATGGAGCCCAGGGGGGCCATGCTAGAGGGCTCCGATGCTAGCAAGTCCACACGCTAGAAAGGACAATGAGTAGTTTGTATCCTCTGATGGAGAAAGTGCTGGTGGACTGATGGCCAGATCTTCCTGAGACAGAAAGAAGCTGGTGAGCAGAGAAAGCCTCAGCAAGACAGCAAAAGGCCAAGGACTAAACCCTGTGGCTCAGCTTTTGCCTAGAGGGGTTTGACCTGTCCGAACAGTGGCCTAAAGGAACTGTGGCCAGCTTTAAGGACTGAGGCAGAGCAGCAGAGTTGCTGATGTGAAGGAAATAAGTTGGCCTACAGATGGCTGAGGTCTCCCACAGAGAAGAAAGCCTCAAGCCTTATTTAAGGTGAAACCGCCATAGCCAATTTACCCTGACGGATCTACATCTGAGATATTCCAGAAGAAAGACTGCTAAGTGCATTAAAGGGTCTACCCCAGAGACTGTGTTCCTGACGACTGAGGACCTGCCCCAGAGACTGTAACCTTCTAAAAGGTTAGGAAAATAGTTGTAATAGTTATCAATAGGTTCAATGGTTAGGTCATAGGGGTTGTAGTCATTTGTAAGGTTAGTAGTTAAGTAAGTGTTTATGTCTGTTATAAGTGATTATAGTTATTAATAAATACATATTGAATAATTAAAAAGGTTGGTTTCAGAAGGGTATGTGGAGAATGGATCTAGGTTTGAGTCCTAATTGTGGTCCTTATGCTTGGGTGTCTTGGGCAATTCACACCTGGGTGTCTTGGGCAATTCACACTGTCCTTCAAGCCCCAGTGTAACTTCCCATAGGATGGGCCTCGGACTGTGACTAAGACACTGCCGAGTTGAACAACTGATCCGGGAGATGCTGTGCCCCACCCTTGAATGTTAGCACAGAACAAGTTCTGGCTGGAATTGGTCTTTTGTTGTTTGTTGGTTTTGTTCTTCTGTTTTGAGGTGCTGGGGGCGGGATTCTGGTGCTGCTTCATGCTAGGTGAGTGCTCTGCCACTGAGCCACAGCTCACACTGAGTTTTAATAGCTGAAGTTATAAAACATAGTTCATCACAGAGATGAGCAGCCAGCAGTGCAGAGTGAGGAAAAATTACAGTTCTTCTTCTTTTTTTTTTTTTTTTCAAGACAAGGTTTCTCTGTGTAGTCCTGGACTCACTCTGTAAACCAGGCTGGGCTTGAACTCACAGAGCTCCACCTGACTCTGCCTCTGGAGTGTTGGGATTGGGATTGGGATTAAAGGCGTGCACCACCACAATTGGCAATTACAGACAGTTGTGAGCTGCCATGTGGGTGCTGGGATTTGAACCTGGGTCCTTTGGAAGAGCAGCTCTTAACTGCTGAACCATCTCTCCAGGCCCCTGAATGTATGAAGTAGCAATGAAAATAATTTTATGATTGGGAGTCACCACAACTTGAACTGTATTAAAGGGTCTCAGCATTAGGAATGTTGAGAACCATTGACATAGATGGACATACAAAGCCATTCAAGGTTTGGAAGCTAAGCTCTGAGTTCTTATGGTGTGCTCTGTGATGGCCCCAATCCAGCCTGGGATTCTCAGCGTGCTTCGAGCGCCCTGGCTGCCTAACCCACGCAATGGATTAGTAAAGCCTCACAGTCCTGGGCAAGCCTTCATTAATGTGCTGTCTCACAGACATTCCCACCTCGAGAGGTGAGAGTCGGCGCCATCAGAGCCTGGCATGCGTGAGTAAGAAGTAATTGGTTCATGACTCATAATCAATTCATAATTCTGGAACAAACTACGCACCATGTGGGGCTGTCTCCACAATCTAGATTCATTTCCCTTACTCTGTTCTAGTTAAACACCATAAAGCTAATTCGCCATGTTTGTCATATTGTCAAGATGTTACAACCATCTTCCCCCAAAGTACTCTCTCTCTCTTCCTTCTTTCTTTCTTCCTTTCTTTCCTTCCTTCCTTCTTTTTTCAACAAGGTCTCACTTGTAGCCAAGGCTAGACTTGAACTCATGACTCTCCTGCCTCTCCCTCCCCTGTGCTAGGATCGTGGTCTGTGTCACCCACCATGCCCAACCATAGCACAAAGTTCACTGTATTTGAATGCCCTGGGTGGATGCTGGGCTTTTTAAAGCTCCTGGGGGTGTATGATGTGCAACCAGGAACCTGACCTACAGGAGAATTCAGGAACACACTAAAACATCTTGTTCACTCCCCAGAATCTTAACTCCAAACCCAGAGAGCAGAGAAGTGTCTGTATTGCTTACAGCCCAGGTGGGGAACAGATGGAGTGTTTGCAGAATTGCAGAGAGCAAGGGAGCCTGTTTCTGAACAACCAGAGGTCACCAAGCTTCCATGCTCACGATGGATCTTTGCCCCACACCCAGCCACTCACCATCCTGATGGGCCGGAAGGACATGAGCCGGTCACTGCGGTAACTACTGGTCCAGGTGTCCCAGCGCGGGTACTCACCCTTCTCCAGGACAAACATCTCCCCACGGAAGGCGGATTGCTCAAAGGCCACCCAGCTGAACACAGCAAGAAAGACCAAGAGGGATAGAGAGAGAAAGGAGAATGCATCAGCTAATGCCCTCCCCAGCTTCTCTTCCTGTCTGTTTTTGCACAGCAGCCTAGGCACCAAAATGAAAACCCAAGAGCCAAGAAGAGGAGGGCAGGAGTCAAATGCAGACATGGAGCCTCATCCCTGAGAGGTGGTACCCAACCCAAGTCATGCCACGATGTCGGGTTTCAGGCTGAGGTCACCTAGGTCTCATGGTACACCTCCCATGGACATGAGATCCCTTGGGTACGTGTCTCTCCTCTCCTCTTGCTTACCTCCTCTTCATCCTTTTTTCCCCCACATGCCTGTTGAAACTGACACAGGCCTGATCTCAGGCTCATGTATGTTCCTTTTGGGCACAACCCCGGAACACCAAAAAAAAAAAAGGACATGGGCATAGCTGTCTCTCTTTTTGAGGAGAAATGCTCAGGCGTTGAGTCATCAGCATTCAAAACATCCTGAAACCTCAAGATGGCCACATCCAGCAGTTCCCGTCCCAGATGGGCTTGGGGATGGGTGGAGTTGGGTTGGGGTTGACCGCATCAGGAGTGGAATGGGTGTAAGAGGCATGAGTGGCCCCGGAACATAGGCCATTGTGTGCTCTGAAACGCACAGGGTGGTGGGGACGTAGCTGGTCATCACTGTGACCTGCCTATGCTTCTATGTCTACAGTGCCAGCCTCCTCGCCCCCCCCCCCTTCAGAATCATTCTAAGTCTCCTTGTTTCAGAATCAAGGAAACTGAGGCTTGGAGACTGAACAAGATACAGGAAGGCATGCATTCGAACCCAAGTAGGTCTTATCTAAATCTGACCTTGAACCCAAGGTGGTGCTTCCCTTTGTGCTATAGATAGCCCGAGGTGACTTAAACACCCGACTGGCCACACTCTTTGGAGGGCTTATAGTGGGGAAACAATAGTGGAGTCACAATGACCTCAGCTCATGGAGGCAGCCCAGAGAGTTAGCCTGCTGCCTCCATGAACTGGGAGGGAAATCCAACAGCCTGCGATAGATGTGGGCTCGGCCACTCAGCATAGGTGACATCATCTATTGACTCAGCCCTTCAGAGCCTCAGTCTCCCTGTCTGTTTAACTGGGGAGGATGGTGGCCCTCTCTCATACAACTTGGTACTGTAACAGGCAACACGCTATGCACCTGCTTCTTATACTATAGGTGTTTGGGAGGCAATGGCTGGACACATGCCTGCATATGGGCAACGGCATGGTATCCTTATGCTGTTCAGGCCATTCTGAGACTGTTTCCTCATCTGTCCATGAGGGAGCACCATTCACCTCTCCTCCAGTGTTTGCAGACAGAACAGGGAATGACCGAGGTTCAGCTACTGGTGCCAGGCAAATGTAGCTGTTTTGTGGTGGAGTGTGTCCCTCCCGCTCCAGCACTCACGGTCCTGAGACAACAATCAGGCTGCGCACTCTGTCGAAGCCACGGTCCCCCAGGTTCAGACACTCTCCTGAGAATTCCACCCGGCGGCCCTGGAAGTTTTCCTGCTCGAAGACGACCAGCTGCAGAGAGAAGCCCCCCATGCCCAGGTGACAGATTGAGGGGTGGCCTGGCTCCATGACCGTGACCCCTAAACAAACCAAGGCTGACAGGTGAGGGCCTCAAGTCCAACAACCCTTGAATGGCATCTGTCAATCAAAGCAGGTGGGGCCTGGGTCTCAGGATGCTATGAGCCTCAGTGTGTGAATAAGCCTGTCCTCCGGCCTCCCCACTACTGAACAGTACCACCTTTGGGAGCAGGAATGTGGACCCATGTCTCCCATCCAAAGTCTCTCTATGTAACCTAGACTGACCTGGAATTTATTCTGTAACCTGGGCTGGCCTTCAAGCTGTGACTCTCTGGCCTCAGCCACCAAGAGCTGGGAGGGAATAAGCTGTGTGCCACCAGCCATGGCCTTCTAATTTGTCCTGTTTGATATTTCTCAGCCTGGTATGACCTTTTCACCAGGAATAGCCAACTTGGACCTTCCACTTCTAACTCACATTCCAGGCTACATGTGTGTAGTCCTGGCACTGTTTTAGGTAGAGAAGCCACTTTCACCTGGAAGCCTTCCGAGATTGCCCCTCCTCTACTCTCAGTAGGGGCTGAGTACCTCCCACTGTGGCACTCCTTACAGGGAGCTACAACCCTGGGAAGTCACCTCAGAGGCTGCCTCTGAGTCTCTCTCCTCCTCCATCTTCTTTTCTTCCTCTTCCTCCTCCCCCTCATCTTCCTTCTCTCCCTTTTCCTCTTCCTCTTCCTCTTCCTTGTCTTCCTCCTCCTCCTCTTATTTTCCCACTCCCCACCCCAAAAGGGCTCCTTCAAGGCAGGGCCTGAATCCTTTCATTATTTGTGGACCCAAATATAGGAAAGATTTACTAGTCCAAAACCCAACGCACAGCCAGCCCCGCCCTTGTCCCTGCACCTCTCATTTGGAGTTTTGCCCATTTTCTGTCCCACACAGCAACTCTGTCAACTCAGTGGAGTTGAGGCCCCTATCCAGCAGCAGGTGCATGTGGTGAATGTTTGGAGTTAGGGAGCTCATGGAAGGATAGGGCCAGGTAGTTTTCATCAAATATTAGCTTATATATGGGTTGTGGGTTTGCAGGTGGTTGCTACCTTGTTAAAAAGTAATTTAAATCAGTGATTAAATGCAATGACACAAACCAAATCCAGCCACATCCAGATCAGGTGTGAATCAAGTCTCTGCCTGAAGGTGAAGTCAGATCCATAAAACTCCAAGAGCAGGGAGCCTGGCTTTCCAGGAGCCCTGCAACCTGCACTTTGGTGGAAATCTTCCAGGAAGGTCAGAGGTCAGCCTGGTGGCCTGGTGACTCTCCTGGGATGAGTGGTCCCTACCACCAAATACACTCCTCTCCTGTTTCTGGCTTTGCCATCTCGAAACTCCTGCATGCAGGCTGGACTGGCAGCAGGGAGGAGTGCTTCACACTCTAGAGTGGATTCCCTTTTCTCCCAGGCACATGGAACCCCTGAGGTTCCAAGACTGGGAAAGAAGAGGCCAGGGAGGGCGGAGAACATGCCTGGGAGGATGGCAAACAGGCCAGGAAGGAAGGAGAGCAGAAAGAAGCAGATGGGAAGCAGAGACTCTGAAACACAGAAAGGAGGGAAGACCTGCAAAGGGGAGAGAATGAGGAGGAAGGGAAGGGGAGGTGGGAAAGAGGAGACGGGATGAGGAG
The DNA here is from genome assembly GCA_907164525.1 of Lophiomys imhausi. NCBI lineage: Eukaryota > Metazoa > Chordata > Mammalia > Rodentia > Muridae > Lophiomys > Lophiomys imhausi. The sequence continues at coordinate 2,205,369 of CAJQZJ010018538.1, read as the reverse complement.
GAGGTGGCTCACTAAAGCCTGGGCTCCCCATCCTTACCCTGTAGCTCCCAGGAGGCAGGTCACCTGCTTTGGCACTGGGCTTGGGCACAGAAGCTGGGATTGCAGTGGGACCAGGGGCTGGGGCTGGCCCTGTGGATGGGGTCCCCTTCCCTTTGCCATCAGGCCCTGGGTTCACCGTTGTGGTGGTTGCAGCCTTGGCAGCCTGAGACATGGTTCCTGATGCTGCAATGAAAAAAAAGTCTTTGGGCTGGGTGATTTGGGGGTGCCACTCCCAAGCTGCCCCCTACCCTGTGCTTCTCACCACATCTGAGGGCTCTTCCACAGCCATCGGCTCTCCCTGGGAAACAGCAGTGAAGCTTTTGGCTGGTCTCTCCCCTGGATGCTGTCCCTCCCCTGAGCTTGTCCTTCCTTTTAGCCCCACACTTTGCTCTTCCCTTTCTTGTCCCCTTGTGATTGTTCACTATCACATGTGTAGCAGCGTGGCTTTGCCTCACCAGATAAGTGACAGCCATACTCAGCAGTGGCCTAGCTTCCCTGGCACCATCAAATATAATAACGAATGCCTTACATCTTGACCTTAACTGCGGGCTCACTGGAGTCAGGATCCCTCTCTAGAGTCTAGCTGGAGTGAAGGTGCCCTGAGGCCCACATGGCAGTCGGCTCCCATCTGAAGCAGCAGATGGGCAGGTACCTGGACTACTAAATACAGCTTTGTAAACACTCCTGTCTGTGATAACTCCTTAGCACGTGGCTCTGTGCCAGGCACAAGGGAGCTTCTCAGTCAACATCTGTTCAGAGCGAGTACAAATGTGTGTGCGCCCTGAACCTCTCCCGGCTACCGGCCCCTGGCATCCTCTGAGGGCAGATGTGGGTCTGCAAGTAGCAGCCTGGTACTCGGGACTGGGAGGCACAAGAGGAGGGAGTGGTGTGCTTCCGGAGCTCCACACCAGAACTGTGCCTGTGGGGGTTGGGTGGAGGGAACTCTGGTCAGCTCCACTGGTCCCTCAAGGAACACAGACTTCTTGGCATGGGTCATACCTGACTGCACTGCCCCCTGGGAGACAGGCAGCAATGATTATGCTGATAATTTACAAACCTCTGGAGCGCGTAGGGCCCAGAGAGCAAGCCCCCCCGCATCCAGGTGGGATCCCGACATCCTCTCTCTAGCTGGGACCAGCACACTTCTCCCAGCCTTCCTCGGGAAGGCTGGCTGTTCTGCTACCCACACGGCTGAACCACATCTGGGGGTTTCAGCCACCCTCGACCTTGTCCCTGTTCTGGGAAACACTCCCCAGAGCCTGGGCTTCTTTCCCAGCCATGAGCTCATTCTCCCTCTCCCTCTCCCTCTACTCCCTGTCTCTGTCTTTCCCACTGAATACTTCTACCATTGCTTTACTCTCTACCTCCCTGCCTTCTTCCTGTTTTTTGTTTGTTTTGAGATAAGGTCCCTCTCTGTAGCCCAGGCTACCCTTCAATTCTCAGCAATCTTCCTGCCCCAGGAAGTGCTGGGTAGACAAGTGTGCAGCAGCAACAGTTCTGGGCTTTGTTTTTTACCAGTGTCTCTCCAGCTCTGCTCTTTCTCATTCTCTATTTTCACCCTCCCCACTCCCGTTATCTCCCCTTCCCCAGATCTCTGGTGGTGTGGCAGTCCCCTCTTACCCGTGGTGGAGGACAGGCAGTGCCGTGGGTGCCTCAGGGCCGACCCCCCATTTTATAACCTGGCAGACACTGGGGCCTATAGTGGGCAGCACAAAGAGGCAGCTGGCTCAGCAAACCTGGACAGGGCCCGAGGCCCGCTCTGCCCCACTATTGCACAGGCCAGCACTTTCCATTGTGGGCCTGGAACACAGAGAAACCCTGGTCCCAACCCTACCCTGACTCCTGTCTCCATTACCCTGGCTGGAGACAGGCCCAGGGCCCTGCTGGCTGCCAGCCTACAGTATGGAAGAGGCAACCTTAATTAGAATTCTGCCTCAGGCACCATGGACCTCAGGCTTTGGAAGTTTCTACCTTTAGGGGTCTCAGGCTGCAGTTCCAGGTGACATGTGTCCCTGTAGGATGGTGTACAGAACTGAAGATGACATTGAGTACAAATGTGCTTTGTAAAGACAGAAGGGGACTCTCAGTCCACAGCCCCATTCCTGAGGGCTTCTGTGTGTTCCCAGCCTCGGGGGTTCGCAATTGCCATATTTAGGGCTCTGCAGCACTCCGTCCTATCCTGTCTCACTGTACCTATTTCTTGGATGAGCAAGTCTGGATGCAGAGGCCAGTACTGGGCATTCAACCTCAGCCCTGACTGAGGGCTGCCTTACTTCCCTGTTCTAGGTGGTGGTGCTGGGTTGGGTCTCAGATTCAAGGGCTTAGCATTCATACCCAGATCCTTCCTAACTACCCATCAGCCCCCACTGTCTGACCCCAGGGTGCTGCCCAGGGGCAGGAACACAGAGCCTCTGAGCAGCCTCACATCCCACTGCACCTGACCAAGGGGCCAGCTCTTCATGCAGGGCCTAGGCTATAGCAGGTCCCTGTCAGGACCAGGGCACAAGTGTCCACTGAAGAGGGTGGGGAGACATCAAAGGGTGGGGAGCGATGATAGAAAGGGAGATAGAGGAGACAGGAAATGGAGACACAGAGCCCGGGGCAACATACCAGGTTAACCCCAAATGGCCCACGGTTTCCCCGGAGACACTGAGACCCACATAGAACGGGTCACTTCAACACTGTTCACAGTGTGAACACAAAGTGGAGTGGGGGCTGGAAACGTCAGGCCAGGCCAGGCCACCTGCATTCTGTGTCCCCCATCCCCAGTAGGGTACACTCCTCCTTTGAGAAAACCTTCTGCTTTGGACAGTCCAGGACCTCCATGGAGTGTATCTCTATCTTGTGGTCATCCTGGCCTGGGACCAGTGCTGGCCCTGGGCCTGTCCTTCTACCCATGGGCCCCTCTCCCTGCTAACCTCCTCTCTGCCTTTCATCCAGGGCCAAGGCCTTGAAGGGCAAGCAGGGAACCACAGGATAGGGCAGCCACTGGGACTCAGGCCAAGACGCCTGCAGTGGGGGCCACCCATAGGTCTTGACCTCAAGGGTAGCCATCTGGGCCAGTCGTCCCCCTACCCTCCTAGCAATGGGCAGCCTGCCAAAGGTTCAGGCTGATGGGAGCAGCCTCCCTTGCTGGGCTCTGCTCTGAGCCCTTTGTGACTCTGCAGCCAGTCTTCAGACCAGCTATTTATAGACAAGAAAGCGGGTGGCTCCTTTGTCCCCTTGGAGGCCTCTTTCCAATCTATTGTGTGGAGTTGTCACTTACGTTTTTATTTTTTTAGTATATTGAGATGGTGGTCTCATGTAGCCCTGGCTGGCCTCTCTATGTAGCTGAGGCTGGCCTTCCTGCCCCCACATCCCAAGTTGCTGGGATTACAGGTGTACACCACCACGCTGGACTGTGGACTCAGTTCCTTCCCACCTCCTGAGTCAAGACTCTACGAGCTCCTGCTTTTGGGGAACAGTCATTCATAATAATAAGCATGTTTGCGGTTAGCAAGGATGACAAAAGTGGCCAAGACCCAGTCAACTCTCTGTGTTCCTGGATCAGTAAAGACGCTACTCACCGGGAACATATGCTCATGGCATCCTGTGCTTTCAGGCTAACATTAGCATTTTAATTTTTTATTGCCTGTGTGTGTGTGTGCACTCACGTGGAGATCAAAGGACAACTTGCAGGAGTCAGTTCTCTCCTTCCCCCCGTGGTCCTGAGGGTTGAGGTGAGGTCATCAGGCTCAGTGACACCCCGCTGAGCCATCTCATCAGCCCTGCTTGGTCTTTGTATTTAATACACAGCATAACTGAGGTTCAGAGGCATTAGGAGCCTTCTCAAAGGAACCCAGCCCACAGGAGTGTGGTGCAGACTCAGGCTGCGATCCATGGAGGCTGCATCCAGCCCTCGTCAAGTCCTGCATGTGTGAAGCTCTTCTGCTGTTGCAGGAAGGGCAGAGCCTTGATATTTTCCTGGAGATTTGCTCTGTATCTGGGTCGCCCAAGAGCAAGGCTGAGTTTTACCACAAAGTTTCCTGCCTTCTTACCCACACTGGTGAAAGGCCCCTCTCAGAACTGGGGTTCAGGGGAATACCATGTGCCTTGGGTGTTTGCTGGGTGTGCTCTGTTTTGTGAAGCATGTTTGCAAGCTGTGGCCCCTCCTGTCCCTTGCTTCTACAGGCACAGCCACAGGTGCTTCCATGGGCCTTGCAGATTGAACAGCTCTGGCCCTGGCCCAAACCATCACTCCTACCTCCCCCTCAGCAGAGTTGTACAAAAGTTCCTCTGTATTTGCTATCCAAAGCCCTTGCCCCATGCCCTTGGGGTCTACCTTAGAATGCCCCTCTTTCCCAGCCACTGTAGAAACTGTCTTCACCCTTTAAATGAATGGCCTCAAGCCAGAGCCTGGAAGAGGCAGGGGCAGGGGTGGTGGTGGAGGGCAGGCCCGGACCTCTGTGGTCTGGCTTATGTCTGTCCTGTCATGCAGGCAGACAGAGGGTCACCCACCGTCCAGGTGATGTTGGGCCCCAAGTCTACCATTCCCTGGTCTGGGTCAGGAGTCCTGTGAAGCCAATGGAAACAGGGTGCCCTCTTCTCATACTCTCCAGTGCTGATCCTGGGGCAAGCCACCGTTCCCTCCCCACTAAAGTCAGAGCTGCTGACATGTCCATCCTGGGCTTTGGCCAGGACTGGCTTTTGTTTCTACCACTAGCATGCTGAGTCTGTGTTTGTCCCTCGGGGCCCCTGCCCCTTTCCTGCCTATAAGAGACCGACCTTGTCTGGTCCTGGTTCTGACATGCTCTGGGACCTTCTGGGTATGTATGAGTGGGAGACAGGACTGGAACTGAGCTCTCTCCAGTGGCATCTTATGAGGCCGGGAGCCCAGTTTCCCAATCTTGGGGATGTCACTGGCTCACCCTGAATACCATCATATCCCAGGTAGTCTCCAAATGTCCAGACTGCAGCGTGTGACTTATTTAAATGCCAAGTTTTCCCCTCCATCGTTTGTGGCCTGTGTGTCCACTATGAGAGCCATGCATTACGCTAGCGCTGCACTTTGGGTTGTGTGTGTGTGTGTATGCATGTGTGTGTTATATCCACCCCACTCCACTCATGTGGCACAGCAAGCAGCCCACTGTGAGCTGGGCCTAGAGGTGATGACACCCAGATGTGGCTGAGGTGGTGCCCTCTGCAGGTGGGCAGGATGGGAGACGGGTCACCCAGTAAGGGAACATCCAGACTCATCTGGATTCTGACACTGCCCAAGCCAGCCTTCAGGCAAGAATGCAGCTGGGAATCAGATGGAAGCTGATAGTGTTCTTCTTCTCTCTGTAGGACCGGGCCAACATGACCCTGCAGTGCACCAAGTCAGCCGGACACTGGAGGGTAGGGAGTGTCCTGGGAGGGGAGGAAGAAGCCATTAAAGACCCTCCTATCCTGGGGGAGAGGGGCTACCAACTGCCATGTGCCAAAGGCTCAGACTAGGGAGTGACCTCCCCAAAGCTGAGCTTCTGGTCCCCACCCTTGAGCCACTGCATACAATCTTTCTGCTGTATTTCCTTGGCCATGCTTGGCTTTGGAAAGAGAAACAAAAAGCTGGGTGTGATGGCACATGCCTGTGATCCTAGCACTGGAGTAGTAGAGAGGGGAGGAACTGTGAGTTCAAGGCCAGCCTGGGCCTCATGAGATCTGGTCTCAAAACAAATGTGGCAGAGCCACATATGAGTCTTTGATGAAGACCTTGAGAAGAGGAGGCCCTGCTTGCGTTCTTACCTGACAGCAGTCAAGGGTGGTGGTGGTAGATACAAGTGGTCTATACTCTGGAACTGTGCTGCCCAGGACTCCACAGTCCGCCTTGCTCACCCATCTGGCCCTGGAGGCACTCTGCTTTATCTGTTTGGCTCCATGGTGAGTCCAGGGTAAATCCTCTCTGCTCATAGAACCCTGATGTCCACAGATCTCCCTTCTTTCCTGCACAGATGGTGGTGTGGGATGAAGAGGGCTTCCAGGGCCGGAGGCATGAATTCACAGCTGAGTGTCCCAGTGTGCTGGAGCTTGGCTTTGAGACCGTGCGATCTTTGAAAGTCCTGAGTGGAGCGTGAGTCTGCAAGATGCCAAGTCAGGGGAGGAGTGGAGGGGGCAGGAGGGGATCTGGAGAGGGATGCTGGAACCTACACATGTCCCCAGACTTATCTTTCTAGGGTTTAACTGTACCTATGCACAGCCCCTCCCAAATGCTGAAGAGTGTGCAGGGTTGTTCAGTCTGGTTACCCAGGTGTAAGGGACACCATCCCACAGTCCCTGCCCCTGATGAGGCAGCCCTGCTGGGTCTGAGAATGTCCCTCTTAGGCATGAACAGAAAGCTAGCATCACTCACACTTTGACCCTGGAGCCTAGCATCCTGCAACAGCCCTTCCTACAAGGATGGGAAGTTTTGTAAGTCTGCTTAATCTAATTGAGAGTCACTGAGGAAGGATTTCAAATGTATATTCTGTGACTTAACAGGTGTAATTTGATTTTTAATTAATCTTGATATCAAATGTAATTAGATGTATGCAGTGGATGCTTATCCCATTGGGTAGAAGATCCCAGAGAGTTAGAAAGAAGACCAAAAGGAGTGTTATACTCTCTCTGTATGACTCAGAGTCAAGGCTTTGTCTGTGGGTGCCTCCCGAGGTTACCTTGGTGGTCTATATGCATCTCGCACCATGGTTCTCTGAGCTTCTGCTCTGTTTGGGTTGGGAAGCAGGGCTCAGGAGGACAGCTGACTGTCTCGGGACAGTCCTGCTAGCTGCACGGTGAGGCTGCACAGGAGGATAAGAGCCTGCATGGATTCAGAGTGCTTATAACTTGCACATTTGTGTCTCCTGGGCTCTTTGCCCCCGAGGATGACACAGAACAAAAAGGGGCTGAGAAGGGTCTACTTCCATGCTTCTGTTCAAGGTGGCAATGTAGAGGGTCCTTCTGCCATGGGAAATAAGCAGAGCGAGAGAAGCCTCCTTGGGTGGGAGAATGGAAACCACTCAAGACAAGACAGCTCCTCAGTCCTCAGACTGCCAACCTCTGTGTCTGACAGGATCACAAGGAGGTCAGCCCACGGCTGAGCCCTGTCTACACATGTGACCTTTGTGGCAATGCATGTATGGGGCCTCAGAGAACCTTCCTAGGGCATTCTCTTTCCTGTTGAACACAGGAAGCAGTGTGAGGCCAGCCCTGGGCAGACTTTCTTATGTTGGGCTTAGACAGGGTTTCCCTCACTTGGCATTAGCAAGGTTTAGGCATGACTGTCCTTGGGTAGGGTGACCTGGGTGTTGTACCAGTGTTGTGGCCTTTGCTTACTGAATGACCACTGCAGCCTCTCCCAAGTTGTAAATCATAACAACCCATGTACTGTCAAGTGGCCTCCAAGGCTCAGTCACCCAACCAGAGCCCTGACCTAGTTCTCAGGTTGGCAGCTCTTCTCTCTTGCAATTTCTGCCCTGTTTGTTTGCAGGTGGGTGGGCTTTGAGCATGCCGGCTTCCAAGGGCAGCAATACGTGCTGGAGAGGGGCGAGTACCCAGGCTGGGATGCCTGGAGTGGCAACACAGCCTACCCTGCTGAGAGGCTCACCTCCTTCCGGCCCGTGGCCTGCGCTGTGAGTCCTACTGCCTGCACTACTGGGTGACTGCTAATGGACACTTGGGGAGTCAGATCAGAATCTAAACTCCAGTTCTCAACCACCATCAAGGGAGTGAATGTGGGTGGTCTTTCTCTTCTGTGACTTTCAGGCTCTGTAATTTGAAATGAGGTGACAGTACCCATGTTGTGACTACACCCAACACAAAATCTCAGCCTATGGCAATTTTGGTTACAGTGGGGGCTCTTCTATGTGGTACGTCCCTCTTTTCGTGATTCAAGGATCTTGGGAAAGCTGGATGCCATAGAAGGCAAGGCTGGCCGGGACCCCGGGTCCTATGTATTGTCTCTAACTCATTGTGTGATCTCCATGGCCCACTGCTGCTGTTGACGGAGCACGGATGGAGATAGTCATTGTTCTTCCACTCCCCAGAGGGAAGGGAGAGATGGTTGGCTCCACATTACAGCTATGGGACAATGGAGCTGCAGAAACACTGTGTGGTGTGCCTGAGCTCAGCCAGCAGGCAAAGGGCAGGATCAGGATTTACCCGTTCCTTTATTGTTTACAGTTATGGTGGACATCCTTGTAGTTTCTTGTTCTGCCCTTGGCAGTCTGACCCAGCTCTCTGTTGTCTGTAGAACCATCGTGACTCAAGGCTGACCATATTCGAACAGGAGAACTTCCTGGGCAGGAAAGGCGAACTGAGCGATGACTATCCCTCTCTGCAGGCCATGGGCTGGGACAGCACTGAAGTGGGTTCCTTCCATGTTCAATCTGGAGCGTAAGTGGACGCTGGCAAAATGACGAGGGAAGGGCTGGGACACATTCTGTAGAGAAGCGTATTACAGAGGACGGAGGAACAGAGGGTGCCAGACAGAATTTATGGGATTGCAAGCGATGGATGGGGATCCAGGGCGAGCTGTTTTAGGGACAAAGGGTATATGTGGGGCCCGTGATCAGCTTCAGGCACAGGGTCCAGAAACTGCTGGGATCTGTCTCTTCCTCTCCTCTTGTTTGCTTTTTCTTTCTTTCTTTTCTTTTTTCTTTTTTTTGGTTTTTTGAGACAGGGTTACTCTGTGTATCCTTGGCTGCCCTGGACTCACTCTGTAGACCAGGCTGGCCTTGAACTCACAGAGATCCACCTGGCTCTGCCTCCCGAGTCCTGGGATTAAAGGCGTGCGCCACCACACCCGGCTTGTTTGCTTTTTCAAGACAGGGTTACTTTATCTAGCCCTGGCTGTCCTGGAACTCGCTGTGTAGACAAGGTTGGCTTCAAACTCAGAGATCAGTCTGCCTCTGCCTCCCGAGGTGCTGGAGTTAATGGTGTGCACCGCCTCAATGCCCTGCACTGGCTCTGTTCTCCAAACCAGCTCTCCCCAATGCAAATCTGGAGACTTTCTCTTTACATTGCACCCCACGAGGGAGGGAGAGGATCCTTCAACTAAATTTCCAGAAAAAGAGTATATTGGTTCAGCTTGGGTCATGTGCCCCCCTTGTGAACCAATCACCTGTCCAAAGGAACGGGCTGCTCTGATTGGCTGAACAGGGTCACATCCTTTTTGGAACACCTTCCCCCCCCCACACACACACACAGGTACCGCTCCAGTTTCCCTGCCTTGCCTGGGACTGGGAGGCAGACCTAGTCTATGAGCCTCCATCTCTCTTGGCTCCTGCAGGCAAGGATGAAGCATGTGTCTCAATGTGTCTGACACTGTTCTCTGATCGCTTCCCTGATCCGCCGAGGGGAAGGTGGAGAACTCTGGTCAGGGATCCCCGCCGTGAATAATGCACACATGTCTTGGAACAACTGTGAGGGAGGGCCGGACAAAGAAGACTTTCTGCCCATCCTCTCGTTCCTTCTTTCTTTGTGAGCCCTTCCCTGGCTCGCGTCTGCTAGGCGCCGGGGGGACTGAGGGACTAGGAGGGTTGAGAAGATTCCAGGCGTCCTACATACTCTAGGGAAGGCGGATAGCTCATAATATAATCTTAAAATTATTCGATTATCTGTTACAAAGGAACAACCAGGGCCTGATGGAGACAGACGGATAGTCTTGAGAGATTGTACACTGGCCCAGAAGAGTAGTAAAGGCCTTGTGTGGGAGAGAGAGAGCTCGGGCACACGCGTGGAGTGCCCGGGCCATGAGCTGGGCTTTCTGTGGCACCTCTGCCTGACCTAGTTCCGGCCCCTGCGCCTCTGTGTGGTAACGGTCTCTTGCATTTCCCAGGTGGGTTTGTTCCCAGTTTCCTGGCTACCGAGGTTTTCAGTACGTGCTGGAGAGCGATCACCACACGGGTGACTACAAGCACTTCAGGGAGTGGGGTTCCCATGCCCACACCTTCCAGGTGCAGAGCGTGCGCAGGATCCAGCAGTGAGCACACAGGCGACGTGGGGTGCCTGCGTGAACGACTGAGTGGCTGGCCGGAGGATGTGGCTGCTCTCGGTTCTGGCTACCCCTGCGCCCTCTGGGAACCCCATACCCCTGTCAGTCAGCCTATGCCCCACCAGCTCACGAAGCTCAAAGTAATAAAAATTAAAAACAAAAGGTTCAGTATCAGCTTCAATTTTACGTGCCTTCCTGACGACGTAATTTGTATCATTATAAAATCTGTCTTGTCGTTTGTCTGGATTTAAGGTTTATTTTTACCCTCCCTTTGTGTGTGCGCGCTTGCATGTGGATACCTGTGTTTGTGAATTCCGAGGGTGCAGAAGAGGGTTTGTGATCCCTTGGAGCTGGGTCACAGATGGTTGTGAGGGGCTGGGTGTGGGAAACCCGCTCCACATGCTAAAGCCCTCCTAACTGCCGATCCCTTTCGTCCTATTGTCGATTTCAGTGATTTATGTTTTAATTTCTTTTATGTGTATGGGTGGATTTGCCTGCATGGAGGTCGGTGTATCACCCGTGTGCAGTGCCCACAAAGGTCACAAGAGGGCGTGACGTCCCCTGGGACTGGAGTTACAGACACTTGTGAGCTATTCAGTCAATGCTAGGATTTAACAGACACTTTTACTTGCCTGAAGTAATTGCCGCCTCTGAGGCCTACTGCCTCCATCTGATAACCTAGGCCTGGTCCTGGAAGCTTCTAGCCTCTGTACAATCTTGTCTAGGCCTAGAATGTTTTCAGCCTCTGACACTTACTGCTGAATAAGCCCACCCTTTCTAGCCTTCTGAACTCTGGCTGGCTGGTTCAACTGGACTCCTCCAAGCTGTCTTACTCAATCTGCCTTCTCTCTCAGCTTCTCTGAATTGCTCTACATAGCCTCAAACTAACTCTAGCAATCTGTTCTAATCTGGCTCCTTTTCATTCTCTGGCTTGCTCTGTCTTCACCTGTATCTAGCTTGTTCTTTCTTCAACTTTTCCAGCAAAGCCGCCTCCTCTTCCCTCCCTGCCCCGCCCCTGCCTCCCTAGAGCAGTGGTTCTCACCCTTCCTAATACTGCAACACTTTAATACAGTTCCTCAGGTTGTGGTGATCCCCAACCATAAAATTATTTTTGTTGCTACTTAACTGTAATTTTGCTACTGTTACAAATAATAATGCAAATATCTCAGTTTTCTGATTGTCTTAGATGACCCCTGTGAAAGGGTCGCTCAACTCCCAAAGAATCACGAGCCTAAAAGCCATCATTCTCTTGGGTTTTGCTAGGATTTAGTTGTAAAAATTTGTGCTTGTTTTGTGTGTGTGTGTGTGTGTGTGTGTGTGTGTGTTATAGAGATTGGACTGAAGTCCCCATGCATGATGGCTTACTACTGAGCTATAAACCAGCCCCATCTCCGTTTTGCTTGTCTGTCTATGGTAACCCCCTCCTCCAGGAATTGTGATAAATCAAGTATGGTGGTACACACCTGTCATCCCAGCACTCAAGAGACTCAGCCAAAAGGATTACCGTGAGTTTGAGGCTAGCCTAGACTAGCATACAGCAAATGTGAGGCTTGGAGAGGTCAAGGATTTTGCCTGAGGCTATCTGGCCCATTCCAGCATTTAGCCCACTCTGGGTGCCCCAAACGGGGGGGGGGGGTGTTCCATAAGCAAAGAGATAAATGGGATCAAATGAGGTTTATAAACACAAGTTTGATGGGCTCATGTTAAAAAAGCAGTCCTTGGGCTGGAGAGACAGCTCAGAGGTTAAGAGCACTGGATGTTCTTCCAGGGGTCCTGAGTTCAATTCCCAGCAACCACATGGTGGCTCTTGACCATCTACAATGAGATAGGTGCCCTCTTCTGGAGTTCAGGCATACATGCAGGCAGGATACTGTATACATAATAAATAAATCTTTAAAACATACAAACAAAAAAAGCAGTCCTCACACTTTAAGAGTAACATGTAGGGCTGGAGAGATGGCTCAGCGGTTAAGAGCACTGGCTGTTCTTCCAAAGGTCCTGAGTTCAATTCCCAGCAACCACATGGTGGCTCACAACCATCCACAACGTGATCTGATGCCCTCTTCTGGTTACAGATGTTCATACAGATAAAGCACCCATACATAAAATAAATAAATAAATCTTAAAAAAAAAGAGTAACATGTAGCCTCTTACATATCATAAGAAAGCCCTAGGTTCCTGGGAGCAAGGCAGGGAATATTGGTGGACAGAAAGAACGGAGGATGGGAGAGTGGTCACTAGAGTTGAAGGCTTCTATTAAGAGCAAGCTCAAGCCAGAACCAGGAGGAAGGTTAGCAAAAAGAAAAAGAAAGTTCCAGATGTGAGGCTGTGTTGTATCGATAGAGAAGAAAACAGCTGGCCTGGCAGGACGATCTTGAGAGAGCGAAGCACAGAGCATGGAATTGTTTGTCAAATCTTCCCAGGAGGTCAGTTTCCCAAGGTTAGAAAAGAAAGGTGATTAAAATGTTGATGGTACTTGAGCCAAAGCAACTGGAAGGCAGGGGATGCCCATCACTGCTTAGCAGACAGGACTGGCCGCAGGGTTCAGCATGGAGGACCCCAAACCAGTGAACTTTTGACCCAGAGAGGGCAAATGACTGGCCCAAGGCCACCAAGGCCACACAGTGAAATGCTCCTGTGCCTCTCTGCCCTTCACAGCCTGCTTACATCTGCCCCCTGAAGGTATTCACACCTGGGGTTGGATCCCAGGCGGGTACTAGGCTGGTGTTAGATGGGGTGGCTTGTGGCAGCCATTCTGCCTCACTAAGTCTTGGGTTCCCTTCCTCCTAAAGGCACATCATTGAGGTCCAGGGGATAGGTAACTGGGAAAGAAAATGCTGTAAAAGCAAGCCAACAATGTGTGTTTGTGCTCTCGTCCCTTGATGGTCTCCTCCGGGTGGCTCCTCCTACTGCTGCCTTGAGCCAGTGCCCAGGAATAGAGACCAGACACCGGACTTTAATGGCACCAGAGGGCAAGGAAGGGACCTCCACAACTTGAATGTGAGAGGCAGGGCAGTGCTAGAAAGAGCAGGCTGTTGTTTGATGCTGTTCCCAGGAACAGTGAACAAACATCTGCACATCCCACATAGGGGATCAATGACAGACCAATGTTCAGATACCATTAAAGTCGGGCTTGGTGAACCATGAGTTACCTTTACTGGGGTTACTTACAGGAGTATATGGGTGAGGGTTACTTACAGGAGCAGAAATGACTCCAAGACGGCTGCATCAGCAAAGCCCACCCCAGCACAGGTGACAGGTCACAAAGCTGGGGACCTGGAGCACAATGCACAGCCTGCAGGCAGCTCATCAGGTTTGGAGCGTGTCCTTTCCTGTTGCCTCAGTTGATCTTTGCCTCTTCCAGGCAGCTAGGCTCCTCTGAGAGTGATTGTCTTTACCACTAGGGAGGGGCCTAGTAAATCTGCTCAGTTTCATGGACTTCCTGAAGCTGTTTTGAGTTGTTTCCTTCCTAAGCCTAAGAGCTTCTCTGCAGAATGCAGTGCTTCATCCCCTTAGTACGTTCACCCCCCTGTAAATGGGCTAAGTCTGAGAGCTTCCCTCCAATATGGAAAGTTCTAACCTCAAAGGAAGAACAAGAGAGGGAGGAGTGGGGGAAGCCAGCCTTCCTTTCCACCCCCTGGGCTGTTGTCATCAGACCCCCCCCCCTCCCCACCCATGAGTTGCTGCTCACTCTGTGGGTGGGGAATCTGCCTATCCTCCTTCCTGTTCCTCTGCTGATTGTGGCTGTAATTACCAGATCAATGGATGGGAAATTACACATGGGCGGCACCTCCCTTTCCTGCCCACCCTTGGCTCTGCTCCAAGTCTTCCCTGAGTTTGCCAACATAAAGGCTGCTTTGGTCCATGTGTTAGAGAGAGGCATGGGGGAAGCAACAGAGGGGATGCGGGGTTCTGTGCCCCCTGAGGGAGAGGCTCCATCCTTGCAGGCTGTATTAGTCAGGGTTCTCTAGGATAGCAGAACTTGTAGAATAAATCTCTCTCTCTCTCTCTCTCTCTCTCTCTCTCTCTCTCTCTCTCTCTCTCTCTCTTTCCTTTCTATCTAGCCCAACAATGGCTGTCTATGTATGAAAGACCCAAGAATCCAGTAGTTGTTCAGTCCATGAGGCTGGATGTCTCAGCTGGTGTTCAGTACATACCACAATCCTGAAAGAGTAGGCTCTAATGCCAGGGATGGAATGGAATTGCCTGTGAGGGAGGGAAGAAGCAGGAAAAGAGGGAGAGCTTCCTTCTTCCATGTCCTTTATATAGGCTGCCGGCAGAAGGTGCAGTTCAGAGTAGAGGCTTATTTTCCTATCTCAAAGATCTGGATTAGAAGTGGGTCTTCCTACTTCAAATGATCCAGTTAAGCAAACAGTCCTGGGGCTGGAGAGACGGCTCAGCAGCTGCTCTTCCAAAGGACCCAGGTTCAAATCCCAGTAGCCACATGGCAGTCCACAGCTGTCTGTAATTGCCAGATGTGTTGGTGCACGCCTTTAATCCCAGCACTTGGGAGGCAGAGGCAGGCAGATCCCTGTGAATTTGAGGCCAGCTTGATCTACAAAGTGAATCTGGGACAGCCACAGCTACAGAAAGAAACCCTGTCTCGAAAAAAACAAAAACAAAACCAAGAAAAAACAAAGCAAATAGTCCCTCACCTGTGTGCCCAGACATTTTTGAGTTTTAGTTAATTCCAGATGTAGTTAAGTTGACAACCAAAAACAGCCTTCACACACACGTGTGTACACCAAGAACAGCCTTCACACACACGTGTGTACACCAAGAACAGCCTTCACACACACGTGTGTACACCAAGAACAGCCTTCACACACACGTGTACACCAAGAACAGCCTTCACACACACATGTGTACACCAAGAACAGCCTTCACACACACACGTGTACACCAAAAACAGCCTTCACACACACGTACACCAAAACAGCCTTCACACACGTGTACACCAAAACAGCCTTTACACACACACGTACACCAAAACAGCCTTCACACACACACATACACTCAACACTTGCTAGGCTTGGGTTTCTTGTGACATTTAAAGATAAAATTTTTGCTGACATTTTCCAATCCTGACTTTACTTCTCTACCCCAAACATAGGCCCTGTAGCTTCAATTGTGGGTGTTCCTGCCCTGAATCTGGGAAGATCAGAGGCTTCATTTTTGACAGTCTCAGCCATAGTGACCACAATCCCTCACTACTCTGTCCTCTTGTCCCTTGTTCACTGAGGCCAACAGAACCACACTAGTGTGCTCAAACCCACACAGAGGACCCTGCAGAGCTGCTACACAAATCCTGGGCCCCTCCTGTCTCCAAGTACCCCTTCCCCATCTTGAGTATGCCAGGCACCTTGAGCCAGCCAGGTGAGGACTAACTTTAAAAAAATTATTATTGCACTTTAAAATATTATTATTATTATTATTATTGTTGTTGTTGTGTGTGTGTTTTTGTGTGCGTGTGCACTTCAGCTGGCAAGCTGAGGTCAGAGGACAACTTTTGGGAATTGATTATTTCCTTCCACCTCATAGGTTCCAGGGTTCAAACTCATGTTGTCAGACTTGGCAGCAAGTGCCTTTATCTGCAAACCTGTGGGGGAGTGGGGAAAGAGAAGGGAGGGAGGCAGATTTTAGCCTCAGCTGGTTTTTGAGGTCAAGTTGATCCTCTGAATGACAGGCTGACCTCATCCCCCCTCCCACTCGCTCTCACCCACCCCCTCCCCAAGCTGGTTCTGGCTTCTTTAACGAGGCCCTGGCAGGTCCCAGCATCCTGGTCCTCTTGCGCTATCCGTGCACCAGAACCTGCACGGCATTGACCCCTGGTGGTGAAATGTGGAAACACACTCACCCAGACGCCCTGAAGACTGTGGCCCTGAGGTGTGGAGTGCTGGGGCAGAGTGGGCACACCGGGAGGGAAGAGCTGGTGCCAAGGAGAGGGGGCGTCCGGGTGAGGCCGGGCCTGAGCTCCTCCCTGCATCAAAGCAGTCATAGCAGAGTCTCTGCCTCTGTGTTCCCTTTTCTTCTTGGCTTCCAGGATGCTCAGAACCAATTACCAGCCTGCTCCCAGCAACTGTTCAGAGCAGGGTGATTGGTATCTAGAGTAATTAAGTCTCTAATTATGCGCTCTTTTCCAAGTCTCATTCCTCTTATCTTGTTTTCTTATTTTATCTTGTCTCTGTAGCCTAGGATGGAGTTGAGCTAATTGGTCCCCCTGTCTCAGCCACCAAAATGCTGGGGTTTCAGACACTTGCCACTAACCCTAGGCTTCCTACCTTAATTTATGTAATATATTATATGTAATGTTTTATCACAGGCATGTATAACATTCACATGGGCATCGGGTGCATGTGCCTATAAAGGCTGTGGAGGTGGGGCACGGCTATACTGTCATCCCCAAGGAAATCTCTCACTGGTCTAGAGCTTGCTGATTAGAGGATTAGTGGCCTCTGTTTCCCCAGGGCTGGGATCACTGGGCAGTGTGACAGCTTCAGCCCTTTGAATTGGATGCTGAGAGATCACATGCTGTCCGTGTTGTGCAGCAGCAAGCCCTGTACCTCACACATGTATATACATCTTTGCACACATCTGCACACACACACAAACCTCCACTCATTGGCACACACATGTTAGCCTGTGAAACCTCAGGGAAGACATTTGCCCTGTCTCCTCACTTACAGCCAGGCAAAGGGTCTTCCAGGGCGGGTACCCTCCATGTCTGTAGGTAGACAGAAGAGCTGAGCCATCTCCCCAGTCCTTGTCTTATATTCAGTTATTTGGTTGTACTAAAACTGACCCCCCCACCTCTGTGTGTGTGTGTGTGTGTGTGTGTGTGTGTGTGTGTGTCTGTGGCTGGGAGTCAAATCCAGAGAGCTGCGTGTATTACAGTATGTTAGATTAGAACTCTCCCACTGGTCCATCTGGGTCCAACATCTTTCTTAACCCTCCTCTTTGTGGGGGGATGGGACAATGTCGAACATTGCTTCAGAAAGAGCACGTGCTCACCTTGCATGCCTGTGCCCTGCACGCCTGTCTTTCCTCCCCTGTGCCTGGACCACTGGGCATCTCAGTGGCTCTTCTGCCCACCCAGCCCCCTCCAGGGCTCTCTGCTAGTGTAAGCCAGAGAACAAAGGTCACTAGAAGCACCCACGTGCTCCCACTGCTTTGCAGGCCCAGCAGAAGCCAGACTGGGGCCTCAACCCAGCCCAGCCCATCCCACTGGGGCGCTCTGGCTTGCAGAGCCCTGCCTCCCTCCTCAGAGCACACAGGCAGAGCTTGGCCCATCCACAGGGAACCAGAGGTATCTCATAAATAGATAGTGCACTGGTGTGCAGGGGCAGCTATGGTAGGGTAGCTGGAGGGAGGGAGGGAGGGAGTGGGCTGAGAGGCTCTCCCTGGGACTGCTGGGCAGGATGATGGGGTTGGAGGGGGTGGACTTGGGTGAAGAATGTCAGGGCTGCATCTTGGCTCAGACCTGTTTGTTCAGCCTTAGTTTCCCTGTCTGTAAAGTGGGTCTGGTGCCCATCGCTGGCACCACACCGGCTGGCTGTGTCTATAACACCAAAGTGCCAATCTCAGAATGGAACACAGCAGTCCCTGTGTGTGCAGGTCCCTCCCTGGGCCATTCACCTTAGTGTCTCCTGAGGAACTCATGGTGTTTGCACTATGAACACTGGCCCTGCCTGTGTGCAAGCCGAGGACAGGCACAAGCAACCCAAGTGAGGAGGAAGACACTATTACCAACCCAGACAAGTCAGGTGTGCCCCTGAGAGGGCCTGCAGTTCTGTCACCCTTGAAGGGAGGTGCTTGAGGGCTGGGCTGCGCTGTCTGAGGTCCCATGGGAGCAGACCAGAGCCCATACTCTCCTCTAGACTGACTTGGTCATCTGTACAATGTGTTCAAAAGGGCTTCCAGACCACAGCCTGCTCAGCTCTTCTGTCTACCTACAGACATGGAGGGTACCTGCCCTGGAAGACCCTTTGCCTGGCTGTAAGTGAGGAGACAGGGCAAATGTCTTCCCTGAGGTTTCACAGGCTAGCATGTGTGTGCCAGTGAGTGGAGGTTTGTGTGTATGTGCAGATGTGTGCAAAGATGTATATACATGTGTGAGCACACTCACTGTGTGTGCACAGGTGAGAATGTGTGCAGATGTGTGTGCATGCGTGTGTGAATGCGTGCAGGCATGTATATGCATGGACTTCTAAGCAGATGGACTTAAAATTTCATGTTAAAATCAGCCCCAAAGGAGAGGCTCTATCTATCCAGGGGTCGTGAACCTGTGAAAACTGACTTTATCTGGAAATGAGCAGAGCCCCCAGAGAACAAGAGGCTGGGCTGAGCATGTCCATCTGGCAATACCAGAGCTAGGTAGCAGATCATGAGGCCAGCAGGCAGCCAAGACCAGGGCAGGACTTTGAAGGCCAGCATAAAACTTGCTCCTGGTCCTGAGGCTGGAGGAGCTGTGGGCAGGGAAGTGATAGATGAGGTGAGCCTGCATTGTTCAGTCTTCTGGGATTGGCAAAGGGGACAGGCTGCAGGCACCTGGCTGGGGTGGTGGCAGCAGGCAACGTGTTTGGCGATTCAGTGAAGGGTGGGGGTAGGGATGACACAGTGAAATGTCGGAGGGGATGCAGAGATGGGTCTGGGTGGGCGGGGGAAAAGGTGCACCACAAGTGTGGTATCTGTGAGATCTCCCACAGGGCTCACCTCCCCCAACTGCAGTTCCTTCTGCCCAGTCTCTGGCCTCAGCATCTGCCACCTGGGAAAAGCTGAAAGACTTTGTCCGTGCTTCTGGGAGGCGGGGGTGGGAGCAGCTGGAGGCCTGGCCTGTGCCTTTCTCTCTGCAATAGCTTTGCGATTGGTTGGGCAGCACCTGCTGGGTGGCTGGGAGCCCAGGAGCAGGTGCGGGGCATCTGCGGGGCTCTTTGCAGATGGATAATGAGGCTGGATGGAGGAGCTAAGCGTGCCCTGCCCTTCTTTGTGGTCCAGACACAAAGGGCCAGACAAAGAGGCTGAGTGAGCAAGGGTGGAGAGGAGGACAGAGCAGGGGCCTGTATGCAGCCCCAGGCACACAAAAGCAAGGGGCAGAACCCTAACCCTGAGCCTGGGGTCAGGTGGCTCCACCGCTGGAGTGGCCTCCGAGCCTGTGTCCTGGCCTCCGAGCCTTGCTGTGGGCTTACTAAATGAAGTGGTGGGCTGAGTCCTGGGTGCCCTGGACTTTACTCCATGAAGGAGGGGTAGTTCAAATCCTGCTGATGGAAAGAGGCCTGGTGAGTGGCTGAGAGGGTGGTTCATGGAGGACATGGGCACACACTCTGTGCTCGGCAGCGCAGGGCCTGTTTGTTTCTAAGGCCCTTTATGACAACTGCCTGGAAATAGAAATACAGGTTCCTCCTGTGCAGGGAAGGGAGAGACTTAAACCTCTCAGGGAGAAATTTAGAGTTATACTTCATAATGAGAGAGAAAAAGAGAGAGAGAGAGAGAGAGAGAGAGAGAGAGAGAGAGAGAATTTTTATACTCAAGGCCTCTGATTCTCCCAGAGTCCCCCAAGGTGATGTTTGCTATAGAAGAGGGTGTTGTCATCCCAAAGCCTGGTGAGCAGAGGCAGAGCCAGGACTCAAGCTTGGCTCAACTTGGCTCTAGCTGGCTGAAAAGCAGAGGAAGGGAACAAGGAATTTGAGGCAGAGGATCTGCTGCCCCAACAGCATCAGGAGACAGAAGGAGGTGGGTCCAGGGACCTTCACTTTGCTTTGCTGGGTCTTGCTCACTTGCCAAAGGCTGTGATGTCCACCCAAAGGGGCAGCTGCATAGCTGGACTGAGGTCTGTGTGTGTGTGGGGGGGGGGTGAGAGCCACCTGACTTCTGGTCTGGTAAGCTGGGCTGTCTGGGAAAGTTCAGCCTGGTGAAGTCCGATGGATATGGGGCTAGGCAAGGAGGCCAGCTCAAGGTCTTCAGTGTGGAACCTGGCACAGACTGGCACAAAGGAGGCAAGATAGAGGCTCCCCAAGGCGCCCATGTCCTGGCGTAGGAAACCATGTGTATCAGGTTGCACAGCAAGGGAGGGCTGAAGTTGATCAGCAACACTATCCAGGCAGAAAGACGATCTAGGGTTCTCACAGGGTCCACGGGAGCCATAAAAATATTTTAAGCGTAGGGAGTGAGGGGCTGTGCTGATGTTAAGTTGTGAGAGTGCTTGCACTGCAGGCACAAGGACCCGAGTTCCATCCCCAGTTCTCACTTAAAGAATGTGTTAGTGGTGTCAACGTTTGTATTCCCAGCTCCCAGCACTGGGGAGGGAGAGGTGAACAGACCCCTGGGACTTGGCGGACTCAAGCTTGAGAAGTCCAAGCACAGTAGTGAGAGACCCTGCCTCAAATCAACAAGGACAGTTCCTGAGGATGGCTCCTGCCTCCCTGTGCACATACACATGGGCACATATCCACCCCAAACTCACACAAATGCATGTAAGGCGTTGTAGAGTGAGGAGAGAGAGAAGGAACAGCACTAGGAATGCAAAAGCAAGCTGCCATGAGAAGGGCTCCATCACC
Organism: Lophiomys imhausi; assembly: GCA_907164525.1. Lineage (NCBI taxonomy): Eukaryota > Metazoa > Chordata > Mammalia > Rodentia > Muridae > Lophiomys > Lophiomys imhausi. The sequence continues at coordinate 2,184,789 of CAJQZJ010018538.1, read as the reverse complement.
ATCATCATTCCTGCCTTGGAAGGGGAGGACGGGGCAACGACTGAAGGGGTGTGAGCGTTCCTGAGAATCAGGAAAAACCAAAGGCAGCTCCAATTCTTACTCAACGTTCCCAGAAACGCTTTGCAGCTGTGCTGGACGATTTCAATTTCATTCCTGCATACAAGAGGCCCATGCCGCTCCTTCCAAACTTGGGCACTGTGGCGGCCACAGAAAAGTCATGCACCCTGACTGTTAGTGTCTCCTTGATGAACACACGACACTTTACGCAGTGCCTGCCTCTGCGGCAGGACAAGGTGCTGAGAACTGGCCTCAAATCTGAACCCAAATGGGGCTGTAGGTCATGACTTGGACAGGGCTTCACAGTGCACAGAGTGTCACAGTACATGCATGTGGGAAACTCAGGGCCCCAGAGCTGTCTTTTGAACTCTGGTGGGATTTAGTTCATGTGGTGGTGTTGGGAGGAGGTGGGTCGAACTTTAAGTTGTGGTGCCTGGTGAGAGGTGGTGGGGCTATTGGGATCTGCACCCTTAGAATGACTTAGTGTACATAACTTGGGGCCCTGGTTAGTTTCAGAGACAATGAAGAATGGGGTAGGCCTCTGATGCCTCCTGCCTTGCTGTGTGACAGCTACCCACCATTATGGTCCCCCGCATGATGTGTAGAACAGGGTCGCTGAGGCAGAACCAATGCAGGCAGCTTGGAGTTGAAGTGCCACCTGCAGAACTGTGGCCCCCATCAAGTTTTCTCAAATGTTTCCTACATAACCCTTTTACCTGAGATGGTCACATGATCCTGGATGTAAAGATATGTAAAATTGGTATACAAAAGAAGCATTCACCAAAGAGACATCACAGATAAGCTTATGTCAAGGCTGGGGAGGCAGCCCGGTGGTTACGGACGGACGGATGGACGGATGGAGATGGGCGTGCACGGTTGAGGACTGGTTTGGATTCCTAGAACCCAGGAAACGCTGGGTGGTGGACACCGCATCTAGCCTGTAATTCTAGCCTAAGGGTTGCCTAGAGCAAGCTGGTTAGGAAGACTAACCGTATCGGTGAGCTCTAGGTTTGATTGAGAGGCCCTGAGTAGGAAGAACAATTGAGGATGATTCACAACATAAACCTTGGGGGCTCTACATACATGTGAACACGCATTCACACACAGGTGAGGCCCCACACATGTAAACATGCAGCCCTCTGATTCTCTAGTCCATACATAGACAAAACATCAATATATACATCACACACACAGACATGCACCCACACAAAAATGGAAAAAAATATTTTTAAAAATATTTTATTTACTTACTTTTAGTTTGTGTGTGTGTGTGTGTGTGTGTGTGTGTGTGTGTGTGTGTGTGTGTGTGTTATGCCACATGAGTGCAGGCTCCAGAGGAAGGCAGAAGAGGGATCCCTAGCACTACAGTTGTGGAGCTACAATTGTGTGAGGGGTTGTCAAGCCACCTGACATGGGTGCTAGGAACTCAGGTCCTCTGCAAAAGCAGTCTTGTTCTTAAGCACTGAGCCATTTCTCTAGCCCCAAGATGTTTTAATTTAAAACATTTCTCTTATAAGAAAGCTCACCGTTTATTGGAGGCAGAAGCTCACACACTTGAGAGGAGGTTTACCAGATGTCTGATCCTGCAAGACCCAGGGCACCTTCAGTTTTTCAGAGTTGATTAATAGTTTGATTTTATAACTGTCAAATCTGAGGCTGCTGTTCCACACACAGTACAAATGGTAGAAACACTAAGAACCATTTCAGAAAGTTCTGGAAATTCTGTCCAAGTCCAAGTTAATATTATTTTTTTCATGAAACCCAGGTCAGCCACTCAAACGGCAATTTTAAAAAATCAAACATTTTAGTAGATCTGATCCACAGATGTACTGATTTAATTCATGTTGAGGAGCAATGGGAGGAAACTGACTGATGCCTTTGTTTTCCACAATTCAGTTACTGTGTTTGAAAGAGAGCAAACAACTGTGTGTGCAGTGATGTGCTTCAGTTCCCAACATACAACAGCCATGGGCCTTGGCCCAGACACTTCAGGTGCTGAGTAGCATGTGTGTGTTGTGTGTTCAGAGCCAAGGCTGCAGGGAAGCCATGAGATGCGATGTGGCTGAGGGTTGCCAGAGCACGTGGGATTCTTTCATGTTCACATTCCTGAATGTAAAGATATGTAAAATAGGCATGCAATATGTAAAACATGAGCGTTCTTTCATGTTCGTTTGCACTTCAGAAACCTGTTACTGATGCTGGTTTCTTTTGTGACCTCGTTCTTTTGTGACCCAATATGAGGCTGTGACTCTCAATTTATGCAGCTGGGATCAGGGCTGTAGGGATGCCTTGGTGGGTGAGAGTGCTCGAGTGCGAGGACCTGAATTTGGATCCCAGCACCAAGTGAGAAGCCAGGCATGGTCACGTGCACCTGTGACCTTATGCTGTGGGGGCAGACACAGGAGATGCCTCCCCACATGAGCAGTGAAGATAGGTAACGAAGTGTGAAAATGAACGGTGAGGGTATGCCAGGGTTTGACAGCTCAGCCGGTCACTTGCTGCCAAGCCTGACCCCAGCTGAATTCTGCCCTCTGGATCTGCATGGTGGGAGGAGAGAACCAACCCTGCTGTCCTCTGAGCCCCACAGGCCCACTGTGGGAGGTGTGCCCACCCAACCCTACTAGATTAGATTTTTAAAATTTAGATTTAAGCTGGGCGTGGTGGTGCATGCCTTTAATCCCAGCACTTGGGAGGCAGAGGCAGGTGGATCTCTGTGAGTTTGAGGCCAGCCTCGGCTACAAAAGCGAGTCCAGGACAGCCAGACCCGTTATACAGAGAAACCCTGTGTCGAACCCCCCCAAATAGATTTAATTTAGATTTTTAAAAATCTAAAAAGAAACAAAAGGTGAGCTAGCTTAATGAGGAGGATAGCTTGGGGCCCCCGAGAGCTCTCTTGCGCTGGATGCCCCTCCCCTACTTAACCTCCTGACTGGAAGTTGGTAGAGACCCAGTCTGGAGAGATGCCCATGCCCATAAGGTCCTATCTGTTCAAGGACATGGTCAGAGCTGACATTTAAACCAGAGGACCAGTCCCAGTTCCAGAAGTAGGTGGAATGTTCTAGAACAGCGGTTCCTCAATTGGAATAGGCATTCGAGTTGCCTGGTGGTCCCTTTTCAGAAGTTTTGGTTCGGGGCGGCACTAGAGTGGGGCCTAGGAGGTGATAGTTACATCATGGTCTCAAAGGTGTGGTGGCGCTGGCCTGGAGCATCACAGAACCACAGCTCTTGGTGGAAACCATAATGGTGCCAAGGAGTGAAGGTAAGGCAGATACCAAAACTATAGCCGTCTGCCACAGACTTGGGTTAGAATCTTGCTGCCACCCTTACCAAGAGTCTTCCTAGCAGAGTTCCTGGGAGCCCCGCCCCAGTCCTGCGGGCTAAGCATCGTTGCCGGGCCCTCTTCTGGGATCCTAGGCTGGGTTTCTTGCTTTGGCGCCAGGTCCGCGGCCAAGCCTCCCACCGTCGCGAGCCTCTCCCCTGGCCAGCGTTGCTATGGCAGCGCTGCAGGCTGCGGCTGAGGCTCTAAGTGGCCTTTTGTGAGGCGCGGGCGAGATGCTCACCCCACATCTCGCTGCCCCAAGCCCCGGACCGCAAGATGGGTGCTTGTCCAGGTGTCCCCACCCCCATCCCCGAGGCCGGGTGCGGCACCTCCGCCTGCCAGCCGCTCCTGCATTAAAATTTCATGGGCGCTGCAGTAAACGCGAAGACGACGCCGGCTGCGCTGGGGGGCCCGTAGGGAGGGAGGCTGCGGACCAGTACGGGGAGGAGTTTGCGAGGGGAGGCGCTTGTAGGGTCTCCCCCAGTTCTGTTGAGAGCCGGGCACAAAGAGCTCTCTGCACTCTAGCCGCAGGATGGAGGAGCCAAGGTAAGCCGGGGTCGCCATCCCTACCCCCCGCCCGGCGCACCTGATCCCCGGGAGGGCGACAGGGCCCCACAGTCCCAGAGCAGTTTTGGCCCGCGCTGGGAGGGTGACGGGTCCGCAATCCTCAATGGCCAGATGTGAGGCTCCAGTAGCCAGCGACCATGGGGATCCTCAGGGTCTCATAGTCATGATGTGAGGAGGAACAAAGACTCTTCCCTTCCCCCACAGGTAGAGGCACATGGGCGTGGGGACCCCGGTCCACACCAACGGTTAGCAGGTAGCCATTCAGGCAGGAGACTGCGCCCAGGCGGGATCACCATGGAGGGTGGGGTAGCGGGTGGTGTCCCTGACTCCCCTCCCCCTACCTCCAGACCTTACCCTTCCTCCACTTATGGGATTCACCCCAGACCTGGGGCGTCCAGGAGCATCCTCAAACCGAATGCATCTCTGTACCTCATTGCGACATCGCTCTGGACGCTGATTGCACATCCTCGCGGAGCCACTGCTCTGGCACAACATCCCCGCGAAGTGGTAAGAACCCATTTTAAAGACGAGGAAAAGGAGGTCCAGGGATGGTTAGCGGTCCGTACAAGGTCACCCAGCCAATGATTTTTGAGTCCAGACACGACGGACCCTGAAGCTCCCATGGCGACCCCAGAACCCACTAGGTTGGTTCTTCAACCCTCCTGGGCTCTGAGACATTCTCTACAGAGGGTGGGCATTTGAGAGGGAGAGGTCTAGATCTCTCTCATCTCGGGCGCGAGCAAGATTATTTCTTGGACAGAGGGATCCCGGGGACCCTGGCCTTCCCCACGCTCGTCCCAGACTCTCTAGCACAGGCCCAGAATCTCTAGGCGCCGCCGGGGATTGCTGGCGCGCACACCCCACTGCGGAGCGGAGTCGCGCCAGGAAGACGCCCCCACCTGCTGCAGGGAGGGGCAGGGAGAGCGAGGACTTGCTGGAATGGCTTTGTTTTTCTCGGTGCCAGCCTGGCGCTGAGCTGGCCACAGCCTCACTGTCTCCCTAGAGCCCTCTTCCCAGGAGGCTCTGCCGGGCAGGGATGAGTAACCCCACGCTCCCGGGGCTCCCCGCTACTAAGCCGGCGCCCTGCCACGTGGCGCCGCGCTGCGTCAGCACATCTGGGGCGGGGCTGCGCATCTGGAGGAGCTCAGATCGGTCCTGCTCCCAGAGGCGGGATTGGGGGGTGGGTCCACGAACACTCACCCCGCTTCAGAGCCCAACAGCAGTCGCAGCGATTGTGGTCCGCGGGCCACTCGATCTGCCTCCTTCTTTGGGAGAGCACTGAAGAATTCTGTTAACAACTTTTCTCCTCTGCCCACCCCACATTTTGTCCTTTTATATCCCTTGTGGTTGAGAATATGGGTCTGGAGTCAGCCCTAGGATGACCTTGCAGAAAATTTAGCCTATCTCCCCACACTGTATGGGTGGGAGGTATTTGACATCTTCAACGTCCCAAAGAAGTACCCGGAATCTTTCCCAGTAGGTTGAAGACAACTTCTCTTTTTACCTTGCATAGAAAAATGAATATTGGCTAGGCATGGTCCTTATAGTCTCAGCGTTTGATGGAGTGAGGCAGGAGGATGGCAAGTTTGAGAAGAGCCTAGGCTACCAAGTGAGTTTTAGGCCAGTCAGGGCTATACAGTGAGATCCTGAGAGGGGGGAGGAGGGAGGGAGGGAGATCCTATCATCTTGAGATGATATCATCACTTGGAAGGTTGAGGCAGGAGGTTCACTTTTTTTTTCCTTTGAGGTAGGATCTCACTATGTAGACCAGGCTGGCCTGGGACTCACAGAGGACCTCCTCTTTCTGCCTCCCAACTGCTGGGATTAACAGCATGCTTGCATGGCACCATGCCTGGGTAAGGACCACAGATTTTTTTTTCTTTTTTTTTTTTTTTGGTTTTTCGAGACAGGGTTTCTTTGAATATCTCTGGCTGTCCTGGACTCACTTTGTAGACCAGGCTGGCCTCGAACTCACAAAGATCCGCCTGCCTCTGCCTCCCAAGTGCTGGGATTAAAGGCGTGCGCCACCACCGCCCGGCAAGGACCACAGATTTAAGGCCAGCCTGGGCTACATCACAGCACGGTGCCTCAATTTTTTTAAATTAATGATTTTGCTACATTTTTTCCCCCTTGAAATCCACCTTCCTAAATTTAATAAAGCAATAATTGTGAAGCTTTGGAAAAGACAAAAATAAGAGAAAACTCCATTTTCACTGAAACTCACCTCACAAAGTGATAGGCCTCAATGTGGTGTTGGGGTTTCCCAGGAAGACAGTTTTCCTGTTGCTTCTGCCCCTAGTCAGCCCATTTTGTAGTAGGTTGCTTTCGGCTCACACCATGCCTCGGAGCTGTGATGGAGAGAGAGAGAGCCTAGAGCAAAGATCTGGGTGTGAATCTTTCCCCGCCCACGTCAAAGTCAGAAAGGAATTTCCCACCCTCAGACTCTTCAGCTGTAGTGTGGGGTCATGTTCTTGGGGACAGGGTGGGGAGGTGTTGTTGGCTGTGAACCAGTGCCAGGTGCCCATATTGAGGGCAGGCCCTGTAACACACCTGCCGGGCCAGTTCACTCTGTGGCACCTGTCTTGGTCTGGCTGTGTGCTTCTGCAGTGACAGGGCTGCCCTTCTGGGTGACCTTCTGCTGTTGGAACAGCATGCATCTGTGCCATTGGGCCTTTTGTGCAGGCTCAATGGACCAGTGAATAGCTTGCAGCTCAGTCCTCTGTTCCCAGGGGACCTCTGGCCCTGGTTTTGAGGCCTGACTCATTTGTCACTTCAAGAAACAATAGTCAAGATGCTCAGAGGCACCCGCTGGCTGGGGGTGACATCTGTCTCTCATTCTTTTCCGCATTGATGGGCTCAGATTAGCCAGGTGGCCCCTCTGGAGGAGCCAGAGGGAATGCGGACCTTGACCATTGTGTTCCTGAGGATGTGGAGCAGGAGAAAAAGGAAAACAAACCCTAGTTTACCCTGGTGCAGCCGCTCTGTGGACATAGGAAGATAAGCTGCTTCAAGCTGGGAGGTTCCATGGGTCTGTGATCCCAAGGCTTGCAGAGTGGAGGCTGGGGAATGACAATGATCTTAGCAAGTTCTAGGCAGGTCTGGGCTACATGGGATATTCTCTCTCTCTCTCTCTCTCTCTCTTTCTCTCTCTCTCTGTCTGTCTGTCTCAAAGAAAGACAAGAAAAGAAAAAGAAAAAAACCTTGCTCTCAGCTGTTAGCATGGTGAGAATAGTAACTCAAGAGAGAGGTGAAGTGACCAGCAATTTAGACTGGAGTCAGGTTTCAAGCCTGGATCTAGCATGTGTTTGTGATTGATGTGGTACCACCTGCCCCTTAAGAGGGGACTTAATGAGTCATGGGGCCATGAGGGCCAAAGCAGCTGCAGTAAGCTGACCCCGATGGACATTAAACATGCTGATGTCCATGGCGTTTGTGGGTCTCTCTCTGTGCTCACAGCTGCAGTTTCCTCTGTGGAATGGGGATCACAGCCCAGGTCTGTCTCGGCCGGACCACTTGCTTTTCTTTGCACACCTCTGGCTCCAGGTGTTCTCTGGTGCTCTGTCCTCTGCTCAAGCTCCCTGCAGGTCTCTGGAAGGCGCCACTCAACTTCAAATTTCCAGGGGCTTCCAGAGCGTCCCCAAATCTGTTTGTGGCAGCAGCTGTGGTCTGCCTTCACAATGTGAGCCTCACCCGGGACCTCAAGTGCAGCCTTTGGTCATGTCCCTGGTGGCTCTTTGCCGTTACAGGGACCGTGTGTATTTCTCGGGGCGGCCTGAGTGTGCTGTTTAGCCAACCAGTACACCACGAAGAAGGTGGTGGGGGCTGGCAGCCGGCCCTATTGGCTCACTATTGCTCTAGTAATGTTGATGTCACACTCATTCTGTGGACAGGGGACTGAGGCTCAGCTCGGCACTTGGGAGACAGGGAAAGGAAGACTTTAAGTGTGATGGGAGACCGAGTTTGAGGCCAGCCTAGGCTATGTGGCAGGACCTTGTCTCAAAAAGAAAGACAAATCCAGGGCACAAAATAATGATGGATTTGTTCAGGTTCTGTGGTTCTCGAATGGAAGCCTTGGTGTGAAGTCTGTGCCCTTCACACCTCTCTCTGAGGAGCTCTGTGGTGGTGATGCCACAGTGTGGCCATCCCGAATACTCATCCCTCATTCCTGTCTTTCTCTCTGTGATAGCTTCTCATCACATGTACATGGATGCCATGTCTGCCAGTGGTACCTGGACATGAATCAAGGCTTCTTCTCCTGCATGGATGCAGGCATCAGAGGCCAAAGCTTTACCAAGTTGACTCTGTCTGGACACTCACAGGGACTGAACCTCCTGAACCTCAAGGTAGGAGAGACCTATGTCTCATAAGGGGCTCCTGGTCTTGGCCTCAGTGTGTAGGGCTGGTTAGAGCAGCAGTTATGAGCCAGGCTGACAATCCACACAAACTTTGACCATGAACTTTGTCATACATAAATATCTTTTGTAGAAAACAACCCCATAGAGGCATAACTACCCTATCTTTTAAATTTAGTTTACAAAATAACGGGTTTTGGGGCAGGTAGAATACTTACTTGGCATTCCTTCGGTTTGAGCCCCAGTGCAGCATGAGCCAGATATGGTAGCACAAGCTTGCAGTCCCAGAAGTTCAAAGTTAAGCTGGCTACGTTGTGAGCTTGAAAGCATCCTGGGCTGTTTGAGACTCCGTCTCAAAACAAGCAAGCAATAGATAAACACTAAGAAATCGAAAACAGAGGCTGGGGAGGTGACTCAGTGGTTCAGAACACTGGCTGCTCTTGCAGAGGATTCAGGTTTGATTTGCAGCACCTCTGTGGTGGCTCACAACTGTACGTGACTACAGTTTCAGGGATCTGACCCCCGTTTTCTGACCTCAGACACTGTACATGCATGGTACACAGACATACATGAGTACATAGAAAACACTCATACACACAAAAACTTTTAAAAGCTTAAAAAAAAGAAATTAAAAAAAGAGAGAGAGTCGGGCGTTGGTGGCACATGCCTTTAATCCCAGCACTCGGGAGGCAGAGGCAGGTGGATCTCTGTGAGTTCAAGGCCAGCCTGGTCTACAAAGTGAGTCCAGGACTGTCAGAGCTGTTACACAGAAAATCCCTGTCTTGAAAAACCAACCAACCAACCAACCAACCAGCCAGCCAGCCAATAAACAAACAAACAAGAACAAAAGAAATGTCTCTGTATCCCTTGCCTATGTACCCTCTCCTAGACTCAGCCTTCGGAAGGCCAGTGGGTGTATCACCCACTGTAGGTCAGGCTTGCTTCTCTCAGTCCTCCCTGTCTCAGTAACTAAGCCCTTTCCGGCACAGCTTTATCATGACACAGCACTTCTGTTTCAAGGGTACAGCCCCAAGATTTTGATCATAGTCACCAGGCCCTGCAGCTGGGTCTAATGTCATGGTCACATGTCCATTGCCCCAGCGAGATCCACTAAAACTATTCTACACCCAGCCACGGTGAGCAATAAGTTATTTTCTGTCCCTCTCATTTTCATTCTATGGGCATTTTGTATAAATTTGGCCAAAGCCACTACTCATAATTCAACGCATGCTGGCCTTGAACTCATGACCCTCCTGTCTCAACCTCCCTAGTGCTGGAATTCCAGGAGGGCACCACCATACGAAGCTCTGGGCCTGGCTTTTCTTAGCATGGCCTGTGTGGTTTGTCCAGGGTGTGCCAATAACCAGACCCTCTTTACTGCCCAGTCGGTGCCACTGTGGGGTGGAACATCTCATCTGTTCATTAGGGGTTTTAATTTGACCCATGCTTCCTAACTGGGTGTGTCCCCACCAGGGTTGTGAGTTGCCCGAGTATAAATGCAATCTATGTTTCTGTATTTCTTCTCAAGGCTGAGGGGCCATGGTCTGTATTTCTGAACTTAAGTCACTGATTAATTGGTGAAAATCCTGGCTAAGCTTCCAGAATAACCACTCAGAGTCACGCTTTGTGAGTGTGGGGTTGGAGAGCCACGGTATCACTGGTTTTGTCTGGCTACCAAACCTCCAGCTTTCTTTCTACACCGTGAGACTGAATCAGCCTGACTCAGGAACTAGGCTTCCCTGTAAACCTCCACTGTGCTCACATTGACCAGGATTCTGGGTCTGCACCCTGTGACAGACAGGGTCACTGTGGGTTTATTTGCAGAGTTCCTGCTGGTTTCCAGGTGGCAGAAGAGAGGAGGGAATTGAGAAGGGTCACAGTCACCCTGAAAAGCAGCCTTACAGATAAGTACCCCGTCACCAGCCCACTCTGCGACAGCCTGCTCTCTGCCTGTGCATGTGGGAAAGCGTCGGCTCTGGAAACTCCACAGGGAGGGAGGATGGATGTCCTGTAACTCGGGCTCTTTAGGATGGGATTTGAAAGCTTGCACAGGCTCCTCGGGTCTTTCAGACACATGAGAACCTCCACAGGTTTCCCCAAGGACTCATTGTCTCCCCTCAGCTTCATGATCCTGTGACAGCAGAGTCTTAAGAGCATGCCTCGCCTTCCCTGGCTTGGGCTCTGGAGGACAGATGTAGCATAACTGTCAGGAAACAGCAAACCTGAGTCCTGGGTTGGGATTCGGGGCTTTCCCTCATCTCTTCCACCCTGGTGACTTGCACCAGTGGTCTGGGTGAGCCCTGCACCATCCTCTGGCTGCATGAGTCACGAAAGGGTGGGGACTGAGGTGGGCAGAAGGGATGGTTTCATTTTCCAGCCATGCTTAGAGTACCAGAGAGAGGTGTAGGCTTCCAGCAGCCACAGCACTACTGAGATCACAGTTCCAGGTCCCCATGATGTCCAGACCCTCTCTCTTATCCCCAAGCTGACCAGCTTGCTCTGAGTTTTCCTGGGTCACACAGGACCCACAATGTGCCCATGTTTGTGAAGGATGCTCCTCCTCTAGGGAAGGAGGAGGCAGGTAACTCCTGGACCAAGGCAGGGCTTGGGTGTGGTCCTCTCCTGTGGGGTGGGGGTTGGCTGTTCTGTCTTCCAGAGTTGTTGTCCTGTGATGTCTGTGTGGGGGAGGAGCTAGGAGCTAGGCCTACGATGAAGTCAATGATGCCTGGTAAGGGTGAGAGGCATGCTCCCTTTTAGGAGGGTGGATTGTCCTCTGTCTCACATTCCCTCGCATGACCTGAGCCCTTCTGCTTCTGAGGAGGCCTGGGCGCCAGAGGCCTCAGTAGGGGAGGATGACCCCCTAGTGGAGGCTCTGGGAGAATCATCATCTCACACAGATATGAACCTCACCATCTTTAAGGCAATGCTGGGCATCCAGGGGTGAATGGCAGAGACATGGTCCCATCTGCTGAGATCTTCAAGTAAGAAAAACGCATCAGCACAGCTCAGCAAGGGGGTGAGCTCTCTGTCCTGTGGAGTGTTTGTGTCCTTGAGTGGGTGGGTGGGGTATATACAGGGTGTCAGCTGGAGCCAGTTCTGAGTCCACTCCACCCCCTCTTGGACCCTGGTCACCTGTGGTCACTCTGGGCCACCTGCTATTGCCCATCTGCTGATCCTTTGAGTGACCCCTACTTGTTGGTTCCTTTATTATTTCCTCTCTACGTTTATTCTGAAAGATTTGTGTCCCAAGCTCTGCCTTCTGCCCCATGTGTATGTTTGTATGTTGGGAGCACAGGACACAGACTAGGGTGTCTGGGGTGCCCTCATCTCTCTCTCTTTTTTTTTTAACCATTCCTCCTCCAGATAGTTCTGCACATCTCCAGACCCTGGTCTGCTTTGGAGCCCTGGGGATCCCTTGGATTCTGACCTCATGGAAATGGGGAGCAACTCGTCTCCCTGAAGATCCTGCCCTTCCCAGAGCCTGAGATGGAGCCGCCTGGAGAAGAGCCATTCCTGGAAGTACTGCTTAGCATCCACCCTGCCTTTGATGGACAGCTCCAGGGTGGGAGAGGCTGCAGTTTAGAGCCCTGGGACTCTGGAGGCCCCTCTTCATCCTGTGCCGACTGGAATCCTCCTCTAGTCTCTGGAGATGGGGTGGACCTAGGTCCCTTCCAGGGTACAGGGTGGTGTCTCAAAGGACCTGTAGGGCAGGGACTCCATGGGTGAGGAAAAGGAGCTGCTGGGAGGCAGGGGGAGCCCAATGTGCATCTTCTTTTCCTTCCTTTCCTTCCCTCCCTCTCTTCCTCCCTCCCCCCTTTCCTCCCTTCCTTCCTTCCTTCCTTTCTTGTCTGTTTGCTGCTTGAGTGATGGTCTGTTTGGGTGCTCCTGGGTGAGGCTTAGCTCCTTTCTGGTTGTGGGGAAAGGACAGCCAGCCAGTCATGGCCCTGGAGAAGCGAGGCTGTCCAGCACAGGAAGGGACTTTGGAAAGAGAAAAGGGGAGTTCTGAGATAAGGAGACCCAGTGGGGAGACTCACTGGCAGACTCTTGGCTCGAGTTTCTTCTACTCGCTAGTTTGCGATTACAGAGGCTTTGTTTAGGACATGAGCTGCTCAACCAGTGTCCCCATCAGTGTTGCATAGCTGCTGAGGGACACAGGATGGCAGGCAGCTCCTGTATCCCTGCTCAGGGCGCAGCACCCAGCCTAACCTCCTGTCTGCTATCCACCCCTTGTCACAGTCCCTCTGGCCAGTCTAGAAACAGGAAGCCCAGAAACTTACCAGCCCTGGCTGTGGTCCTCCGCGGCCGAGACTCACACTCCAGGGCTCAAGGCTGAAAAAGCAAGATGGAAGTGTCAACAGTAGCTTTATGTCCCCATGGGACCTCTGTGTTCAGAGTGAGTGGGCTCCAGGGATTCGTCCCATGAGGGCAACTGTATTGTCATTTTAGTACCCGGGCTTATGATGTCATCTGAACTTAGGCACACTCTTGATGGTCTTGTCTCTCCACATAGGGGCTGGGGATTCAGCCTGTGCCTCTAGGGAGGACTCTCACAGGGTGGTCTCACAAACACAAGCAACCAAAGCCATCTTCCCTTCAGAAGTCCTCGCATAGGGATGAACAGGCGAATGAAAGGTGGACACAGAGCTGCAGGCACTGTGCCAGGTGTCTTGGGGACATGGTGGCTGCAGCCAGTGCAGAGCCAGTTCAGGTCTTGGGGCACCCTCTGCGGTACCAGCCTCTACCAGCCTTGACTTCCCCTTTGTCATGGGCTCCCCTGCGGCCCAGGAAGCTCTCAGGGAGGTCCTGCGCCTGGGTCAGTACTGGGCTCTCAGCAGATGCTCCATGGAGTTCTGACCAGTGGGAGTTTAGGGAGTTTAGGTGGAGGTGTGTCCAGGTTGGGTACTTTCTGATTCAGAGGCATTCCTGCCTGCTTTCCTGACGAGTCTGGGGGGCAGTGGCCACCTTTGGTCTCTGTTGTAGCTTGCTATGTTTTCCAGAAAGGGAGGAGCCCTGTTTTCTGCTACCAATATGGAGCCCGTTCTGGCTCTTTTCTGTGAGTCAGTTTTGGAGATACATGTCCAGCCATGCTTCAGACATTTACGATTTCATAGCCAGTGGAGGGAGACAAGCTAGGTCCAGGAAGAATTAGACTATGCAGTCAGCAGAGGCCCCGAGTGGGAGGAAAACCCCCATTCTGGCACTCAGGAGAGAGTGCCGGCCCAGTTAGAGTCTTGGAGGATAAGAGTGTGGCTTAGCTTGAGCGCTTTGGGGAAGAAATTCAAGAAAATTCAAATAGGTCAAATTTAGTGCAGGACTTTTCAGAGCTTTGAAAATGCTAATGATACTTCAGGTACTCAGGGCGGGAGAGAAGGACGAAGTGTTTTCTGTCTTTGCTGGCTACAGAATTATTTTCTTACTAAACATTATCTAGAATGCTGGGAGACACAGGTTGGTTGGGCTTTAGGGATGCCAAGAAGGATGGATATAGGTGTTGTGCCTCGGGGCATAGTCAGGGGTTTTGGTGTTGCTTGGGAGGAAAGGAAAACTGGAGGGTAGGGATGGTGGGAGTCTAAGGACTCAGGCCAGTTCCTTGGAGTGTTTGTAGAGGAGGGAAGGGCAGGCCAGTGGTGGGAGCAGCCAGAGGCCTTGGAGTTGGTGGTGGAAGAGATGTTCATTTCCAAGCATGACAGCACTGAAGCAGGGGGTGGTGGATGGGTTAGATGTTTGTGGAAAGATGTTGATTGTGGGGTGTGTGTGTGTGTGTGTGTGTGTGTGTGTGAGAAGATCCTTCTGGGAGGGGGCTGGCCACAACCAGGCAGGGGGTTTGCACTGGGGACAAGCAGGGCACATTTTCAGAAGGGCTGAAGTGTTTGTGGGGCTCTGAGACCCATAGCATAGAAACGGAAGCTCTGGGCTTCCAGCCAGGGTCAGGGAGGTCAGGCTTGATTCCCAGGGGTGGGTGCTGAGGGATGTAGAGGCAGACCCCCTGCCCTGGTGAGGTCCCATGCCCAGGCTGGTGGGGACAGGAGGCTTGTGGTGGGTGGGAGGTGAGGGGGAAGGCTGCATGGCCTGATTAACCTACTAACCATCCCAGGGCTCGGCCAGGACACTGTGACACTTGACGAGATAGATGCCTGGCCTTCTGTCAACTGACTAATCCACTAACCTGGCCTGAGCATGTCCTACTAACCCCGCAGCAGCCAAACCCTACTAACTTTGCAGCCCGGGGGCCTTCCCAGAGGCTGGGACAAGGGGCAGACGAGGCTCTGGAAGGCCCTGCCTGGGGGCTGGGATCTATGTGCAGACCCACCCTACAGGACAGGGCATGCTAAGGAGACTCACCAACTCTGCCATTTGCTGCTGGGGTGTTTGTAGCAGTCACCTGCCCTCTCCGATATGCTTTTCCTCCATGGTGGAATGGGATCCTTCTTCCTTCGATGCCTGTGGTTAGGCAACAAAAAGTGTTGCCGCATGGCAGGGACCTCAAAATGGAAAAAACGTGGTGAGGGCAGGCTGCAGGGAACTCGGTGATGCGCCCATTCCCTGATCTCGGGTGTTCTGCACACAGACCCTACTGCCTAGGGCAGACACGTGCTTTGAACCCTTAACCGTCTCTTCTCATTCTCTCCTCTTGCCGGCTTTCTCTCTCAGAGGCAGTTCTTTTGATTACTAATTGTCTAACCCTGGGGACCCCACTTGCACCCCACTGCCCCTTGACTAACGGCTCTGCTGCCTTCTTCTCTCTAGTGGCTCCTGTGTGTGTCTGCTGAGGTGCCCTGTCTGCTGGTGCTGTGCTCTGACCTACTAACTGGTTTCTTTTCTTACTAACCCAGCCCTGCCGAGCTCTGGGCCTCCTGGGGGCTGGTCCCTCCTTTTGGCAAGCAGATGTCCCCAGGCTGACCAGGTCAGGTCTGAGGCAGGGGACAGTCACATTAGTGGTGCCCAGAGGAGGAGGAGGAGGCTGTCCTGTGGATGTGGGATACTGTGCTCCGAGCATGACCTCTCTCCTCTGTGCACGAGTCTGGTTGCCATCAGGAGTGGATGGGACCAGGGGATTTTCAGTGTGGGGCCTGTAGGTCTAGAGTGGGCAGTTCTGGGCCCTACCTAGTCTGGGCCCTCTGTGATTCAGGCCAGGGAGAAAGGGGAAGGAACTCCATGGGCTGGCCACCTTGTAGAAGACCTTAAAGGTGCGTGTCAGAACCTGAAGCAACAGAGTGACAATCCCTAAATGGAAGCTGTAAGTGAGAGTTTCCTAAGTGGGAAGTATGTGAAGGGAATTTCCCTGAAAACCACAGAGCAGAGTCAGGCATTTCCCATGCAAAGCCTGGGGAGAGGTCATTTGGACACTGGAAGTCTGTAAGAGGGCCTTTCTCTCAGCCCGAGAAGAGGTGACCAATGACCAGTGAGAAGGTTTTCCAGTAGGCAGTCAACTACAGGGATCATTCTACTGAGAGGGGCGGGAATCTTAGACTGGAAGTATATTTGGGACCATTTTCACACCAGAAGTAGGTGTGAGGACATTTTTCCCTCAGGAAGTGTTTAGAAAGACTCTCCCCACACTTAGGACAGGCTGCCAGTGGGCACGGTGCACAGTTGGGGGGAAGTGCCTCTACAGGCCCTTAGGGTTTAGGGAGGGGAAAGTAGGTGCCAGGATGTGACTACTAGGGGCCCACAGGCCACTGGGAAGTCACCCCAGCCCCTTGTCCTGTTTGTGGCCATGCCTCTGCCCCAGCCAGCCTCCCCCAGAGCCCGCCAGCTGCTAAGCCAGGGCCACACCTGGGGGTGATTTCATGCCTCACCTCCAGTAGGCTTATGGCCTCTCTGGGCTAACCTCTGGCTCCTTTGCACTGACTAGCTCTAGCTCTAACCCAGCTAATCCCTGCCTCTCCTTGGCTTCCCCAGGGGCTGACCACTAGAAGCCAGCCCTGCCCGTCCGGGGGGGCTCCAGGCTCCTGGCCTGGCTTTGGCCGGCTCCCTCGAACCACCTCCCCCTCTGGACTAATTCAAGCCTTTCTGGTCTGTTCCTTTTGGCAGAATGGATGGCTGTGGATTTCTCTCTGACTAACAGGTCTCACACTCTTCTCACTGTTACCACTAACGGCTTGGATGGCGGCATGGCTGGAAGGGGACTGACACAGGTTCTGAGCTTGATTGATATGGGGAGAGTGTAGGTAGTGACCGCAGATTTCCTGACTGCTCTGGGTCGGAGCTTCCAAATGTCAATCAAGATGGTACCTGGACTGGGGTGTGGCTCGGGCCAGAAGAAAGGATACTGCCTACTAAGCATCTTGGATGGACCAGATGTACAGCCAGCCTTCTGTAGGTATGGCCACAGGCCCTATCCCATAACCTTACAGCTTGCAGTTGGCTAGCTCCGGTAGACTACAGCCTCAGTTCTTGCAAGCCAGGCAGCTCATTCAGGAGCCGAAGGCACCAGTCTGCCTTCTTCAAAGAATTTGTTGTTTATGGGATCATTGAGCACAAGGCCAGGGCCTGCCTTGAGTCCTTGTTTAGGAGACTTACAGAATTCTGGCCTTATGACACCAAGCTCCAGATAGGAATGACCAGAATGGCTGTAAATTTTCCATCACTTACCACCATAGAGTAAAATAGCTTGGCCTTTTCCTCTAACCCTTCCAGTGTAGCTCCTGTGTGCTGAAGGAAGGGCGTGTGGCTGGCAGGGACTTGGGACCTTTTAAGGCAAGGGAGGTCCTCTGGGAGCAGAGGCAGAAAGCCATGCGGTCAGGGGACCCTTGTGGAACTGGGAGGTGACATCAGGCTGAAGTGGGCAAGAGTTGGTCTGGAGGCTCAGTGACATTGCTGGGCTTGTGGGCGGCCTCAGGGAGAGGTTGCCTGGGTCAGTGGGTACTGTGAAAGGTGTTTTCCCATGAGCTCAGGGCTGACTGTAGCTGCCAGGGAGCCTGGAGGAGGAGGAGGAGGAGGAGGTGCCGCTGCTGCCCTCTTGTGGCCGGTGTCCATGTCACCCACAATGGCCTGAGAAAACTTGTTTACTCCAGGAACTTCCTGTAGCAGAGGTTGCCCAGGGCTGTGCTCCAGATGCCGAGGCTGGACCAAAGCCTTCTCATCGAAGGCATGACAGGGTCCCAATACGGGACACTAGCTGGCTCTCAGTGGCTGCATTTCTGTGTGGTGGGCCCAGGACAGAGTTGGGGGATCAAGAGAGCTAAGGTGAGACAGTTAGGGAGGGCTCTCTGAAGAAGGGTCACACCAGCTAAACCTTCATAGACTGGGCATGGCTGTCTCGACCAGGATCAGAGAAGATCCAAGCAGATTCTGGGAGATTCCTAGGGGAGTGTATTAAGTGAGGGGCTCAGTCCCAAGCATTGCTGCCTGCAAACATGGGCTTCATCCCATGGGATGCCAGATGTGGTCTGCACTTGTAATCCCAGCACTAGGCCATTAGAGACAGATCTCAGGGGTCTGGTGGCTTGCCAGCCTATCATCATCTGGTCTGAGAGGGTGGCAGGAGAGGTGTGGTCAGGCTGCTTTGCTCTCTTCGGCCCAGGTGGGTCAGGGAGGAGCTTACAATGTGTGCTGGCCGTGTTCTAGACAGCATCAGAACTCCCGGGAACTAGGAAGACACTTCGGTCCATTTACAGAGGAGCAGGGTTCATGGTGCTCGACCTCACTGGGGTTCATGGGAGACACCCGGAAAGCAGGGGACAGAGGTGACAGTGGGGGATTTAAAACTTGACACAGGCCCCGGCAGTATAAGTTTCCTCCAGAAGATCTGGAGGTAGGTGTTGGTAGTGGTGTGTGTGTGTGTGTGTGTGTGTGTGTGTGTGTGTACTTGCTTGCTCCTGTGCACATGCATGAGAGAGGGGTGCAGAGAAAAGAGAGAATATGACTAGGGGAAATTGAGCCCCTGAACACACATTGTCACCACCTGCGCACCTCCCCTGCAGGCCACCCCCCCCAAATCTGTTGAACAGGGTTTTAGGCAGGACCCTGTGGGCAGAGGACCTCCTGTCTGAAGAGGTGGCAGCCTGCCTGGAGGGAGGAGCCACTGTGGATCCTGCCCCAGTGTGGGGCAGGTGGCAGTGAGGACAGCCTTGGGATGTTCAGGTTGGGAGTCCTGGTGCAGGCACTGAGGGAACCGCAAGAGCCTGTCTGGAATCTGTCTAGGGGCCCATTGCTTTATAACCAGCTGAATGTCTGTTCCATGTCGCTTCTGCTGGGGGATGCTGAGTGTGGGCCCTGCAAACCTGATGCAGCTTAAAGACAAGATCTTTCCCTGGGTACAGCCAAGTTACCGGGTCTTTTGATTTTCATGTTTGTAACTGCTTCTGTGTAAGATGCCATTTTGATATTGAAACTGGTGCACACTGGAGAGTGACTGGTTTATGAGGTGGAGGGACGTTTGTCTTGGGGGAAGGGACAACCAGTGGGGCCTGTGTGGCAGGGTGAACTGAGCTGCTGAGTCAGATGAACTTGAGGAAGGTGGCTCGGTAGGCGAAAGTTCTTGTCAGGCAAGCCTGAGGAGAGCTAAGAAACCCACAGTAGAAGGGGAGAACTGACCCCTGGAAGGTGGTCCTCTGATGTCTCCACATCTGCATCCTGGGGTGGTGTTCTGCCCTCCTGTCTAAAAGTTATACGGCCGTGGAGACAGCTCAGTGGGTAAAGAGCTCACTGCACAAGCATGAGGACCGAGCTCAGATCTCAGCACCCACATGAGAAAGCCAGATGGGATGTGTGCTCATAATCCCACACATGGGAGGGCAGACCACGGAAACTCACTGAGCAGCCAACCTGGCCTAGTTGATGACCTTCTGCTGGCCAGAGACTCTTGTCTCAAAATGCCTCAGGTTGACTTCTAGCTTCCACACACACACAGGTGTGTGTGTGTGTGTGTGTGTGTGTGTGTGTGTGTGTGTGTGTGTG
>CAJQZJ010018538.1:2136245-2165582 GCA_907164525.1 Lophiomys imhausi | reverse complement strand
TGTGTGTGTGTGTGTGTGTGTGTGTGTGTGTGTGTGTGTGTGTGTGTACCCTGCCCATATACATCCCCCCAAACACACACACACTCATACATAGCCACACAAACTCGAACACACTCGTATTTTGGAGATGATCTCACTAGAGTGACTTCAAACTCCCGATCCTCCTGCCTCAGGCTCTGGAGTGGCAGATTACAGGTGAGCACTCTACCACAGCCAGATCTTTTGTGCTGTTAGCTGTAACACGCACACACATGTACACGCACACACACACGCACGCACACACACGTGCACACACACACGCACACAGACACACGCGCGTGCGCACACACATGTGCACACACACACACACGTGCACACACACACACACGCACACACACACACACACACACACACACACATGTTTGACCATCTTCACCATTGGAAGTGGAGAACTCCACGGCATTGAATGTGCTGACGTTCTGCTGCCTTCAACCCTGTCAGTGGCTTTCTCTTTTTTGTAACTCCATTTGTGTCCAGAGTGGGGCTTTCAGAAATACAAGCTCTTTTTGCTGAAATCTTCTGACAAGTAACCTCCTTGGTGGACGAGACAAAAGACGCTCAGTGCGTGACTGTGAAGGAATGATGGATACCTGACACGCACCAGTGACAGACATCACTAGCTGATCACCTATCTCTCCTTGGGAGCTTGGGTGTGTCTTTAGGATCTTTTTTAGAACGGTGTTCTAGGCAACTAGAGTGAATCGTCTGCTTGGGTGTCTTAAGAACTTTGGCATCAGGGTTTGGACGGAGTCTCCTGAGGAACCAGTTTAAATCTGGACATGGCCAGTTCCATGTTGTGTCTTGGAGGAGAGCTGACTTTCTCTGAGCTGCCATCTGCTTTGTACTATGGGGACCACACTCTCAGTCAGTATGGGAGATGTGAAGGTCTCCTAGTGTTCTCTCCTGAGCTGAGCTCAACTCCTACTGGGGCCCCAGTTGACTCAGGTGCTGTGGGGCAGGATGAACCAGAAAGAGGTCAAGAGGAAGCAGCTGCCACAGGTCCCAGTGTTTAGGGTGGCTCCTTCAAGATCCATCATGTACTTTAGAGGAGATAGGGAGCAACGGGTGAACACTGAGATCAGGCTAAGGGGAAACAGAAGAGGTCTAGATGGGCCCTCTTCCACCTGTGTACACGGCCCTCAGTTCACCGCTGAAGACAATCTGCTAGGCAAATCCACCCGTGGTCATCACCTTTCTCCTTGCTCTCACAAAATGCCTGACAGAAAGCACATGAAGGAAGGAAGCACTTGCTTGAACCCTGTTTCAGAGAGTTCAGTCTGTCGCCAGTTGGCTGTTTGGGCAGAATGTCACAGCGGCTAGAGTGTGTGTTGAGGCCTTCACCTCACACTGGGCAGGATGTAGAGCAGGATAGCAACAGGAAGGGACAAGTTTGGGCACAGCCCCGCATCACCCACCTCCCCACAAAGTTCCAGCCTCCAGCAGTGCATTCACACCACGAGTTAGGTTCACACCATGAGTCCAGTTCACACCAAGTCCAGTTCACACCACAAGTTCAGTGGGCTCCTCAGGTGAGAGCCCCAACAGCTCTCAATCTAGTCAGGTGAGATCCCTCACCCTGGGTCTCAGCTGTGGAGGTTTGTCAACGAGACACAGTACAGAGTCACTGGGAAAGGGAATCTCATCAAGGGGTTGTCTTGATCAAGTGGGCTTCTGGGTGAGTCTGGGGGGACGGTCCAAATCTGTTAACTGACGTGGAAAGGCCCAGCCTCAGAGCAGGCGGCACCACTTGCTGTGTTTGGAGCCTGAATTGAGTAAGAGAGAGGATAGAGCAACAGAGTGCATGCATGACCTTCTCTGCTGGGACTGTGGGTCATGTGACCAGCTCCTTCTTCCAAGCAATGGGGAGCTGTAACGTTAGGAGGAACAACCCTTTTCTACCTCAAGTCTTTGTTGTTGTTGTTGTTGTTGTTGTCTGTTTTGTCAGAGTAACAGAATGAAACTAAGACAGATGTTTGGGTCCCGGGTCCCCTTTCCGCCCAGCATTACCACATGCCCAGAACTCAACCTGCCACCTTCTCATACACCCTACACTATGTGGCTGACCGCTGGCCCATGTCAACCAGGGTGCTGGACTCACAGGACACAGGCAACACCTGTGTGGGGCTCACAGTCCGGGGCTGGATGCTTTAAACGAGAGATAGATGGAAACTAACTTGGGGCAGCAGTAATAAAAGGCCCCTCACACATTAACGTGAAGCCATGCTTCATGAAAGTTACTATTTTCTGGGCATGCTCGATGAGGACAAGGTGAAAGTTTCTGTAGGTCTCTTCGTTGGGTGGCCTGTTGGGGAGTCACAGGACTCTGACCTGGTCCAGTCCCTTCCAGGGTCACAGACTGGGTGGCACATGGCCCAGCGGAGACTGTAGTTCATAGGAGTGGCCAGCAGGTGGCAGCATTACACCAGAGCCTCTGCCCCTTTTCAGCTGGGTTTGGACTGGATCCTCTCTCTTCTTTTGGGGCTGCTCCAATGGGCAGCTGTGGGGTCCCAAGGCTTAAGGAATCTGAGTGGGGTGTGGCATGGGTAGGTGGCGGTCAAGGGACTGGAGTAAATGCTGCCAAAGCCACAAACTACAGAAGCATTTGACAGACGCAAAGCCAGCAACTGCCCTCTGCAAGATGGGCACACTGTTTCTACCTTTTGTACACTGAACTTGCTCTTGGCAAGGGTCATTTTATTTTAATAACAATGTTATTAAAACAACCCCAACCTTCTCCCCTGATCCTCAAAGTCTGGGGCCATTAGGGGATAGTGCTGCTGGTGTTCGGAGAAGACAAGAAACTTACCCAGAGACACACCGCAGGAGGATTGAAAAGCTGCTTCAAGATGGTTTCCACACACATGGGGCGAATGCACCCCAAATGCTGAGTGTCTTCTCAGTGAGTCTGAGGCTGCACTGGGAATGTCATGCATCCCACCCTCACCTCACCAAACCAGACCAATGGCCATGGGAGATGAGCCTGGCTGCTCTGCTGCTCCTGTCTCCTGTATTCCTTCTCTGGGGAAGGTGCTTTGCCCATGGACCAACCAAAGTTGGTTATTTGGGTCTTTGATTTCAGCCTCTCATCCTGTACCATGTGCCAGCACCCTGTAGTCACAGGCCTGTCCTGCTCTGGTCCCCACAATATAGCAGAAAAGATCCCTGCCTGAGATCCTTGGAAACCGGTAGGACGTTTGTCCTGGGCTTAGGTTCCGTGAGGCTCTAGACCAGCCATTTCGCCTGGCTGAGCTTCTGTGCCCAGGTATAAAGTGGATGGCGGTGGTATTGCCCTCACTGGGTGGCTCTGCACACAAGAGGCGCAGGCCCAAGGGGGAGGGGGATGGGGTGGCGCGTCTCCCTGTGGGACTGAGTCTTTAATTTATAAAATGGGAACAAAGCTTTGTCCTTTTCAGAGGGTGTCTGCAGCTCACGGGCGGGGGAATGGCTAGGTCCTACTTCATCACCACTGTGGTTTCTTTTGGTCCTGGGCAGATTTTTCTTGGCAGGATGGTGGGAGGGTGCTAGGACTACATCCCCGTGCAAGCTGGCATGCCATCCCAGCTGTCTATCTCTGAGCCTGTCCAGCTGTGATCTTCTGTGAGGCCATGGTTATGTGGCTTGTTAGCTGCCCAGTCCCTACTGGTGCCTGTCAGCAGATGACCAGACCCACCCACCTATGCAAGGGACTTGACCTAGGAGCAAACCCACCTGCCCAGGGGGCAGAGGCACTGCTGGGGACCAGGGAACAGACCCAGCGTCCTCATCTTCACAAGAGGCCTCATTTTGGGAAGGCTCTTCCTCCACAGAGATCTTGGAATCTGAGGAATGTATTGGGGGCAGTAGGTCCAAGACGTCAGCCTTGCACATGCAGAATGGCTGGGGCATTTTCCCAGCAACTCAGGCTGCTTGACTCATACCAGACATCACCTTCTAGCTCAGAGGTCAGGTCTCAAGTGCCTCAGAACTTTCCCAGGTTCTCAGTCCCTGGCAGGACTCTCACAGTCCAGACTCCGATTTCACACTTTTCCTGCTGCACCAGCTTCCTGGGGTCCTGGGTCCAATTCTGTGATGGGCACCAAGGTGTTGGGGAAACTGCCTGAGACTCCTAAAGGCCAGCAGATGCAGAGTCCAGCCTGGACCCAGGTGCTGTGCCACCCGGACGAGCCACTTCATGAGCATATGTGTTCAGGTTGTTAGGTGTGTGTGATGCCCAGTGGATTTAACCAATGGCCCATCTCTCTTGTCTGTGGTTTTGTTTTGTTTGTTTTTTCGAGACAGGGTTTCTCTGTGTAACAGCCCTGGCTATCCTGGACTTACTCTGTAGACCAGGCTGGCCTTGAACTCACAGAGATCTGCCTGTCTCTGCCTCCCAAGTGCTGGGATTAAAGGCGTGAGCCACCATGCCCAGTGGTTTTTTCTTTTTGTTTTGTTTTTGAGGCACGGTTTCAACTCTAATAGCGCAGGCTGGCCTAGAACACACAGTCCTCCTGTGTCAGCCTCCTAGGATAGCAGGTGTGTGCCATCACACCTGCCTAGGTTTGTGATCAGCAGAGGTGACACTCTGTGGCTTCCAAGTTGTCACAAAACTTAAGCACATGGTAGAGTATGGCCACCTTGGGAGCTGTGGGGAGCTGAAGCTAAGAGGCCGCGTGAAGAGGCACGGGGGACCTCAAATCAGCAATCAAATGAGTCACCGGTCCTCAGCTCCAGGAAAGCCACCACAGCTCATGCTGCATGAGACTGAGAAAACTGTCCCTATTGCTGCCCTCCAGTAAGCAGCACCTCTCCATGGCCTCTGCATCAGCTCCTGCCTCCAGTTTCCTGCCCTGCTTGAGTTCCTGTCCTGACTTCCTTCAGTGATGGACAGTGATGTGGGAGTGTAAGCTGATAAATCCTTTCCTCCCAGAGTTTCGTTGGGCATGGTGTTTCATCCCAGCCATAGTAACCCTAACTAAGACATGCCCTCTGTGCTTGAGTGTTAAAGACTGAAATCCTCCTTTGGGGGAACTACTGGGAGGTGGAGGAACCTTTAAGAGGTGGTCTTGTGAGATGTCTTTAGGCCTCGGGTACATAGTCTGGGATGCTAGCTCTTCTCTGTTCCACTGAGCACCGGTCCTGAGGCACCTCCTCCCTACAGTCCCAAAGCAGTAAGGACAGTTAATTGCTGCCTGAAGCCCTCCAGACTGTGAGCCAAATAAACCTTCCTTCTCTTTAAGCTGACTAGCTCAGGCATTGTGTTACAGTAACAGAAAGCTGATGAATACAGACCTTAGTGGGAAGAGGACACGGGTAGAGGGCACAGCCAGGCTGAGTCCCACAGTGGGGATGGAGCTGATGAGACAAAGGGGCCTTGATAAGGCCAGAGCTTTATCAAGAGACTTCAGATGTGAGGGTTGAGGGGTGAGCGGGGCTAAGTCATACAGAGGCAGCTCAGGCCTGATGAGGGTAGTTTGACCCTAAGTGTGTCTAGAAGCCATTTGCAGGCAACACAGCTGATGAGAGCATCAACTCAGGCTACACAGTGGGAGAGGATCAGGGAGCCCAGGAAAAACCTTCCATTGGGAGACAACAACCATGCGAGACACTTCCCACAGGTATCACTGGGCTGAGACTCCATCTCTTCCACAGGCCCTATTGTCTGTCACCTTTCTTTTTCTTTCAGACTTGTCCAGCCTTAGGCCTACAGGTCACATGCCCCCATGGTAACTATAAATGGAGCCAAACACCAAAACCAAAACTTACATAGAATGGGAGGAGATATTCTTACAGCATTTTGGTAGCTCAGTTGTGCACTCCTCAAGTGTGAATTTTGTGTGTGGTGAGCTCAATGTCACAGAGTCAAAAGGTTGGGCCCACCTGCCTATTCCTCCTCTCTCTCTCTCTCTCCCCCCTTTCTCTTTTGAGACAGGGTTTTGATATGCAGTCCAGGCTGGCCTTGAACTAATGCTC
The DNA here is from genome assembly GCA_907164525.1 of Lophiomys imhausi. Lineage (NCBI taxonomy): Eukaryota > Metazoa > Chordata > Mammalia > Rodentia > Muridae > Lophiomys > Lophiomys imhausi. The sequence goes on along the minus strand of CAJQZJ010018538.1, from coordinate 2,159,594 downwards.
TCCTCCCTCAGTCTCCTGAGTGTGGGTTTCGAGGGCTTGTGCCACCGTGCCTGTCAATCTTGTCTCATTTCATACTCACTGTCCCTGTCCACTTTGATGGTCTAAGTCCTACCACGAGGTCCTCACAGCCTCATAGACCATGGACACTGGATTTGCCATCCCATTCAGATGCTCTGGCAAGTTGCTTCCTCATAGCCTCAGTTTCCCCATGTTCATGAAATCACTGTTGGCCCGAGGAGACTGGGGCCAGTGAAGGATTCCTGCCTGTGCTGTGAGGGGCTGTTTGACCTGAGGAATGTTCTCCAGATGATTTATGAATCTGTGTTTCCATCAGGCTTAAAGGGCAGAGATAGACTGACTGCTGTCCTAGTGGGCTGGAAACACCAGAGGCATGCTACTAGCACCTGTTAAAAGTGACCTCTGGCGAGGCAAACTTCAAGGTCGCCTCGGACATGAGCCGGGACTAGAGAGCATGGAGCTGTTATGTCCTCATGTGTCTTGGCTAGTCAGACCTCTGTTTCCCAAATAATTGCATGTGACTTTTCACATGGAGCAAAGATCTAGTTGTCCCAGATAGGGCACCAATAACAGACCAAAGAGACCACTGCATGCAAGTCCAGTTCAGGGGACCAGTGAGTTTACCAGGCTCAGTGTGGATGACTCAAAGGCAGCTGTATCATTGAGAAGCCAGCAAGGACAGCATTTCATGAAAGCAGCTTCCTAGCAGAGCCGGCCTCCCCAGGATCGTTTCTGCTTCTCTAACCTTGGGGAGGGGCCTTTGGAATCTGGTAAACAAATTTGTGGGTTTGTTCACCTCCTGAGTCCCAAGGAGCCTCCCTCTGAAGCCCAGAGTCCAAAGAAATCCCTTCGCCCCTGAGCCAATCCCTATGAGGTATTTGGTCATAGCAATGAAAAGAAGTCACTGATGCCCGGTGTGGTGGTGCATGCCTTTAATCCCAGCACTTGGGAGGCAGAGGCAGGAGGATCTCTCTGAGTTCAAGGCTAGCCTGGTCTACAAAGTGAGTCCAAGACAGCCAGGGCTACTCAGAGAAACCCTGTCTCAAAAAAAAAAAAAAGTCACTGATACAAGGGGTTCTTAACCCCCTCCAAAACCTTGCCCTATGACTCACGCTGCATGGAGAGAGGGCAAGGCTCTGCCTCTTTAGAGAGAGAATTCTTGCCAGGAGTTCTGGGACTCAGGTGTTCCTTGCCACTCCATTCTGAGAGAGGTGCAGCTCTGTGTCCCTGGGTGCCCTGCTGGTCCATGTGTCCATGCTGTGTCCCTGGACGCCCATGCCCAACAGATGTGTGTTGAAGGAACAAACAAGGTTTTAAGCAGGGACATGGGGCGTGGGTTTTATCCCTTACAGCTCCAGTCAGTCTGCATGGGACACCAGGACTGACTCCATTTCCAGGCTCCCAGGTCTCCACCCCCACGGCATTAGCTGCTCATTAATACACAGTGCCCAGAGAGTCATCTGTAATCAGATGCTAACGGAGTTTGCTGTGGGAGTGGGTGGGCCAGGTCGTGAACGAAAGCCGAGGCAGCTGATGGTTATGATCGATCGATAACCTATTTATTTCCCACAGTTTCTATTAACCTCTGCGAGCCGATCTTGGTTTCAATTTGGAAGGCTGGGGCCTGCTTTGCTGACTGGACGAGTCTGATTGAAAGCCGGCCCCTGACGTGACCCCAAGGGCGAAATCCAATTAAAATGATTTTCACTTGTAGATTAATATTTTTAGCATGTTCTACATCCTGGGATTTATCATCCCTGGTAGTAAGTAATGTCTTGTGACAGGAGCAGGTGGATTGACGCTGACATCAACAGCAGCAGCGATTTGTTGGCTCGCCAGGACCTGGGACAGCTTTGGGGTGGCAGCCAGAGCAGTTTCTGGGCTTGTCCTCTCTGGTCTGCCTCTCTGCGAGCCCTTTTCTGGGAGGTGGTTGGGTTTGCTATGCCTGAGCAAGCCATTCTCGGGACTCTGGGCTCCTGAAGAGCCAGTGTGATGTCATTTGTACTCTGTAATCTGCTTATGGTTTGTTGTGCTCATCCCTGGAGAGGTCCCCTACTGTCCTCATCCACACTGTGGTGGTAGGGGCTGCCATATTGATGCAGAATGGCCCTGGCACTGGGGTCTGTGGACCAGAATGGAAGCAGAGGCTGTCCCAAGCCGGGTCAATGTAAGCTTTGTGGGTCCACTGGTTGGGTGAAGAAGGATTTACTCAAACTGGGCCAACCAGTGTCTTCACTGGGAAGTTGAAATGAAACAGGAAGACACAGGATCCCATGGGGCCAGTTCAGGGGCCTAGATGAGCTCCTCCTTGCTCTTAAAGTGTCCCATGGTAGTGTGAGCATGGGAGAGGATGATGAGGCCATGGAGGAGGAACATGGGTTTCCTGGAACATTACACTCTCCAATTCAGGTTCTTTCATGAGAGCGGGGTGAATCCAGGCTCCCTGGAGCTTTGCCTCCTTCTCCTGGTTTTATGACAGTTCTCTTTACCTCCCCTGTGTCAGCGAACTTGACTAAGGCTGCTCCTTTCAACTCAAAGTGGCCCAATCATTTGGAGCCCAAGGCACGTCCAGAGCGGGCTGGGCACTAGAGACTGAGTTAAATTTACCACCCACAAGCCATTCATGTTGTCTGGGGAGCTGGCCTGAGCCCCGGGCAGCTGTTGACCGGGAAGCTGGCCTGAGCCCCGCCCGCCCGACAGGCCCAACACCGCCTCCCCCAGAGGTTCGTAGAGCATCTGTGCGGTGACACCTCCGGCGCCATTATCTCCCGCACAGTGCAACATGAAGTGGTCAGCTGTACCCTGCTGGGGCCCAGCATAGCATCCAGTCTCAACTGAGGAGGGTGTGTACATGGCCCTGGGCCTCTCAGCACTGTCCCCCGGCTCTGTCCAGAGACCGTCATCAGGCATGTGCATTTCACATCTCAGGTCATTTTATGTGACAGGCTGGGGACAGAGCCTGTCACATAAGGCTGTTTCATTTCAACTTCCCAGGGCAGAGCGTTTGCCTGGCATGCAGGAGCCCTGAGTTTGAGCCTTAGGACCTGCCAAATAAAATTTACAGGCAACAGCAACAATTTAGCAGTCTATCCCACTATGTTCCATGCCGTTGTCCTGACCACAGGAGTGCTGAGGGCATACCCACTCCTCGTGATTTCTTTGTTCTGTGGGGGATGTGTCTACCTCCTTAGCACATTTTAAGTGTCCGATACAACTCTGGGGACTGTAGGTTCCATGCTCTACATTAGCCATCTAGAATATGTTCACCTGATATGACGGGAACCGTGGGCCCTTTGACCTTTAATTCTCACCTATGGCACCTGCAACAGTCTGAGTAAGAAATGTCTCCCATAGTCTTGAGCACAGGGCAAGGAGAAACCAGGGAAGGCCTCTTGGTCTCCAGTTGGTGGCTCTGGTCTGGGGGGAAGGTGTTGGTGGTGTGGGCTTTGCTGGAGGACGTATGCCACTGGGGATTGGCTTTGAGATTAAAAAGCCCTGCTTCCTGATTTCTTGTTCTGCTTCATGCTTGAGGTTCATGATTCCAGATCCCAGCTTCCTGTTCCTGTACCATGCCTGCTGTTTGCTTCCTGGCTCCCTACCCTGATGGACTGGAATTCTCAGGAACTATAATAAAGCAAAAAATAAACTCTTTCTTTGTAAGCTGCCTCGGTCATGGTGTTTTATCCCAGCCACAGAACGCTAAGATGTTGTGTGCCCTGTCACACTCTGCAACTGGGCCTGTGACCACCTTGGGTTCACACACACTGAGAGCTCAGTATATTGCCTTCCTCTGTTGGGCGGATGCTCTTTTTAGAAGGAGAAATCAGGGCAGGCCTCTGTGAGGCGGTGGCGTGGACAGAGGCCTGTGTGTTAGTTAACCACTCTATGTACCAGATAACCGAGTGCTGGGAGCAGTGTGTGAGGATTATCTCAGTGTCCAAGGGTCAGGAGCCCAGCCATGGCTTTGTTGTTCTTTGGCTGGGGATTTTGACATGGAAGATGTAGGCATGATCCCTCTCTCTTTCAGGCTCAGAGGGGCAGGGCCTACTCTACTAAGCCACAGCATATGGGCCCAGGACTCATGGCTCATATGTTTTGGTTGGTAAGGATGAGGCAGGGTAGGGGAGGCACTTCCACTTTCTTATCACATAGTGTCCCAGTGTGGCCACTTGCCCATGAGAGCATCAAGGTTTTGTCTAAGGAAGCCATGGAATGTCTCCTGCCACCTTTGCTGTATTCTGTTGGTTAGAAACAAGTGATGAGTCAGGTCTCTCTGTGGCTCTGTCTGGGGTGTCCAGCTGGAGAAGTGGTTGAGGTGAGCCCCTGCTGGTGTCTTCAGAGAACAAGGAGCCACTGAGAAGGGGTTGAAGGCCGGGTGGCATTGAGGGGGAGGTCAATCATGGCAGGCTTTGAAGTTCAGAGCAGATCAGGCCTCTTGGATTTTTTTCTAAATGCCAGAAGGGAGTCCTGTGATGTTTCTCCAGTCTCCTTGCTTATTTACTTATTTTCCTAAATTTTTAACAGTCGTGGCAAAAAGTAACCTGAAAGTAAGCATTTTGTTATTTGTGTGTGTTGTGTGTGTGTGTGTGTGTGTGTGTGTGTGTGTGTGTGTGTGTGTACATGTGGGGGTCAGAGGCCAGTGTTGGGCATTTTCCTTCATTGTTCTGTAGTTTTTCAGGCAGAGACTCTCAATGATGTGACAAGTCTGCCAGAGTCACCCTGCCCCCAACCCTCTTCACCTCTCTGGGTGGAGTCTACAGGAAAGGTGATGTCACCACACCCATATTTTATTGCAGGTTCTGGGGAGCTCACACAGGTCTCCATGCTTTCATGGGGAGCACTTCCACCACCAACCCTTCTCCCCAGGCCCTCATTTTAAACCAGTTTAAAAGCACTCGGGAGGCAGAGGCGGGACTCCGATCTCTGTGAGTTTGAGGCTAGGCTGGTCTACAGAGTGAGTTCTAGGACAGCCAGGGCTGCATAGAGAAACTCTGCCTCAAAAAAAGTGTGTGGGAGGGGGACAGGTCAGCGTCTTCCCCACCGCTTTGATTCCCATGGAGGCAGGCAACTCTGTCAGCACAGGAGTTGGCCCTGGAAGCCTGTCTCCTCCTTCCTGTCCATCTATTGTTAGCTGGGCTGCTTTTCTTGGGCTCTGAGTAATTCCTGCCTCCCAAGCACCTGTTTCTCCTGGGCTGGAGAAGGTGGACTGATTTAGCTATGGCTAAGTGCCTCACGACCCGGTCCATCTCCCTGTTGTATAGGTGTCAAATCTAAGGTCCAAGCTGATCCAGGAAGTCCATGCTTCACCCTGCAACTTGTGTGGCATCTACCCATTGAAACAAGTGTGTCTTTTTCTCTGTCACTTCTCTCTTAATTATAAAAAAGCGTGTGCTTGTTGTTGGAGTGGGGGTGTTGGTTTAAATAGCTTAGAGCAGAATGTGATAGTTTTTCTCACTGCACTCAAAACCAACAGCCCAGGGCACCATGTAGACTCTGGCCAGAGGATCACGGGCTGTCGCCATGACCCATAAATGTCAGTGTGATGTGATGAACGACAGCAACAGTGGTAACAGGCACCATTCCCCACGAATGAATGTGCTGGGGGACAGGCACTGTGCTCCAGGCTTCCAGTAGAATTTGATGAGTGTGATCCCAGCTGGTGGGATGGCTGTGAGGCTGGGCATGCTCTTAGTGACATGTCGCAAATTAGCTGATACGCTGTGAGTCAGGATGCTTGTGAGTTGGGAGGAAGTTTGGTGGCAGAATGCTTGTCTAACACCCATGAGACCCGGGGCTCTGTCCCAGCATCACAGCCTTAGTTTCTTTGCTTGTTGCTGAGATAAAATACCTGGACAAAAAACAACATAAGGGAGAGCAAGCTTATCCTGGCTTAACCATGGTGACAAGGTTAGGGCAGCAGGAGCTTGGAGTAGCTGGTCACATGGTGTCCACTGTCAGGAAGTAGAGGTTGATAACGAGCGCATGCTGGTTAGTTCCCTTTATCTGCTCATCCTGATGGGGATCCCAGCCAGGGGATGGCAGTACTCACAGTGGGCGGGTCTTCATGGCCCCCTTGATACAATGAAGACAAGCCCCCACAGGCCTGTGCAGAGGCCCACCTTCCAGGGGATTCTAGGTCCTGTCAAATTACCACTAACATCACACTCAGTATCACACAGCAAAAGCACAACATCCCCAAACCCCACGGTCACAGAGAGGACCCCACACAGCTCAGATGGCCTCGTTTTTTGGGTTCTGGAACTTTCATTAGTCTGGTGATGTACTGTGGGTGTGTGTGAGGCAAGTACTGTGAAATTCACTTCAGCCTTTTAGTATTTTAATACTCGGAGCGTGCTCCAGAGTGTGGGCGGCTGAAGTCCATGCGACCATGCCCCAGGGAAAACACTCTGGCTCTCTCTACAATTTTGTTTCAAAAATCTTGCTACAGTGACCCTTGATCTCAGATGCCTTTCACACATTAAAGAGTTGCAATATGTACACAGTGTCCAGTTGAGTGGACAGTCCCTAATGTCTGTCTCCTGGTCCCTTGGACAAGAAAAGCTACCACCACCAGCATCAGCACAGCTGGGAGCTTTCCAGAGTAGATGCTTCCAGGGATGGGTATGCACATAGGTGTGCAAATGTGTGCGTGGGATGTACACACCTGGCAAAACTCAATTAAGACAGAAGGGGTTTGTTCTGACTCACAGGGGATGCACACTGTCTGTCACTGTGGGGACGTCATGGGAGCGTGATGTGAGGTAACTGTGACATCATGCCCATGGGCAGGAAGTAGGAAGATGAGTTCTGGGGATCAGTTGGGTTTCTCCCTTTTATGCACTCAGAGACCCCAGCTCATGGGATGGTGCCTCCCTCCCCACCTGGTTCTGGTCTGTTTTTCTATTTCAATCCTTCAAGATGAAAAATTTTAACCATCACACATAATAGATATTTAAAGAAAACATTCTGGGGTAAAATCCAGGGTCTCACACACACTAGGTGAGTGCTGTATGTTTGAGATGCACCCTTCACCAACACTTTTAAAAACTATATAGCAGAAAGCTGGGAATGGTCGCCACCTTAATCTCAGCACTCGGGAGCAGAGGCAAGTAGACCTTGGTAGGTCAGCTAGCCAGAGCTACTCAGTGAGACCCTGTGTCAAAAATAAAGAAACACGTAAATGGTACCATGCATACACATTGTTTTTTTCTGTAACAATATAAATGGGAAGTTGAACATAGGAGAACATAATAATTAGCTGAGTTGGTATTTATGCGATTTTGAGAGAATGATTTATTCATTATTCATAAACATAGTTAAATATGTTTTAAAATGTTTGTATATAATATGTATGAGTATACTTGAAGGGTAACAGAGGGAAAATCTCTCGTTTCTGTGGGGACTCGAAGTAAATATGATTGTCTGTGAGTATTAGTGTTAATACATTCCTACACATGAGCTATCCACAGTACAATATATTTATATCCTTACTTTATATTCTTTTAAAAGACTTAGTTGTATTATTTTTAAGTATTGCGTGTGAATGTGCACATGAGTCCAGGTGTCTGCCTGTGGAGAGCAGACACATTGGATGCTCTGGAACTGGAGTCACGGGTGTTTGAGGTTGTCTGACCTGCGTGCTAGGAGCTGAAATCTGGTCCTCCATAACAGCAGTACATGCTCTAAACCACTGACTATCCCCCCAGCCCCAAAAGGAGGTTTCTTTCATTTCTGTGTCCAGATCTTTCTGTTTTCTCCCTGGAGGTCACATTGTTTCTGGTGTCTCTCCAGGCTTCCCCAGAACCCCCAGCCTGCCCCCACCTCGATAGTCATAACACCTATGTTAGATTCCACTTCTGGGCAGATGTGGTCCTGCCTGGGTGCTCTGTGGTGGCCCATGCCACCCAATCAAAGAGGCGGTGCTTAGCATGTGCAAACAAACACAGTGGTGCTAGACAATTGTCACTGAGTTCAAGGGCACAGCTGTTTGAGAGACATGGTCGGGCTGTCTCTGCAGGACTGGATGGCAAGTTGGATTCAGGTTTCTGGGCATCCTTCCTCTTCAGTTCTTCCTTCCCAGAGCTCCTGACCAGTCTTCTATGGGCAGTGCGCTTGTTTCTGAAGAACCATCAAGCTGGGGCCCCACAGAAATATAATCTGTAACCAGATAGAGGGTAACAGTTGTATCAGTCAAAAGCATGAGGCTGCGATGCATTTTCTTGCAGGACTTCTTAAGAGCCTTTGGCTTGTGAATATGCACATGCATCCTATGATGATATGAGTTAAAAAAAATCTACCTATATGTAGGACGTGTAAGAGTCATAACAGTGTGTGGAGTACAAGGTCACAAATGCTGATATGACTGCTCTCCCTTTGCTTTACTGCAGGGACTCTGAAGCTCAGAGAGGGATAATAACCTGTCCCGGACACCAGCACAGTGGAGATCTCATGCGGAGCCTCACTATTGGGGTGGCAGCAGTGAAACCCTTACTCCACTTCCTTATCCCAGGAAGAGCTTATAAGGGATACCCAGGATCTGTTAAATTAAGCTTAACTGCACAATGACATTTCAAAGGGTCAAGAGTGCTGAAACAAGGAAGGCAAGAGGTGGCAGAGATGGGGGAGAGAGGATGGGAAAGAAAATTGGTGAAACCCCATCTGCAGACTTGTCACTAACATGAAGCAAGGTTCCTCCACAGTTTTGCAGCTTGCACTGCAGAATTCAGATGCTCATGGGAGGGTGAAGGGTCACCAGGAAGTCGGCAAGATCTGTGCAGCCTTTCTGTGAATCTAGGTTGATTTATAAATAAAAAGTTTTGTTTTTTTTTAAAGAAATCCTGGTATACGCAGTTTATGCCAAACTAAACATCACTACATGCCAGACCCATAAATAAATAGAAAGATCAAAATATTTCAGGCTAGCATCCTGGTTAGCTTTCACAAACTGATACAGCCTTGTCTTGACGGTTCAGTGATGCCCACTGTGGGTGGCACCATTCCCTGGGCCTGGGCTGGGTAAGAAAGCCAGCTAAGCTTAAGTGAGACTCTGATGGAGCTGGCAAGCAGCGCAGGCTGAGGCTTTAGATTTGAGCTTCTGCCCTGACTTCCACTAGTGGCAAAGGCTGGGAATAGTGTCTCCACTCCCAGGAGGCGTGTAAACACCCCAAGCCCATTCCTCTGGGTACCGGCTGTGAGATGCACGTTCTGCACCAGGAAGGTGAAGATGACCGAGTGGAGGTCATGCATTCGAAGACACCAGGCTGACTGTAGTTAGTGGAGCGTTTGGATTGAGATACTCCCGCTGACACAAGGGACCCATGCTCTCACACTCAGGGAGGGTGTCCCTATCACCCTGGAGAGCCACACTGCCCCTCTCCAGGCAAACCTTACATTCAGAACCAGCCGCTGGACCTGGCCAGGACCTCACTCATTAGGCTAGACCTCATTAGACTGGCTGGCCAGTGAGTCTCATGCATCCCACTGTCTCCACCTCCCCAGCCCTGTGGTTACAAGGAGACACCACCTCGTCTGGCGTACTCATTTCGCGTGTTTGCAGGCAAGCACTTTATCAAGGGAGCCATCTCTGCACAAGGCTTTTCGAGGTTATGTGTGTTCATTTCTTTTAGTCGATTCCTTGGAACATGTTCCCTGGGCCACTTGGCAAGGATCTGCTTCATGTGTGAAGAAAATGCTACACGGGTTTCAAAGCGGTTAGCTGTTGAGTTCTTCCGTGCACAGATAGGAGTGTTCCAGTTTCCCACCTTGGTATCAACACTTGGCATGCCAGTCTGCCATTTGCCCATTTGGCTGGGTGTGTGTGTGTGACAGAGTTGAATTTGAAGGATTGGAGATACAGATCCTTGGAGGAGGGCTGTTCTCAGTGTTACAGCCGCCTGCCCCTGACAGGCGAGTTCTGAAGCTTCCACAGAGCCTCCATTTCAAAGAAGCAGCTCTCAACATATTTCCCACCGTGGATGTCCAGCCCACATGGGCAGCAGACAGCCGACCCACATGGCTCCTCCAGAAAGAACTCCAACTGCCATTTTGAAGTCTCTCAGGCCTAAGTTGGTAATGTTTTGTTTTGCATTAGCCTGGAAGATTCTTTTCTTTCCACTTCTGTTAGACCACGGGAATTAGATTACTTGTGGAGAGCTGGAGGTTTCATGGAAGTCTAAAAGCAAATCCATGTGTGCTGACGGGCCTTGTGCTTGTGAACAGGCAAACTGCAGAATGCAAAGCTGTCACCAATGGAGGCCAGTCTGATTCTGATCTTCTGGAGGGGCTGGACTTCGTTAGTCTGCGTGTGGAAGTTGGTGCTGCAGCTAGGAGACTGTCACGGGCGCCTGTGAATGACACACACACACTCCAAGGGCTTGAATGACTACTGACCTCTTCCCCACTAAGTGTGCTCACTCCTACCTCAGGGTCTTTACCCTGCTGTTCCTCCTGCTTGTATTGCTAAGCCTTTTAACCTTTGTCTCATATTTTGAGGATTTGTGCACATACGCATGCACCCAGACAAGTCATTTCCACTTCTCCCTTCTTTATACCCCAGCTACCATTTGGCCAAGCAAGCCACTGTTATGAGCTCAGGTCCCTCAGCATCTAGGATACTCCCAGACACATCCCATTTTCCTTAGTAGAAAGGTTCTCAGCAGAATGAGCTGGTGCTGTAGTTTGAATGTGTCCCCAGGGCTCAAGAATCTCCTTTTTCTTTCTCTCTCACTGAAGCCTCAGCCACAGACATGTTTTGGAAAGGATCAGGTGACTTTCAGGAGGGGAAAGGTGGGAAGGTCAGGGGTCCCATTTGGCCCTGTTTTCGTTCAGTTTCACTGGGAGGCAGACACCACCCACACTATGAACCTGTCCTGGATGATCTCCTTCTAAGTCCACCCACAGTAGTGGGGCTCCCAGAGAGCAATTTGCCGTGACATTGGAGATGAAGCAAGCAGGGTAATCTTGTCACCTGAGTAGCCACCCTGAGCTTGTGCTGTTGGTTGGAAGGTCCCTTGAATCTGGGCAGCCTACACCAGACTCCAGCTGTCACTGGCCCTAGGGGGGATCAAGGAGGCAGCTTTGTGGGTGGAGGTGAAGGCCACCCCTCCTTTACCCCATTAGTCTTTTGAATTTCTCTCTGGAGGGCTGGTGGCTAGGGCTGGGGTGTTTGGCCTTGAAGTCCACTGGATTCTATGGCTCACAGAAGCCAGCGAAAAGATCAAAACTGTTTCCAGTGTACTGCCAAGTGGGGGCAGGCGTGGGCCAAAGTTCCCCCTTACCAGGGTGAGGGATAAGCTAGAACAACAGAAGAAATCTCTTCCCATATAGCCTCTCTTTCTCTCTGCTTTGTTGCTCCAAGATTGCTGTGGGCCTATCTTAGTTTAGACTGCCCGAGAGCATAAGCCAGAGTTGGAAGGAGGCGAAGGAAGTAGAAGGTGAGAGAGAAGAGGGACAAGGAGCGGCTGGCAGGGAGGGGGCAGAGGGAAGGACGGCAGGTGAGAGGATATGGATTGCTGTCTTAGAGTTCTGTGGACCTGGCAATCATAGGGGGAAACATTTTTCTTTTCATTATTGTTGAGACACGGTCTCCTTATGAAGCCCATGTTGGCCTGCAAAATCCTGCCTCAGACTCCCAGACACATCCCATTTTCCTTAATAGAAAGGTTCTCAGCAGAATGAGCTGGTGCTGTAGGTTGAACATGTCCCCAGGGCTCAAGTATTGGACGTAGAGTTTCCAGGGTGATAATACTATAGGGTAAAAATGCTGCAGCCCAGTCAATGGACTGATGCTGTCGTCGTTCCTGCCCTCCTTGTAATGGGAGCCTTCCCCATGGTGCCCCACGTATGTGTCCTCTTGACCACAGAGTTCCCAGCCTCCAGAACTGGGAGTCGAGGAAAGTCTGTTATAAATGACAGGGGAGTGACTGCAGGTTTAAAGCAGCCAGGGTACCTGGGGAGGACGGACTGTTCATCCCATACAACTGTTCCCTGCAGAGAGGGGTGCTGGTGGCCAAAGTCATCCACCTTCTCAGCTTTGAGTCCACATCTGCAATTTGAGGATTCCCAGAACCTAGAGCCCAGCAAGTCTTAGCTTGGTCTCAAGAGGAGACAGCTGCCAGGGTTTGAAACCCACAGCACCCTGACAGACGGAGGGTGCTCAGGAGGCTGGGGCCAGGTAAATCATCCTGTCAGTCATCTGAACCCAGAAGGCCAATGGGCTGGTCCCAGGCCAAGGGCAGGAACAGGGTGAAACCAGATGGCCCAGGGCCTGGATTCCATCCCTGGCCTGTGAGGCAACTCATCAACCTTCCTAGCCTCAGTTTCCTCATCTGTAGGACAGGAACACCAAGGCAACTTTGTCCCAGAGTGGGTACAGCTGGAGTCAGTCAGGACGCTCAAGTACTTGCGAGGCACAAGGCTCTCAGGAAATGTTCTCTGCTGTCTTGATGTGGGCTTTGAGGTCCCCTGGGGGGGAGGGGTCAGTTGTGGAGGTTCCTAATCTCTGTGCTCAGGGTGCCTAGAAAGAGTAAGAACTGGCTCAAAGGGAAGGATGAAGAGGGCCATGCCCAAATGGACCAGGAGGGCTGGAGGTGGGGGTGCACCCAAATGGACCAGGAGGGCCAGAGGTGGGGGTGCACCCAAACAGACCAGGAGGGCTGGAGGTGGGGGTGCACCTAAACGGACCAGGGGGGCTGGATGTGGGGGTGCACCCAGACGGACCAGGAGGGCTGGCACAATGGAGGTACTTCCTGTTTCGTGATGTTGATCCTCCTGGGCACCTCTCCCTCCTTCCCAAGTGTTTACCATTCTCTGCCTCAGCCCAGCTTCCCAGCCCCTGTCTCACCACAAACACAAATCCTCCTATCTCGCTCGCTCCGTCTTTGATCTACAGCACAGTCACCTCTCTCTTCCCCGGCCCCCGGCCCCAGCTGCTGTACATCTTCCAGGTATCTGCTTCCTGTGCTCCTTGTTTCCCAGCCAGATCGATCCCCACTGGGGAGAGGTGGCAGTTCCCAGCAACTCTTCCTCCGGGGGAGCCTGGTCATATTTCTCCTTAAGTTTCTGCAGGGCCCGATGGGTTTCTCATTAGCTTTCTGCCCTGCTGTGGTGGTATTTCTTGTGCCTCAGTCACAAGCTCGGAGCCGCCTAGTAATTCTTAAGCAGCAGGCACTCCAAGCTCCCTTTGAGGGTCCTGCTCCCAGCTTGGTGGGAGGATGCTGGGGGTGGGGGTGGGGCTCTGGCTCCCACATTGAGTCCTGGTAGGTCTCTTGGTCATCTGGGACTTGGCTGTGTTTGGCGCCATCACTGTGGGTCATGTGATACCAGCATGTGAGTCATGTATTCCTGGGCTCCCTGGGGTTCCTCCCCACCTCTGTCAGGACAAGAGCCGGCTCTTCCAGGAACTCAGATGTAAGCCTGTCTCAGTTCCCTCATCTCTCTCCTTCACTCATTTATTTAACAAACACGAAGCACATAAACCTCAATGCTCATCACGTGTACTCTGAATATGGAGCAAACCCAGGCACGCTCAATTCTCCTGCTCACCAGTTGTCTGCTACATAATGAGAAACAGCGGCTCAGAGAGGTGCTAAACAGCCTGCCATGGTTTGCCTGGCTGGGAAGAAGACTTGGGCTTTGAACTCGGGGAGTTCTAGTCTAGCACGTGTGGTCTAAGTGGTGGTTAATTAGTTCTGTGGATGGTCGCGTGGTCTCCCTACAGTTCCCCAAAGCTGCTGTGATCAGCTTCTCCTTGTCCAAACTGAGCACAGTCTAGAGTTGCAGCAGACCCTGAAGGAGTGGGAGGAGCGTTGTATTCCCATGGAGTGTGGCTTAGAACTGACTGACACATATTCTTGCTGTGTGTACATTTCTATTTAAGGGTCCCTTAGAATGGCCAGCCACTATTCACTTTGCCCACTGTCCCATCCTGGTTCACTGTCACATCAAAGTCCTTTGTGTGTCTTTCTTTGTTCTGTCTCTGTCCAGACATCATCAGTTCACCTTTGGACACCTTTGTGATTCTCCCTCAGCTGTTTGCATGTGGGAGTCTTCTGCAAACCCGGCTCTGATGCCATCTCTGAAGAGGAGACATCGGAGTGTCAGCACCCATGCTTGGATTCCAACACTGGCAAGGCTGGGGCACAGGCAGCTTGACAGGGTGGACAGCCAGAGCTAGTACCGTGTCAGGAGTGAGATCTGACTGAAACAAGATATTGCAGCCTGTCTCCTTAAGGACCACCAGGTGATGGGAAAAATGCACAGAGTACCCAGAAGACCTCAGCAAGGGTTAATCTATTTAGAGATGAAAGATATTTCCTGCAGTCTTGGGCTAGCTGGCTACACACACAGGGATGGGACAGGGGTCGTGGGACTGCTGGGTATGGGCTGGGAAACATGGGAGGGTCACAATTGCCTTCTTTCTGAGACCCAGTGTAGCCCAAAGACAATCATCTGGAGCCAGTGAGTGAACATGGAGACCAGCAGAAGCTGGCTGCAGCCCCAGTCCGGGGCCTGTTGCATGGCACCAACGTCTTCTGAACCACTGTCATTGTTTAAGACCAACCGGCTCTTTGCAAAAGAACATCACATCTGGCCTTGCCAAGGTTTGACATTTCCTCACAGAAGGATGGATGGGAAGTCATGGGAGTCACACGTGAGTATCCATGCACCTCTCCCAGCCCTTTGTGTATACTTCAGCCATAACTACGTGTGGCCTCCAGGTCTTGGGAGGGGAGGAGCTAGAGTGTATATACTTCCTCTACACAGCCACAAGAGAGTTATCATCCATATTGGGTGCCGACCTTTCTGTACACTGCTTTCTTGCCACCCACGCTCTGAAGTAACCTTGACACACTCATCTGTTCCTGGGGTGACATTACGTTGTCACTGAGACTTTAGAAGGAAGCAGTACACATTATCTAGTCTCCTTGGGGGTGATGATTCTTGCATCAGACCTCCTAACCCACCTGTTATGACCTATTTATCTTGAGAGACAGCTGCCCTCCAAGTGCCCTGCCTGGGACACTAGTGGAGGGTCAGATGGGGTGGGTAGTGGGTGACATTTTTCGGTATCCATTCCTTCTTGGCCATGCGCGTATGTCTTTTTTTTTTTTTTTTTTTTGGTTTTTCGAGACAGGGTTTCTCTGTGTATCCTTGACTGTCCTGGACTCACTTTGTAGACCAGGCTGGCCTCGAACTCACAAAGATCCGCCTGCCTCTGCCTCCCAAGTGCTGGGATTAAAGGCGTGCGCCACTACCGCCCGGCTGCGCGTATGTCTTTTGTTGCTACTCCAGGTGGTTCCTGCACCAGGTAAGTTAGGCCCATGCTCTGTGTCCCTCTGAGGGGTATGTGCCTAAGTGACACTGAGGGTGACATTTCAGGGTTTCTGCAGAACCCTGACACGTTGATGGTGATGCCTGAATCTGGGGTGCACGCCATTCCTGAGCCTACCACAGGGACGAGACTGATCCTGCCTCAAGCACTGAGCTCACTCAGCCGAGACAGTCCTGAATCAGTTAGTACCCGGGGCTCAGGAGATCCATCACCCACTCCTGTCTTCCTCCAGGAATGGCTCCCAAGATGGTGAGGAGCCCCACCCCACCCCCAGGTTTAGAGGGTTAGTGTGAACTGTTCCCTACTGGCTCATGCTTTTTGGTTCTCAGCAGGGGTGCTGTTTTGGGAGTACTGGAACCTTTGGGAGATGGAAACTGTTTGGCACCAGTGGGTAACCAGGGCCAGCCTGTGAAGGTTATACCTGGTTCTCGTTCTTCTTCGTGGTTGGGCCACCACGTGAGGAGCCTTTGCCATAACATTTGCCACCATGAAGTCAGCCAGGACCTGCCTGCCATGATGGATGATGACATGCCATTGAAACCATGAAATCATGAGCCAAAAAGCTGCTTGTCCCTGAGGTAAACCTGACCTGGGCCTGGCTTGTGGCAGGAATGTGAAGAGTTTTTTGGGCTGTGGGTTAAAGAAACCAGCGCTATCAGCAGAATGACAGGGCTTGCCTGAGGAGTCCAGAAGCCCACAGAAACTCTGGGAGAGGTGTAGGCAGCAGAGCCTTCAAGTGGGAACAAGGACTCCCTCAGGAAGGGCCAGAGGCCACTCATGCTACACTCTGGAAAAGCCTGGCTGTATTCTGCCCGTGTCCTGAACAATTTCAACCAAGCCGAGCTAAGCAGTCAAGAACCGGACTCTTTGGTGGAGAAAACTTCACGGCAGCAGACATTTCGGGTTGTAGCATGGTTGCTACTCATTGCTTTAGTCAGATTTACAGTGGGAACCCGAGCGAAGAGTAGAGGACATGAAAAGTGCTGAAAACATTCTGGGGTGAGGAAAGGGGCGTGAGTTAGAGCTAAGCCTACAGACAAGGGGGACAGCAGGAAACGGCAGGAAAAGAGACCACAGCACGCAAATGAATTTGAAAGACTTTCCTTTAGAAGTGAGAGTGCCTGAGGTCATAGAATTGGAGGGGTTCCCTCCTCTAGAAGGGCCATGTAGGGGGTGTTTTCCAGACTCCAGGCACCCAAAGGCAACTGCCGCCATGGCAAAAGGGGCCTGGTTACCTCTGAAGCTGGCTCTCGGGGTTACCTTGGAAGCACTGGTTTTGCAGGCACACCGAGTGGGGGAGCCACAGGGAACATTTCCACAAAGCTGGGAGTTGCTCAGCAGAGTGGGGCCCCCTTCCAGGAGGCTGCAAGGGACCATCTTGTGAGTCACTCATTGTGAAGTCTCGGTTTCTCAGGAAACCCCAGGATATTGGAGGTGCCAGGTATGTGGGGGTGTTTGCTGAGGAAAGCTGCAGGAGTGAGTGGAGCTGGTCCAAGAGAAAGCCCTGTAGTGCCTGTGAAGAAGGGCAAAGCTTCCTAGGCCGACTGGAGCTCACGGGACATCTCACATGCCTTTCAGGGTGGGGCTGATTGTCAGGCCAGTGTATATTATGTATAAATTATGTTTTTTTTTGGGCCGGTTATTTTGTTTTACAGAGACTCAGTTTAGGAACTGCCTGGGGGCTCGGTAGTGGGTAGTGACCCTGACCTTTGGAATGGTGTTGAGACTTTTAAAACTGTGGGGACTCCGGGACTGGGATCAAATGTAGTCTGTATTATAGCTACGTAGCCTGCGAGCACCGGGGGGGGGGAATGAAAATCTTCAAATCTGGACTGCTTCCCACAGGCTCAAGCTTTGAACACTCAGCCCCCAGCTTGTGAGGTTATTTTGAAGGCCATGGAACCTTGAGGTGTGGAGCCTGGCTGGCAGAAGGAGTTCACTCAAAGCTGACCTTACAAGGTCATCCCTGCATCTGGCTCTGGCCCACAGTCTGACCCACCTCCTACATAAGACGTCACCACTGTGAGCTCCCGCCACCATGGATAGAACTGTTCCATGGGTTTCCCCATTGCAACGGACAGAAGTCTCTCTCCGAAATCATGAGCCAAACAGGCCTCTGTCCTCTCAGGTTGTTTCTGTCATGTGCTTTGTCACAGGTGACTGGTATATCCAGGAAGTTCTCTGAAGGTGCATTTTCCTCAGTCTTTCTTCTCTGTGGCAGGCAGGAGACTGAGGTGGGCAGAGACTCGGCCATTGACCCCAGATCTAGCCCAGCTCAGGCTCTCACTCTCTGGGGTCACAGGCCTCTGCAGGCCTCGTGAATAACTCAGTGATGATTGTTGGTCCTCACCTGGAGGGTGTCAGGGATTAAATGGGGGCAGCCCAGGGTCTGGCCCCACAGCACCTGGAACAGATGGTAGGACTGTGACCAGAAGGGGACAGGGTTCCCCCAACAGTCGGCTCCCAGCGTGGAAGATTCCTTAATCGATGGTGTGTCTCTTTTCTTCTCCACTGGCCTCAACTTTCCCATATGGAGAATAGGGGTGAGGCAGGGAACCAGGACACAGGTGTGGGTATTGGGATTCATCAGGGGCTCACAAAGGCAGTGTTGGGGACCAAGGATCTCAGGCTGCTGGCTCCACCTTGCCATCTGGAAGGGGGTTCAGTCCAGCTAGCAAGGACCTTGTGGCTCCTGTTCCCCGGTTATCCTCAGGCTCTAGACCCTGGTTTCTGTGAGGCGTAGTGTGGGCACTGATTAAACACCAGGTGGGCATAGTAACTGCCTCTGATCTGTTTCACCTGGAGGGCTTCCATGGGCGATGTGTATCTTTTGGTCAGGGTGCAGCGTGAGAGCTCATGACCTGTCTGTAGAAGACCAAGGGCCTTGTGCACGCTAGGCATGTGTTCTACTGAACTACACCTTAGGCCCTAAAGTGGGATAAATTTAGGAGTGGTTTCCTAAAGGAATTATGTGCTTATTTGGTTTCTTGTCTCTGTGACAAAAACCCTGGGAGAACAAATTTAAAAGGAGGGTGCACATTGGCACATCATTTTAGAGGTTTTGGTCTGTGCTGGTTGGCTGTATGCACTTGACCAGAGCCTCATGGCAAAGGAAGTGTGATACCTGAGGACAGAGGAACACTTCATAGTCAGTCAAGAAGCAGAGAGAGTGACAGGGAATGGCCAAGGATGACATAGTCCAAAGATCCACCTCTGGTGATCTACTTCCTCCACCTAGATCTCCCAGAGTTCAGTTTCCATATGGCTCCATTTCCTCCCAAATGGCTCCATCTGTCAACCAAGGGGGCAGGAAGCCTCACAGACCATGCAGTTCCTAGGACCAAGCACTAGGGGCACCATCCCCATCCCGCCCAGAGGGAGGGTGGACCTTCTGCAGGGTGGGGAGTAAACACTCTGGTATATACATCTTCCCTCTGACTTCCTTCCAGGATAGACCCAACCGCAAGACAGAGGGCAAGGCAGCCCACCACGGTCTGCAAGGGGCAGTGTGGCTGAAGAAAGTTGCATGGTCTCCAGCTCTAGCCAGCTTCCAGCTTGGTGTCAGCGCATTAACACTTCAGGCTTTCCAGACCTGATGTGAGTGGATTCCCTCCTCCCAGTTTCCCCATCTCTCTTTCTCTCCCTCCTCCTTCCCCAACCCCCCTGCCCCTGTGGGATGCTGACGGCAGGAAAAGATAGACAGCATTTCTACCATGATCTAAGGGCTGCAAGCGCAGTTGTCTCCCAAGAAGGCGCCGTGGGGATGTACGATTTCTCTCCGCACTGTCAGCGCTGGTCTTTGTGGATGTTGGTTGTGGCTTTTACAGAAGTCCCTGTGGAGCAATGATTTTCAAAGGAGGGCGATGTTGCCTCCTCCTCCCCCAGGACGTTTGTCACCATCTGAAGACAAGCTTGGTTGTCACCAGTGGGGGGAAGGAAGCTGCTGGCATCTGCGGATGGACAGCATGTAGTGCAGAGTCCACTATCTCGCTGGAGTCAAGGACCAGCAGCCCTACTGTAGAGGGAGTGGACCGTGGGCATTTGAATCCCACTGTTCTGTCAGAGTGTATAGTTTAGACTCTCACATACCTTCAGCAAGGGGACCCCACCACTGGCTGTCAAGGCAAGGACATCTAGTATTAATCTGAGATCCTGTGTGCTTCCTTGTGTGACTCTGGAGTTCCCAAGGTGGGATCGGCTCCACTGCACTGGGTCACCATTTCCACCAAGGCCTCAGGATACCTGCCTGCTCAGAGTGCATGCTCTCTGTGGCACATTACTTGCCCTGCCCTCCCCTGTGGTGTGAGCAGGTGCTGAGGTTAGATGTGGGTGGTCCTCCAAGATGCAGCTTATTGGTGCTCTGGAAAACCTTCCCAGGTAGCTTTTGCCTCACCTTGGGCTCCAGCTTCTTCCCCAAGCCCTTGGCATTGAATGCCATCTGGGATACTTTATCTCACATGTTTACTTATTTCTGTTATTTCTAAGACCAGGAGGACCTGGACAGCAATCTTGGCAGCTTGTCTTTGCAGAGAGAGAGAGAGAGAGAGAGAGAGAGAGAGAGAGAGAGAGAGAGAATATGGAAATTGGGATCCAGTGGTATTCAATTGATTTCTGATTCTGCCATGTATAAATGTTGATCTCAGGAATACCATTAATGTCTGTGTTGGAACTCAGTAACCCTGTTTTTTTTTTAACTCTCTTTTTACACATGTTCTTGGTCCTGTGACTTGCAGTTCATGCCATTGAAAGGTATTTTACATTTCCCCGAACTTTGACTTTGAGGCTCACAGGACAAAGCAAGAAGCAGTGTGGCTCTTCCAAGTGAGGCCTTGCATGCTTCCACCCATTCCCCACCTGTCTCCAGACCACCCTCAGGCTGGCTGCTGACCCCAGAGGGCTTAGATGCACATGGAGCCGAGTTACTTCAGATGAACCACAAAGTCGGACCCATCATTGATAAACCAACCCTGAGCTGGTTTAAAGTTTGAAATAGCTTGTTACTGGATGGTAGATGGTCAATGCACTTGCTAAGATTTTCTGCTAACATTCTTAGGGGCTGGTATGTGATGAACTATAACCTCAGTGCCTGGTTCACCTTAAATGCTAAAAACTTGCAGCTGCTGGTTCCCCAGAAACTCGAGATAGATTTATCGTTTCTCGTCTCATGGCTATGATGAAACACCCAACAAAAGCAGCTTGAGGGAGGAAGGGTTTATTTTGGTTGACAGTCCATTATGGTGGGGACATCTCAAAGCAACATCTCATGTAGCATTCATAGTAGGGAAGAACAGAGCAATGGATGATTGTGCCCACCGTGAGTTTTCCTGTTTACACAGCCCAGGACCCAAGCCTAGGGAATGACACCACCTGCTCTCAGGGCAGGTCTTCACACCTTTTAACCCAGTCAGGATAACTTCCCACAGGCTTGCCCAGAGGCTGGTTTCCTAGGTGATAACTGTCATGTTGGTAATCATTGCTAACCATTGTCCTGGTTGGTTTTTCTTATCTTGATATAAACCAGTTATAGCTGGGAAGAGGGAGTCTTAATTGAGAAAACACTCCTTTAAGATCATTGGATGACTTGGGAGGCAGAGGCAGGCAGATCTCTGTGAGTTTGAGGACAGCCTGGTCTACAGAGTGAGTCCAGGACAGACAAGGCCGATATACAGAGAAACTGTCTCAAAAAAGAATCTTCAGGGCTGGAGAGATGGCTCAGCGGTTAAGAGCACTGGCTGCTTTTCCAGAGGTCATGAGTTCAATTCCCAGCAACCACATGGTGGCTCACAACCATCCATAATGAAATCTGGTGCCCTCTTCTGGCCTGCAGATATACCTGCAGACAGAACACTGTATACATAATAAATAAATCTTTAAAAAAAAAAAAAAAAGAATCTTCAGATAAGCCATGGGGCATCTTTTTGGTTAATGACTGACATGGGGGGGGGCAACCCACTACAGGTGGTACCTATCACCCCTGGGCAGGTCGTCCTGGGTCCTATAAGAAAGCATGAGGACCAACCAGTTATCAGCATTTCTCATTCCTTCATGGCTTCTGCTTCACATCTGACTTGAGTTCTTGCCCCTCATGGTCCACCTGCACCCAGCAGTGCTGTATTGGACAACACAAGCTCTCCCTTAGGTCGCAGGGCCACAGCCACACACAGCTGCTTGGACTGTGATGGCTGTGGAGAATGAGAGGCTGGGGTCCCCAGCCCATCTGTGGTCCATGGCACTTGAACAGGGTCCCTCCCTGTACATCCTTCAGTAGCAGGCCCGAGGATGTAGAGCTGTCGTACTCTGCTGATGGTTTACTGCACTGAAAGGGTTTGGTTAAAATATACAAAGGGAGCAGGCACCTCATGTGGGGTCCAGGAGAGAACAGAATGTGTTTCAGGTGGCCTGTCTTGGGTCATCCAGTGGGTGCTCTTGATTCCCACCACTGTGGAACAATGCATTCCAGCCTTGAGGGGTTCTGATTCTCACCAGAACCATGGCATGGGGCTCTGACTGCACAGTGGTTCCCATCAACTAAGTGTAGGCTTTGAGTCTGAGGCAGGGGATGCAAATGTCCCAGCTTTCAGAGGTGACTGTGGGGGGAGCATGCCTTCTGTATTTGCTGTCTAGAGTCCAGGTATATCTGTGGAGTTTTCGCACAGTGAGGGTGGGACCGCCCCACTCAGGCTCCTCTGGAAACACATCCAGACAGACTCATCTAAAATCCTGCATCCCTGGGTATTTCAGGCATTGCCTCAGCTAGTGGATCTCTGAAGAAGATGTGGAGAGAGGGTTTCTGACCTCAGGTCTCCACACCTCACCCCACCATTATCTCCACAGCTTTGAGACTCAGAGCGTTTGTCTATTACTTGCTTCTGTCTGACACATGTGTGATCTGTAGACTCCACTGGGGGCCAAATGTGACTGGTTGGTGCCTTCAGTTTCCCCACAGCTCTGTAACTAGGGAGTGACGTACCACCTTGGGTGTAGCATTGAAGTGGGGGCTAACCCCTCAGCTGTAGATAATAAAAAAAAAACAAATGATATTTTGTATTTAAAAGAGATTTATGTAGGGGCTGGAGAGATGGCTCAGTGGTTAAGAGCACTGACTGCTCTTCTGGAGGACCCAGGTTCAATTCTCAGCACCCATAGGCAGCTCACAACTGTCTGTAACAACTGCAATGTACATAAAATAAAAATAAATAAAAATAACTGCAAAAAGAGATCTATGTATTTATGTGTATCTGTATATACCTGCATGGACCCCCTGGAGTTAGGGTTACAGGTGGTTATGAGTCCCCCAATGAGTCCCTCTGCGGGGGCAGTAAGCACCCCCTAACCCTGGATCCCTTTGTAGACCCAACACATATTTTAGCAAAATAATACCAATATGACTGCAAAAATTCACTAGAAAAAAAAACATTTACATGAAGACACCATTGAAGCTGTGGTTTTTCTCTTCAGCCTCAGGGCCCAATACTGCTGGCCCATCACCTGTCCTAGCTTTGCACTCATGTAAAATAGTGGTTCTCAACCTGTGGGTTGTGACCCCTTTTGGGGGGGGGGTGTCAGATGACCTTTCCCCAGGGGTATCATTCCAGAGATCCTGCAGAGCAGATATTTACATTACCATCCATAACAGCAAAATTACAGTTATGAGGTAGGAACAAAAATAATTTTATGGTTGGGGTCACCACACCCTGAGGAACCGCTCCCCTCCCCACCCAGTCACCTCTGAAAGCTGAGACATTTGCATCCCCTGCCTCAGACTCAAAGCCTCACTTAGTTGATGGGAACCGCTGTTCAGTCAGAGCCCCATGCCATGGTTCTGGTGAGAATCAGAACTCCCCCTGACCCCCTCCCCAGGACTCACTAGCCCCTCACAAATGTTCAGTGGACGGTTCGGTGAGGTGTAAACATGAGTTTGCAGGGGGAGGGGGTGTCTGAAAGAACACTTCAGGAGCTGAAGCGTCTGGAGACACCGCAGTGAGGCTCTCTCTCTCTGT